>JAQIHN010000059.1:0-200000 GCA_027917425.1 Gastrophryne carolinensis
CCCCAGATCTCCAGACCCAAACCTCTGGACTTCGCCAGACCTCCAGATCCCCCAGATCTCCAGACCCAAACCTCTGGACTTCGCCAGACCTCCGGACCCCCCAGATCTCCAGACCCAAACCTCTGGACTCCCCCAGATCTCCAGACCCAAACCTCTGGACTCCGCCAGACCTCCAGAACCCCCCAAACCTCCCGACCCCCCAGATTTTCAGACCCCCCTAAACCTCCGGACCCCCCAGATCTCCAGACCCAAAACTCTGGACTCCCTCAGACCTCCAGACCCCCCCAACCTCTGTGGACTCCGCCAGACCTCCAGAACCCCCCAAACCTCCGGACCCCCCGAGATCTCCAGACCCAAACCTCTGGACTCCGCCAGACCTCCAGACGCCCCCAAACCTCCCGACCCCCCAGATTTTCAGACCCCCCCAAACCTCCGGACCCCCCAGATCTCCAGACCCAAAACTCTGGACTCCCTCAGACCTCCAGACCCCCCCAAACCTCTGTGGACTCCGCCAGACCTCCAGACCCCCCCAAACCTCCGGACCCCCAGATCTCCAGACCCAAACCTCTGGACTCCGCCAGACCTTTAGAACCCCCCAAGCCTCCGGACCCCCCGAGATCTCCAGACCCAAACCTCTGGACTCCGCCAGACCTCCAGACACCCCCAAACCTCCCGACCCCCCAGATTTTCAGACCCCCCCCAAACCTCCGGACCCCCCAGATCTCCAGACCCAAAACTCTGGACTCCCTCAGACCTCCAGACCCCCCCAACCTCTGTGGACTCCGCCAGACCCCCCAGATCTCCAAACCCAAACCTCTGGACTCCGCCAGACCTCCAGACCCCCCCAAACCTCTGTGGACTCCGCCAGACCTCCAGAACCCCCCAAGCCTCCGGACCCCCCGAGATCTCCAGACCCAAACCTCTGGACTCCGCCAGACCTCCAGACACCCCCAAACCTCCGGACCCCCCAGATTTTCAGACCCCCCCAAACCTCCGGACCCCCCAGATCTCCAGACCCAAAACTCTGGAATCCCTCAGACCTCCAGACCCCCCCAACCTCTGTGGACTCCGCCAGACCTCCAGACCCCCCCAAACCTCCGGACCCCCCAGATCTCCAAACCCAAACCTCTGGACTCCGCCAGACCTCCAGACCCCCTCAAACGCCCAGAGCCCCCAGATCTCCAGACCCAAACCTCTGGACTTCGCCAGACCTCCAGACCCCCCCAAAACCTCCGGACCCCCCAGATCTCCAGACCCAAACCTCTGGACTCCTCCAAACCCCCCCAAAACACTGGACGCCCCAGATATCCAGTCCCAAACCTCTAGACTCCAGACCCCCCCAAACCTCCGGACCCCCCAGATCTCCAAACCCAAACCTCTGGACTCCGCCAGACCTCCAGACCCCCTCAAACGCCCAGAGCCCCCAGATCTCCAGACCCAAACCTCTGGACTCCACCAGACCTCCAGAACCCCCCAAACCTCCAGGCCCCCCAGATCTCCAGACCCAAACCTCTGGACTTCGCCAGACCTCCAGATCCCCCAGCTCTAGACCCAAACCTCTGGACTTCGCCAGACCTCCGGACCCCCCAGACCTCCAGAACCCCCCAAACCTCCGGACCCCCAGATCTCCAGACCCAAACCTCTGGACTCCGCCAGACCTTCAGAACCCCCCAAGCCGCCGGACCCCCCGAGATCTCCAGACCCAAACCTCTGGACTCCGCCAGACCTCCAGACGCCCCCAAACCTCCCGACCCCCCAGATTTTTTTGAGACCCCCCCCAAACCTCCGGACCCCCCAGATCTCCAGACCCAAAACTCTGGACTCCCTCAGACCTCCAGACCCCCCCAAACCTCTGTGGACTCCGCCAGACCTCCAGACCCCCCCAAACCTCCGGACCCCCCAGATCTCCAGACCCAAACCTCTGGACTCCGCCAGACCTCCAGACCCCCCCCCCCAAACCTCCGGACCCCCAGATCTCCAGACCCAAACCTCTGGACTCCGCCAGACCTCCAGACCCCCTCAAACCTCCGGACCCCCCAGATCTCCAGACCCAAACCTCTGGACTCCGCCAGACCTCGAGACCCCCCCAAACCTCTGGACCCCCAGATCTCCAAACCCGAACCTCTGGACTCCGCCAGACCTCCAGACCCCCCCAAAACACCGGACCCCCAGATAGCCAGACCCAAACCTCTAGACTCCCCCAAACCTCCAAACCCCCCCAAAACACCGGACCCCCCAGATCTCCAGACCCAAACCTCTTGACTCCGCCAGACCTCCAGACCCCCCCAAACCTCCAGACCCCCCAGATCTCCAGACCCAAAACCTCTGGACTCCGCCAGACCTCCAGACCCCGCCCAAATCTCCAGACCCCCCAGATATCCAGACCCAAACCTCTGGACTCCACCAGACCATCAGAACCCCCCAGAGCTCCAGAACCCCACCCAGATCTCCAGACCCCCCAGCCCTGCAGACACACACAAAGGACAAAGCGTGCGCCCACAACAAACCTCGGAACACACCCGTGGACTAACAGCCCATTTCCGCAGAGCAATTTGCTAACGAATAATCACTAAAACAGATGCAATCAATCCGTGGAAACATCGCTGTGATCAATCGGACAACGAGAATTTATTGATTGGTGGATCGTCGTATAGTTTGTCTCGTCACCATTGGCGCATGGAAATCAAATGCAAATAGGACGATACAAACACCTTAAATTCCATCTTACGATCGCTCTAAGGAACATTTATTCCACAAGTTGTCCGATCGTGTCTGAATGCAAATTGATCACATGCGAGTCATACGATTGGCTTCAGGTGAGGCATCCCGAAATCATTAAGCATAGCTTGGAGGAGGAAGTCCAAGCTCACATCGGACCATCTAACACCGGGGGGGGGGGGGGGGCAATAGGGGGAATGTGGCGCATCTCATGTCATCTAGTCACAGGTAAGTCGCCATGGCGTCAGGAAGTGTGGCACTGACATGATGAGTGGAGCCAGCTGGGAGCTGCCAATTGCCTGCCAACAGCAGAACAATGAGAAGAAATCTGGGCGCTATCGCACAAGATGCCGCAGCCAATCAGTTGCACCAACATGGCCGCCAATTAGCCACTGGTGCTGGGGAAGAAGAAGAAGCGCACTCACCCTCGTACAGCCAATCAGAGAGGCCGTTATAAATGATCCCCTCCTTCCCCGAGGACGTCAGCCGCAGCGAGCTGCTCTTCACGTCTGGTTGGTAATAGATGTTATTCTCAAATATGTAGATCTGCAAAACCATCAGAGATCATGTGAGACTATTTACTCTGCGCACCCCCAAAAATCAGCACACCCCCAAAAAACAGCTCACCCCTAAAAACAGAGTACACACCCCAAAAATCAGCACAGCCTTAAAAACCAGCCCACCCCCAAAAATCATCTCACCTCTAAAAACAGAGCACACACCCCAAAAATCAGTGCACATCCCAAAAATCAGTGCACACCCCAAAAATCAGTGCACACCCCAAAACCCAGCCCACCCCCCAAAAACCAGCCCACCCCTAAAATCAGGTCACCCCTAAAAAATCAGCACACACCCAAAAAACAGCACCCCCCAAAAAAAAATCAGCCCACACCCCAAAAATCATCTCACCCTTAAAAAATCAACACACACCCCAAAAATCAGTTCACATCCCAAAAATCAGCTCACCTCTAAAACTGAGCACACACCCCAAAAATCAGCACACACCACCAAAAATCAGTGCACATCCCAAAAATCAGTGCACACACCAAAAATCAGTGCACACCCCAAAAACCAGCCCACCCCTAAAATCAGCACATCCCAAATATCAGCACACCCCACAAATCATCTCACCCCTACAAAATCAGCATGCACACCAAAAATCAGTGCACCCCAAAATCAGCCCACCCCCAAAAATCATCTCACCTCTAAAAACAGAGCACACACCCCAAAAATCAGTGCACATCCCAAAAATCAGTGCACACCCCAAAAATCAGTGCACACCGACACCCCAAAACCCAGCCCACCCCCCAAAAACCAGCCCACCCCTAAAATCAGCACATCCCAAATATCAGCACATCCCAAATATCAGCACACCCCAAAAATCATCTCACCCCTAAAAAATCAACACACACCCCAAAAATCAGTGCACATCCCAAAAATCAGTTCACATCCCAAAAATCAGCTCACCTCTAAAACTGAGCACACACCCCAAAAATCAGCACACACACCAAAAATCAGTGCACATCCCAAGAATCAGTGCACACACCAAAAATCAGTGCACACCCCAAAAACCAGGCCACCCCTAAAATCAGCACATCCCAAATATCAGCACACCCCAAAAATCAGCTCACCCCTACAAAATCAGCATGCACACAAAAAATCAGTGCACCCCAAAATCAGCTCACCCCTAAAAATCAGCACACACCCAAAAAACAGCACCCCCCCAAAAAAAATCAGCCCACACCCCAAAAATCATCTCACCCCTAAAAAATCAGCACACACGCCAAAAATCAGTGCACATCCCAAAAATCAGTTCACCCCTAAAAAAAGCAAAATCCCACAAAAATGCACATCCCAAAAATCAGCACACCCCAGAAATCGAAGCACCCCCCAAAAACCAGCACACTCTCCAAAAATCAGCATGCACCCCAAAAATCAGCACATCCCAAATATCAGAACACTCCAGAAACCGGAGCACCCCCCAAAAACCAGCCCACACCCCAGAAAATGTATTTTTTAAACCAGAACCAACCGAGGATTTGTTACTGTCGGTTTGGGGTGCCCGGCTGTGTGAAACCCTCCAGATCACCCACGAAAAACTCACCTTTCCCAGGTTCTATGGCGCACATGCAGGGTCTCGGCCAATCAGAGCCGTTTGCCGTGCGTGCTAATGAATGTCGGGAGCGCTTGCACAAAACCAGGGATGTGGCTGAACTCGCGTCCGTTTACTTGCCAAGGGAACCGCCAAATAAATCAGTTTTGCTGGGGCCCGGGGGGTTTCACACAGCCGGGTAGGATATTTGGGATGCCCCAGGAGAAGGGCCAGCAACAGGCGTTCTGGGTTTTGATCTGCTTTAACTGCCTGTGAACTGGTTAGGGGGGGCCAAGGAAGCCCTATACCAGATCACATGGTAGTGGTCGGCAGGGCTATTCAGCCAGAGGGGCTTTTGCACCCAATAGACCCAGCTCCAACTCATCACTAGATTGAACAGAGGCATCATTGGCATCACATGGGGGGGGGGGGGGGGCTCACCAGCTGCTGCCCCTGGATGCCCCAGGCCGCGTACTGCAGCACGGAATCCTCCACCTCTGGGGGGTTCAGCTCCCAAACCTCCCTGTAAGACAAAAAGACACGGGTGTGAGATGGCGAGATCACCACATAGCGGGCGTCGCATACCGGGCGCTGTGACTTACCTGGTGTGGATGCTGTAGATGACGTAGGAGGCCGTGAAGGAGTAACGGAAGATCTGCAACACAAATCAGTGATCATCTTTAGCAGTGATCCCGCCCACACAGAGCATATACTCTACTTACACTCCGCCCACATGGAGCATATACTCTACTTACACTCCACCCACATGGAGCATATACTCTACTCACACTCCGCCCACACGGAGCATATACTCTACTCACACTCCGCCCACATGGAGCATATACTCTACTCACACTCCGCCCACATGGAGCATATACTCTACTCACACTCCGCCCACATGGAGCATATATTCTACTCACACTCCGCCCACACGGAGCATATACTCTACTCACACTCCGCCCACATGGAGCATATACTCTACTCACACTCCGCCCACATGGAGCATATACTCTACTCACACTCCGCCCACATGGAGCATATATTCTACTCACACTCCGCCCACACGGAGCATATACTCTACTTACACTCCGCCCACATGGGGCATATACTCTACTCACACTCCGCCCACACGGAGCATATACTCTACTCACACTCCGCCCGCATGGAGCATATACTCTACTCACACTCCGCCCACATGGAGCATATACTCTACTCACACTCCGCCCACATGGAGCATGTATTCTTCCCACACTCTGCCTATGCGGAACACATACTATTCCCACACTCCAACCACGCAGAACACATACTCCACCCACGCGGAACACATACTCCTCCCACGCGGAACACATACTCCTCCCACGCGGAACACATACTCCACCCACGCGGAACACATACTCCACCCACGCGGAACACATACTCCACCCACACGGAACACATACTCCACCCACGCGGAACACATACTCCACCCACGCGGAACACATACTCCACCCACGCGGAACACATACTCCACCCACGCGGAACACATACTCCACCCACGCGGAACACATACTCCACCCACGCGGAACACATACTCCACCCACGCGGAACACATACTCCACCCACGCGGAACACATACTCCACCCACGCGGAACACATACTCCTCCCACGCGGAACACATACTCCACCCACGCGGAACACATACTCCACCCACGCGGAACACATACTCCACCCACATGGAACACATACTCCACCCACGCGGAACACATACTATTCCCACACTCTACCTACCATATGCCTGCTACTGAGTGCAGAACCTCTGTGGTGGACCCTCCAGTATGATGGATGAAGTTGAAATGGCCATCGCTGCCCCCCCCCCCCCAGGTGGGAAATATGTGAGCCAATAATGGTGTCAGCTGATGGGCAGTCACAGTGTGTAACATGGCGGCCCTCATGCTCGGGGGGAGCGCACCCTTGTTTCATTTATCACATTTAAGAAAAGGAGAAATCTGTGGAATTACCGCAGGAAGATGAAGCCCGCTGCCCCAGGGTTCTGTGAGCCATTATGGGGTACAGAGGACCAATTGGAGAGTGTATATGGCCAATGGAAGGTACAGGAGGCTAATGGAGGGTGCTGGGGAGTAATAAAGTGTGCAGAGAGTCAATGGAGGGTGGCGGGGGCCAATAAAAGGTGCAGAGGGCCAAAAGGATGGTGCTGGGGACCAAAGAAAGGTTCTGGGGCCATTGGAGGGTGCTGGGGACTAATAGAGGGTGCAGAGGGCCAATGGAGGGTACTGGGGACCACAGATGGGTTTTGGGCCATTGGAAGGTGATGGGGACTAAGTGCAAAGGGTCAATGGGGAGTGATGGGGGACAATGAAGAGCACAGAGGGCTGAACGGATGATGCTGGAGACCACAGAAGAGTTCTAGGGCCATTGGAGGGTCTAATAGAGGATGCTGGAGGACAATGAAGAGGGAAGAGGGCTAAAATTATGGTGCTGGGGACAAAAGAAGGGTCCTGGTGACAATGGAGGGTGCTGGGGACCAATGAAGAGTGCATAGGACCAAAAGGATAGAGCTGGGGACCAAAGAAGGGTTCTGTGGGCATTGGAGGGCGCTGGGGGACTAATAGAGGATGTAGAGGGCCAATGGAGGGTGCTGGGGACCTAAGAAGGGCTCTGGGGGCATTGGAGGGTGCTGGGGACTAATAGAGTGTGCAGAGGGCCATTGGATGGTGCTGGGGACCAAAGAAGGGTTCTGGGGTCATTGGAGGGTGTTGGGGACTCAAATAGGGTGCAGAGGGCCATTGGAGGGTGCTGGAGACCTAAGAAGGGTTCTGGGGCCATTGGAGGCTGCTGGGGAATAAAAGAGGGTTCAGAGGGCCATTGGAGGGTGCTGGGGACCAAAGAAGGGTTCTGGGGTCATTGGAGGGTGCTGGGGACTCAAAGAGGGTGCAGAGGGCCATTGAAGGGTGCTGGAGACCTAAGAAGGGTTCTCGTGCCATTGGAGGCTGCTGGGGAATAAAAGAGGGTGCAGAGGGCCATTGGAGGGTGCTGGAGACCAAAGAAGGGTTCTGGGGCCATTGGAGGGTGCTGGGGACCAAAGAAGGGTTCTGGGGTCATTGAAGGGTGCTGGGGAGTAATAGAGGATGCAGAGGGCCATTGAAGGGTGCTGGGGACCTAAGAAGGGTTCTGGGGCCATTGGAGGCTGCTGGGGAATAAAAGAGGGTGCAGAGGGCCATTGGAGGGTGCTGGGGACCTAAGAAGGGTTCTGGGGCCATTGGAGGCTGCTGGGGAATAAAAGAGGGTGCAGAGTGCAATTGGAGGGTGCTGGGGACCTAAGAAGGGCTCTAGGGCCATTGGAGGGTGCTGGGGACCTAACAAGAGTTCTGGGGCCATTGGAGGGTACTGGGGAGTAATATAGGGTGCAGAGTTCCAATGGAGGGTGCTAGGGACCAAAGTAGGGTTCTGGGACTATGGTAGGGTGCTGGGGACCAAAGAAGGGTTCTGGGGCCATTGGAGGGTGCTGGGGACCAAAGAAGGGTCTTAGGGTCATTGGAGGGTGCTGGGGACTAATATAGGGTGCAGAGGGTCAATGGAGGGTACTGGGGATCAAAGAAGGGTTCTGGGGCCATTGGAAGGTGCTGGGGAATAATAGAGGGAGCAGAGTGCCAATGGAGGGTGCTGGGGACCAGAGAAGGGTCCTGGGGCCATTGGAGGGCGCTGGGGACCAAAGAAGGGTTCTGGGGCCATTGGAGGGTGCTGGGGACCAAAGAATGGTTCTGGGGCCATTGGAGGGTGCTGGGGAATAACAGAGGATGCAGAGGGCCAATGGAGGGTACTGGGGATCAAAGAAGGGTCCTGGGGCCATTGGAGGGTGCTGGGGACTAACATAGGATGCAGAGGGTCAATGGAGGGTACTGGGGACCAAAGAAGGGTTCCGGGGCCATTGAAGGGTGCTGGGGACCAAAGAAGGGTTCTGGGGCCAATGGAGGGTGCTGGGGACTAACAGAGGATGCAGAGGGTCAATGGAGGGTACTAGGGACCAAAGAAGGGTTCTGGGGCCATTGAAGGGTGCTGGGGACCAAGGAAGGGTTCTGGGGCCAATGGAGGGTGCTGGGGACCAGAGAAGGATTCTGGGGCCATTGGAGGGTGCTGGAGACCAAAGAAGGGTTCTGGGGCCATTGGAGGGTGCTGGGGGCCAAAGAAGGGTTCTGGGGCCATTGGAGGGTGCTGGGGGCCAAAGAAGGGTTCTGGGGCCATTGGAGGGTGCTGGGGACCTAAGATGGGTTCTGGGACCATTGGAGGGTGCTGGGGACCAAAGAAGGGTTCTGGGGCCAATGGAGGGTGCTGGGGACCAAAGAAAGGTTCTGGGGCCATTGGATGGTGCTGGGGACCTAAGATGGGTTCTGGGACCATTGGAGGGTGCTGGGGATCAAAGAAGGGTTCTGGGGCCATTGGAGGGTGCTGGGAAGTAATAGAGGGTGCAGAGTGCCAATGGAGGGTGCTGGGGACCAAAGAAGGGTTCTGGGACCATTGGTGGTTGCTGGGGACCAAATAAGGGTTCTTGGGCCATTGGAGGGTGCTGGGGACCTAAGATGGGTTCTGGGACCATTGGAGGGTACTGGGGGCCAAAGAAGGGTTCTGGGGCCATTGGAGGGTGCTGGGGACCTAAGATGGGTTCTGGGACCATTGGAGGGTGCTGGGGACCAAAGAAGGGTTCTGGGGCCAATGGAGGGTGCTGGGGACCAAAGAAAGGTTCTGGGGCCATTGGATGGTGCTGGGGACCTAAGATGGGTTCTGGGACCATTGGAGGGTGCTGGGGATCAAAGAAGGGTTCTGGGGCCATTGGAGGGTGCTGGGAAGTAATAGAGGGTGCAGAGTGCCAATGGAGGGTGCTGGGGACCAAAGAAGGGTTCTGGGACCATTGGTGGTTGCTGGGGACCAAATAAGGGTTCTTGGGCCATTGGAGGGTGCTGGGGACCTAAGATGGGTTCTGGGACCATTGGAGGGTACTGGGGACCAAAGAAGGGTTCTGGGGCCATTGGAGGGTGCTGGGGACCTAAGATGAGTTCTGGGGCCATTGGAGGGTGCTGGGGAGTAAAAGAGGGTGCAGAGTTTCAATGGAAGGTGCTGGGGACCAAAGAAGGGTCCCGGGACCATTGAAGGGTGCAGGGGACCAAAGAAGGGTTCTGGGGCCATTGGAGGGTGCTGGGTGCCTAAGATGGGTTCTGGGACCATTAGAGGGTGCTGGGGACCAAAGAATGGTTCTGGGGCCATTGGAAGGTGCTGGGTACCTAAGATGTGTTCTGGGACCATTAGAGGGTGCTGGTGACCAAACAAGGGTTCCAAGACCATTGGAGGGTGCTGGGGACCAAAGAAGGGTCCTGGTGCCATTGGAGGGTGCTGGGGAGTAAAAGAGGGTGCAGAGTTCCAATGGAGGGTGCTGAGGACCAAAGAATGGTCCTGGGGCCATTGCAGGGTGCTGGGGACTAACAGAGGATGCAGAGGGTCCCTGGAGGGTGCTGGGAATCAAAGAAGGGTTCTGGGGCCATTGGTGGTTGCTGGGGAACTAATAGAGGGTGTAGAGGGCCAATGAAGGGTACTGGGGACCAAAGAAGTGTTCCGGGGTCATTGGAGGGTGCTGGGAACTAATATAGGGTACAGAAGGTCAATGTAGGGTACTGGGTATCAAAGAAGGGTTCTGGGGTCATTGAAGGGTGCCGGGGAGTAATAGAGGGTGCAGAGGGCCAATGGAGGGTACTGGGTATCAAAGAAGGGTCCTGGGGCCATTGAAGGGTGCCGGGGAGTAATAGAGGGTGCAGAGGGCCAATGGAGGGTGCTGGGGACTAATAGAGTTGGAGTCTCCTGACAGCTACTGGTAAGTGTGATCAGTGATGGTAAATTGTACCAGCCCTGGAAACTCCCAGACATGTAAATTGGGAGAAACTGATTGTCCTGCAATGTGGCCCTGGACACTGACATCCTGACCCTGATACTAATAAATAAATAGTGAAACGCGTCGCTGTTCCCGCAGCCGCCATTATCCCTCATGAATATTCTGCAGAGTTCCCGTCACAGAGAAGCCGGGGTCAGGCGAGTTCCTGTGCTTTCCTTTCCATTCACTGGGCCCAATACAGCATACCTACCAAGTGTCCCTGATTTGGAGGGACTGTCCTTCTTCTGAGTCCATGTCCCCCTGTCCCTCATTGTTCTCATTTGTCCCTCTTTGAGGTGTAACATGCAGATCTGCAGCAATAAATGATTCATTTGCCTCTTCAAAGTGTTTCTATTGTTGTAACTGTTACAATGTATCTCCTGTCCATCCATCAATGAGGGGGCGTGGCTTCATCTATCCCTCAATGAGAAGGCGTGGCTTCATCCATCCCTCAATGAGAGAGTGTGGCTTCATCCATCCCTCAATGAGAGAGTGTGGCTTCATCTATCCCTCAATGAGGGGGCGTGGCTTCATCTATCCCTCAATGAGAGGGTGTGGCTTCATCCATCCCTCAATGAGAGGGTGTGGCTCCATCTATCCCTCAATGAGAGAGCGTGGCTTCATCTATCCCTCAATGAGAGGGTGTGGCTCCATCTATCCCTCAATGAGAGGGTGTGGCTCCATCTATCCCTCAATGAGAGGGTGTGGCTCCATCTATCCCTCAATGAGAGAGCGTGGCTTCATCCATCCCTCAATGAGAGAGCGTGGCTTCATCTATCCCTCAATGAGAGGGTGTGGCTTCATCCATCCCTCAATGAGAGGGTGTGGCTCCATCTATCCCTCAATGAGAGAGCGTGGCTTCATCTATCCCTCAATGAGAGGGTGTGGCTCCATCTATCCCTCAATGAGAGTGCGTGGCTTCATCTATCCCTCAATGAGAGAGTGTGGCTTCATCTATCCCTCAATGAGAGAGTGTGGCTTCATCTATCCCTCACTGAGAGAGCGTGGCTTCATCTATCCCTCAATGAGAGAGTGTGGCTTCATCTATCCCTCAATGAAAGGGTGTGGCTTCATCTATCCCTCAATGAGAGAGTGTGACTTCATCTATCCCTCAATGAGAGAGCGTGGCTTCATCTATCCCTCAATGAGAGGGTGTGGCTCCATCTATCCCTCAATGAGAGAGCGTGGCTTCATCTATCCCTCAATGAGAGAGTGTGGCTTCATCTATCCCTCAATGAGAGAGTGTGGCTTCATCTATCCCTCAATGAGAGAGCGTGGCTTCATCTATCCCTCAATGAGAGAGCGTGGCTTCATCTATCCCTCAATTCATCCATCCCTCAATGAGAGAGCGTGGCTTCATGTATCCCTCAATTCATCCATCCCTCAATGAGAGAGTGTGGCTTCATCTATCCCTCAATTCATCCATCCCTCAATGAGAGAGCGTGGCTTCATCCATCCCTCAATGAGAGAGCGTGGCTTCATCTATCCCTCAATGAGAGAGCGTGGCTTCATGTATCCCTCAATGAGAGAGCGTGGCTTCATCTATCCCTCAATGAGAGAGTGTGGCTTCATCTATCCCTCAATGAGAGAGCGTGGCTTCATCTATCCCTCAATGAGAGAGCGTGGCTTCATCTATCCCTCAATGAGAGAGCGTGGCTTCATCTATCCCTCAATGAGAGAGCGTGGCTTCATGTATCCCTCAATGAGAGAGCGTGGCTTCATCTATCCCTCAATGAGAGAGCGTGGCTTCATCTATCCCTCAATGAGAGCGTGTGGCTTCATCTATCCCTCAATGAGAGAGTGTGGCTTCATCTATCCCTCAATGAGAGAGTGTGGCTTCATCTATCCCTCAATGAGAGAGTGTGGCTTCATCCATCCCTCAATGAGGGGGCGTGGCTTCATCTATCCCTCAATGAGAGAGTGTGGCTTCATCCATCCCTCAATGAGGGGGCGTGGCTTCATCTATCCCTCAATGATGGGGCGTGGCTTCATCTATCCCTCAATGAGAGAGTGTGGCTTCATCCATCCCTCAATGAGAGAGTGTGGCTTCATCCATCCCTCAATGAGAGAGTGTGGCTTCATCCATCCCTCAATGAGGGGGCGTGGCTTCATCTATCCCTCAATGATGGGGCGTGGCTTCATCTATCCCTCAATGAGAGAGTGTGGCTTCATCTATCCCTCAATGATGGGGCGTGGCTTCATCTATCCCTCAATGATGGGGCGTGGCTTCATCTATCCCTCAATGAGAGAGCGTGGCTTCATCTATCCCTCAATGAGGGGGCGTGGCTTCATCTATCCCTCAATGAGGGGGCGTGGCTTCATCTATCCCTCAATGAGGGGGCGTGGCTTCATCTATCCCTCAATGAGAGAGCGTGGCTTCATCTATCCCTCAATGAGAGAGTGTGGCTTCATCTATCCCTCAATGAGAGAGTGTGGCATCATCTATCCCTCAATGAGAGAGTGTGACTTCATCCATCCCTCAATGAGAGAGCGTGGCTTCATCTATCCCTCAATGAGAGAATGTGGCTTCATCTATCCCTCAATGAGGGGGCGTGGCTTCATCTATCCCTCAATGAGAGAGCGTAGCTTCATCCATCCCTCAATGAGGGGGCGTGGCTTCATCTATCCCTCAATGAGAGAGCGTGGCTTCATCCATCCCTCAATGAGGGGGCGTGGCTTCATCTATCCCTCAATGAGAGAGCGTGGCTTCATCTATCCCTCAATGAGGGGTGTGGCTTCATTTGCATATTGTCCCTATTTCCCACCCCGAAAAGTTTGGAGGTATGATACAGAACTCCACCCAAAACTGCACCATGGGGGAAGGGTGAGATCATTACTCGCACTGCATGTGACCACCATGGGGCCCAGCAGCATGAGACCACACCCATGACATAAAAGACCACACCCTTCGCAGAAGAGACCCCGCCCATCAGACTACCACCCCCATATCTGGTGACGCCCAGCCAGAGACAGTACAGTATGGTGTGTAGGATTGTGGGCCAACCCCAGGGTCTCTGACCCATAACACCATCATGACATCACACACTGCCACCATCATGACATCACACACTGCCACCATCATGACATTACACACTGGCAACATCACGGCATCACACTCTGTCACCATCATGATATCACACACTGCCACCATCATGACATCACACACTGCCACCATCATGACATCACACTCTGTCACCATCATGACATCATACACTGTCACCATCATGACATCACACACTGTCACCATCATGACATTACACACTGCCACCATCATGACATCACACACTGTCACCATCATGACATCACACACTGCCACCATCATGACATCACACACTGTCACCATCATGACATTACACACTGCCACCATCATGACATCACACACTGTCACTATCTTGACATCACACTTTGCCACCATCATGACATCACACCCTCATATCATGACATCACACACTGTCACCACACATTTTCACCATCATAGCTCCTGGTTTCCTGGGAAAGCTTTAATCGGGGGAGGGGCATCATAAAGCCCTGCAGGGGCGGTCCTTACCTGTCTGATGTCATAGGCCAGCAGCACGTATCGCAGATCAGGGGACACAGAATACTGGGAGGCCTTAAATGTGACCTGAGGAGAGAAAGGGATCAGAGCATTCACTAACTGTCATCCAAGACCCCTCCCCCCTCCTTTCAGGGTCCTGCTGAGGCGACCGCCAGCCATAATGGGGCCCTGGTGCACATACAGGGTGCTACTATTCTTCAGCTTCCAGGGTGCTCCCATTCCCCTCCCCCCATACAGGGTGCTCCCATTCCCCTCCCCCCATACAGGGTGCTCCCATTCCCCTCCCCCCATACAGGGTGCTCCCATTCCCCTCCCCCATACAGGGTGCCCCCACTCCCCTCCCCAAACAGGGTGCTCCCATTCCCCTCCCCCATACAGGGTGCCCCCACTCCCCTCCCCAAACAGGGTGCTCCCATTCCCCTCCCCCCATACAGGGTGCTCCTATTCCCCTCCCCCCATACAGGGTGCTCCCATTCCCCTCCCCATACAGGGTGCTCTCATCCCCCTCCCCCATACAGGGTGCCCCCACTCCCCTCCCCAAACAGGGTGCTCCCATTCCCCTCCCCCCATACAGGGTGCTCTCATTATCCTCCCCCCATACAGGGTGCTCTCATTACCCTCCCCCCATACAGGGTGCTACCCTTCCCCCATACAGGGTGCTCTCATTACCCTCCCTCCATACAGGGTGCTCTCATTCCCCTCCCCCATACAGGGTGCTCCCATTCCCCTTCCTCATACAGGGTGCCCCCACTCCCCTCCCCCATACAGGGTGCTCTCATTCCCCTCCCCCATACAGGGTGCTCCCATTCCCCTCCCCCATACAGGGTGCTCTCATTCCCCTTCCCAAACAGGGTGCTCTCATTACCCTCCCCCCATACAGGGTGCTCCCATTCCCCTCCCCCCATACAGGGTGCTTACCCTTCCCCCATACAGGGTGCTCTCATTACCCTCCCCCCATACAGGGTGCTCTCATTACCCTCCCCCCATACAGGGTGCTACCCTTCCCCCATACAGGGTGCTCTCATTCCCCTCCGCCATACAGGGTGCCCCCACTCCCCTCCCCCCATACAGGGTGCTCCCATTCCCCTCCCCCCATACAGGGTGCTCCCATTCCCCTTCCTCATACAGGGTGCTCCCATTCCCCTCCCCCATACAGGGTGCTCCCATTCCCCTCCCCCATACAGGGTGCTCTCATTCCCCTCCCCCATACAGGGTGCTCTCATTCCCCTTCCTCGTACAGGGTGCTCCCATTCCCCTCCCCCCATACAGGGTGCTCCCATTCCCCTCCCCCCATACAGGGTGCTCCCATTCCCCTTCCTCATACAGGGTGCTCCCATTCCCCTCCCCCATACAGGGTGCTCCCATTCCCCTCCCCCATACAGGGTGCTCTCATTCCCCTTCCTCGTACAGGGTGCTCCCATTCCCCTCCCCCCATACAGGGTGCTCCCATTCCCCTCCCCCCATACAGGGTGCTCCCATTCCCCTTCCTCATACAGGGTGCTCCCATTCCCCTCCCCCATACAGGGTGCTCCCATTCCCCTCCCCCATACAGGGTGCTCTCATTCCCCTCCCCCATACAGGGTGCTCTCATTCCCCTTCCTCGTACAGGGTGCTCCCATTCCCCTCCCCCATACAGGGTGCTCTCATTCCCCTCCCCCATACAGGGTGCTCCCATTCCCCTTCCTCATACAGGGTGCTCCCATTCCCCTTCCTCATACAGGGTGCTCCCATTCCCCTCCCCCATACAGGGTGCTCTCATTCCCCTCCCCCATACAGGGTGCTCTCATTCCCCTTCCTCGTACAGGGTGCTCCCATTCCCCTCCCCCATACAGGGTGCTCTCATTCCCCTCCCCCATACAGGGTGCTCCCATTCCCCTTCCTAATACAGGGTGCTCTCATTCCCCTTCCTCGTACAGGGTGCTCCCATTCCCCTCCCCCATACAGGGTGCTCTCATTCCCCTCCCCCATACAGGGTGCTCCCATTCCCCTTCCTCATACAGGGTGCTCTCATCCCCCTCCCCCCATACAGGGTGCTCTCATTCCCCTCCCCCCATACAGGGTACTCTCACTCCCCTCCCCCCATACAGGGTGCTCCCATTCCCCTTCCTCATACAGGGTGCTCTCATCCCCCTCCCCCCATACAGGGTACTCTCACTCCCCTCCCCCCATACAGGGTACTCTCACTCCCCTCCCCCCATACAGGGTGCTCCCATCCCCCTCCCCCCCATACAGGGTGCTCTCATTACCCTCCCCCATACAGGGTGCTCCCATTCCCCTTCCCCCATACAGGGTGCTCCCATTCCCCTTCCCCCATACAGGGTGCTCTCATTATCCTCCCCCCATACAGGGTGCTCTCATTATCCTCCCCCCATACAGGGTGCTCTCATTACCCTCCCCCCATACAGGGTGCCCCCACTCCCCTCCCCAAACAGGGTGCTCCCATTCCCCTCCCCCATACAGGGTGCCCCCACTCCCCTCCCCAAACAGGGTGCTCCCATTCCCCTCCCCCCATACAGGGTGCTCCTATTCCCCTCCCCCCATACAGGGTGCTCCCATTCCCCTCCCCATACAGGGTGCTCTCATCCCCCTCCCCCATACAGGGTGCTCCTATTCCCCTCCCCCCATACAGGGTGCTCCCATTCCCCTCCCCCCATACAGGGTGCTCTCATTATCCTCCCCCCATACAGGGTGCTCTCATTACCCTCCCCCCATACAGGGTGCTACCCTTCCCCCATACAGGGTGCTCTCATTACCCTCCCTCCATACAGGGTGCTCTCATTCCCCTCCCCCCATACAGGGTGCTCCCATTCCCCTCCCCCATACAGGGTGCTCCCATTCCCCTCCCCCCATACAGGGTGCTCCCATTCCCCTCCCCCCATACAGGGTGCTCCCATTCCCCTCCCCCATACAGGGTGCTCTCATTCCCCTCCCCCCATACAGGGTGCTCCCATTCCCCTCCCCCCATACAGGGTGCTCCCATCCCCTCCCCCATACAGGGTGCTCTCATTACCCTCCCCCCATACAGGGTGCTCTCATTACCCTCCCCCCATACAGGGTGCTACCCTCCCCCCATACAGGGTGCTCCCATTCCCCTCCCCCCATACAGGGTGCTCTCATTACCCTCCCCCCATACAGGGTGCTCTCATTACCCTCCCCCCATACAGGGTGCTTACCCTTCCCCCATACAGGGTGCTCCCATGTCCCTTCCTCATACAGGGTGCTCCCATTCCCCTCCCCCCATACAGGGTGCTCTCATTCCCCTCCCCCCATACAGGGTGCTCCCATTCCCCTCCCCCCAAACAGGGTGCTCCCATTCCCCTCCCCCCATACAGGGTGCTCCCATTCCCCTCCCCCCATACAGGGTGCTCTCATTCCCTTCCCCCCATACAGGGTGCTCCCATTCCCCTCCCCCCATACAGGGTGCTCCCATTCCCTTCCCCCCATACAGGGTGCTCCCATTCCCCTCCCCCCATTCAGGGTGCTCCCATTCCCTTCCCCCCATACAGGGTGCTCCCATTCCCCTCCCCCCATACAGGGTGCTCTCATCCCCCTCCCCCCATACAGGGTGCTCCCATTCCCCTCCCCCCATACAGGGTGCTCTCATCCCCCTCCCCCCATACAGGGTGCTCCCATTCCCCTCCCCCCATACAGGGTGCTCCCATTTCCCTTCCTCATACAGGGTGCTCCCATTCTCCTCCCCCCATACAGGGTGCTCCCATTCCCCTCCCCCCATACAGGGTGCTCCCATTCTCCTCCCCCCATACAGGGTGCTCCCATTCTCCTCCCCCCATACAGGGTGCTCCCATTCCCCTCCCCCCATACAGGGTGCTCCCATTCTCCTCCCCCCATACAGGGTGCTCCCATTCTCCTCCCCCCATACAGGGTGCTCCCATTCTCCTCCCCCCATACAGGGTGCTCCCATTCTCCTCCCCCCATACATGGTGCTCCCATTCCCCTCGCCCCATACAGGGTGCCCCCTTCCTTACTTGAAGGCGGAGCTTATACTTACAAAGGTGGAGTTCTCCAGCAGCGCTGTCGTCTCATTGGTCTCCACGTTGAGTTTCATGACGAATCCGCTGCGGCTCTTGTAGACGACCTCGCGCTCTGTGGGAGAATGAGAAACATGTCAGGGGTCACTACACTCCCCGCCATTACCACAGCAGCACTGGGGCCCCTGACAGGCTGGAGGAGGACTGGTCCCAATTAGAGTGTAAGCTCCTCAGCACTGGCTCAGTGTTCTCTGTACAGTGCTGCGGAATATGTCAGAGACAATTACAGTGTTCTCTCCAGGCTCCTCCCCCATACTGGCCCCTCCAATGGATACAAGTGGGTGTCTCCAACTGTCATGCTGAGGGTTGACCCTATTCCTCTTTCCTTGAGAGAAGGGCACCCTGCCCCATAGAGTACTGCAGACCCCTCACATGGAGCCACCAGAGACCCCACCCATATGAGTGCTGCTCACTAAGCCCCACCCTCATCTGTATTGCTCCAAGCCCCCCCACCCAGCTCATCCTCACTACACCCTGACCCCCACCCCACTCATCTGCACCACACCCTGACCCCCACCCAGTACATTACCCTGACCACACCCAGCACATCTGCACATCACCCACCCGGAATCCATCATGAACCCACCTGGAATCCATCATGAACCCACCCGGAATCCATCATGAACCCACCCTGAATCCATCAAGAACCCACCCAGAATCCATCATGAACCCATCCGGAATCCATCATGAACCCACCCGGAATCGATCATGAACCCACCCGGAATCCATCATGAACCCACCCGGAATCCATCATGAACCCACCCTGAATCCATCATTAACCCACCCTGAATCCATCAAGAACCCACCCGGAATCCATCATGAACCCACCCGGAATCCATCATGAACCCACCCGGAATCCATCATGAACCCATCCTGAATCCATCATGAACCCACCTGGAATCCATCATGAACCCACCCGGAATCCATCATGAACCCACCCAGAATCCATCATGAACCCACCCGGAATCCATCATGAACCCACCTGGAATCCATCATGAACCCACCCGGAATCCATCATGAACCCACCCTGAATCCATCATGAACCCACCCAGAATCCATCATGAACCCACCCGGAATCCATCATGAACCCACCCGGAATCGATCATGAACCCACCCGGAATCCATCATGAACCCACCCGGAATCCATCATGAACCCACCCTGAATCCATCATTAACCCACCCTGAATCCATCAAGAACCCACCCGGAATCCATCATGAACCCACCCGGAATCCATCATGAACCCACCCGGAATCCATCATGAACCCATCCTGAATCCATCATGAACCCCCCATGAATCCATCATGGACCCACCCGGAATCCATCATGAACCCACCCTGAATACATCATGAACCCACCCTGAATCCATCATGAACCCACCCGGAATCCATCATGAACCCATCCTGAATCCATCATGAACCCACCCTGAATCCATCATGAACCCACCCGGAATCCATCATGAACCCACCCGGAATCCATCATGAACCCACCCTGAATCCATCATGAACCCACCCGGAATCCATCATGAACCCATCCTGAATCCATCATGAACCCACCCTGAATCCATGATGAACCCACCCTGAATCCATGATGAACCCACCCGGAATCCATCATGAACCCACCCTGAATTCATCATGAACCCACCCTGAATCCATCATGAACCCACCCTGAATCCATCATGAACCCACCCTGAATCCATCATGAACCCACCCTGAATCCATCATGAACCCACCTGGAATCCATCATGAACCCATCCTGAATCCATCATGAACCCACCCTGAATCCATCATGAACCCACCCGGAATCCATCATGAACCCACCTGGAATCCATCATGAACCCACCCGGAATCCATCATGAACCCACCCTGAATCCATCATGAACCCACCCTGAATCCATCATGAACCCACCCTGAATCCATCATGAACCCACCCTGAATCCATGATGAACCCACCCAGAATCCATGATGAACCCACCCTGAATCCATCATGAACCCACCCTGAATCCATCATGAACCCACCTGGAATCCATCATGAACCCACCCTGAATCCATCATGAACCCACCTGGAATCCATCATGAACCCATCCTGAATCCATGATGAACCCACCCGGAATCCATGATGAACCCACCCTGAATCCATCATGAACCCACCCTGAATCCATGATGAACCCACCCTGAATCCATCATGAACCCACCCGGAATCCATCATGAACCCACCCTGAATCCATCATGAACCCACCCTGAATCCATCATGAACCCACCCTGAATCCATCATGAACCCACCCTGAATCCATCATGAACCCACCTGGAATCCATCATGAACCCACCCGGAATCCATCATGAACCCACCCAGAATCCATCATGAACCCACCCGGAATCCATCATGAACCCACCTGGAATCCATCATGAACCCACCCGGAATCCATCATGAACCCACCCTGAATCCATCATGAACCCACCCAGAATCCATCATGAACCCACCCGGAATCCATCATGAACCCACCCGGAATCGATCATGAACCCACCCGGAATCCATCATGAACCCACCCGGAATCCATCATGAACCCACCCTGAATCCATCATTAACCCACCCTGAATCCATCAAGAACCCACCCGGAATCCATCATGAACCCACCCGGAATCCATCATGAACCCACCCGGAATCCATCATGAACCCATCCTGAATCCATCATGAACCCCCCATGAATCCATCATGGACCCACCCGGAATCCATCATGAACCCACCCGGAATCGATCATGAACCCACCCGGAATCCATCATGAACCCACCCGGAATCCATCATGAACCCACCCTGAATCCATCATTAACCCACCCTGAATCCATGATGAACCCACCCGGAATCCATCATGAACCCACCCGGAATCCATCATGAACCCACCCTGAATCCATCATTAACCCACCCTGAATCCATCAAGAACCCACCCGGAATCCATCATGAACCCACCCGGAATCCATCATGAACCCACCCGGAATCCATCATGAACCCATCCTGAATCCATCATGAACCCCCCATGAATCCATCATGGACCCACCCGGAATCCATCATGAACCCACCCGGAATCGATCATGAACCCACCCGGAATCCATCATGAACCCATCCTGAATCCATCATGAACCCACCCTGAATCCATGATGAACCCACCCTGAATCCATGATGAACCCACCCGGAATCCATCATGAACCCACCCTGAATTCATCATGAACCCACCCTGAATCCATCATGAACCCACCCTGAATCCATCATGAACCCACCCTGAATCCATCATGAACCCACCCTGAATCCATCATGAACCCACCTGGAATCCATCATGAACCCATCCTGAATCCATCATGAACCCACCCTGAATCCATCATGAACCCACCCGGAATCCATCATGAACCCACCTGGAATCCATCATGAACCCACCCGGAATCCATCATGAACCCACCCTGAATCCATCATGAACCCACCCTGAATCCATCATGAACCCACCCTGAATCCATCATGAACCCACCCTGAATCCATGATGAACCCACCCAGAATCCATGATGAACCCACCCTGAATCCATCATGAACCCACCCTGAATCCATCATGAACCCACCTGGAATCCATCATGAACCCACCCTGAATCCATCATGAACCCACCTGGAATCCATCATGAACCCATCCTGAATCCATGATGAACCCACCCGGAATCCATGATGAACCCACCCTGAATCCATCATGAACCCACCCTGAATCCATGATGAACCCACCCTGAATCCATCATGAACCCACCCGGAATCCATCATGAACCCACCCTGAATCCATCATGAACCCACCCTGAATCCATCATGAACCCACCCTGAATCCATCATGAACCCACCCTGAATCCATCATGAACCCACCTGGAATCCATCATGAACCCACCCGGAATCCATCATGAACCCACCCAGAATCCATCATGAACCCACCCGGAATCCATCATGAACCCACCTGGAATCCATCATGAACCCACCCGGAATCCATCATGAACCCACCCTGAATCCATCATGAACCCACCCAGAATCCATCATGAACCCACCCGGAATCCATCATGAACCCACCCGGAATCGATCATGAACCCACCCGGAATCCATCATGAACCCACCCGGAATCCATCATGAACCCACCCTGAATCCATCATTAACCCACCCTGAATCCATCAAGAACCCACCCGGAATCCATCATGAACCCACCCGGAATCCATCATGAACCCACCCGGAATCCATCATGAACCCATCCTGAATCCATCATGAACCCCCCATGAATCCATCATGAACCCACCCGGAATCCATCATGAACCCACCCGGAATCGATCATGAACCCACCCGGAATCCATCATGAACCCACCCGGAATCCATCATGAACCCACCCTGAATCCATCATTAACCCACCCTGAATCCATCAAGAACCCACCCGGAATCCATCATGAACCCACCCGGAATCCATCATGAACCCACCCGGAATCCATCATGAACCCATCCTGAATCCATCATGAACCCCCCATGAATCCATCATGGACCCACCCGGAATCCATCATGAACCCACCCTGAATACATCATGAACCCACCCTGAATCCATCATGAACCCACCCGGAATCCATCATGAACCCACCCTGAATACATCATGAACCCACCCTGAATCCATCAAGAACCCACCCGGAATCCATCATGAACCCACCCGGAATCCATCATGAACCCACCCGGAATCCATCATGAACCCACCCTGAATCCATCATGAACCCACCCGGAATCCATCATGAACCCACCCGGAATCCATCATGAACCCACCCTGAATCCATCATGAACCCACCCAGAATCCATCATGAACCCACCCGGAATCCATCATGAACCCACCCGGAATCGATCATGAACCCACCCGGAATCCATCATGAACCCACCCGGAATCCATCATGAACCCACCCTGAATCCATCATTAACCCACCCTGAATCCATCAAGAACCCACCCGGAATCCATCATGAACCCACCCGGAATCCATCATGAACCCACCCGGAATCCATCATGAACCCATCCTGAATCCATCATGAACCCCCCATGAATCCATCATGGACCCACCCGGAATCCATCATGAACCCACCCTGAATACATCATGAACCCACCCTGAATCCATCATGAACCCACCCGGAATCCATCATGAACCCATCCTGAATCCATCATGAACCCACCCTGAATCCATCATGAACCCACCCGGAATCCATCATGAACCCACCCGGAATCCATCATGAACCCACCCTGAATCCATCATGAACCCACCCGGAATCCATCATGAACCCATCCTGAATCCATCATGAACCCACCCTGAATCCATGATGAACCCACCCTGAATCCATGATGAACCCACCCGGAATCCATCATGAACCCACCCTGAATTCATCATGAACCCACCCTGAATCCATCATGAACCCACCCTGAATCCATCATGAACCCACCCTGAATCCATCATGAACCCACCCTGAATCCATCATGAACCCACCTGGAATCCATCATGAACCCATCCTGAATCCATCATGAACCCACCCTGAATCCATCATGAACCCACCCGGAATCCATCATGAACCCACCTGGAATCCATCATGAACCCACCCGGAATCCATCATGAACCCACCCTGAATCCATCATGAACCCACCCTGAATCCATCATGAACCCACCCTGAATCCATCATGAACCCACCCTGAATCCATGATGAACCCACCCAGAATCCATGATGAACCCACCCTGAATCCATCATGAACCCACCCTGAATCCATCATGAACCCACCTGGAATCCATCATGAACCCACCCTGAATCCATCATGAACCCACCTGGAATCCATCATGAACCCATCCTGAATCCATGATGAACCCACCCGGAATCCATGATGAACCCACCCTGAATCCATCATGAACCCACCCTGAATCCATGATGAACCCACCCTGAATCCATCATGAACCCACCCGGAATCCATCATGAACCCACCCTGAATCCATCATGAACCCACCCTGAATCCATCATGAACCCACCCTGAATCCATCATGAACCCACCCTGAATCCATCATGAACCCACCTGGAATCCATCATGAACCCACCCGGAATCCATCATGAACCCACCCAGAATCCATCATGAACCCACCCGGAATCCATCATGAACCCACCTGGAATCCATCATGAACCCACCCGGAATCCATCATGAACCCACCCTGAATCCATCATGAACCCACCCAGAATCCATCATGAACCCACCCGGAATCAATCATGAACCCACCCGGAATCGATCATGAACCCACCCGGAATCCATCATGAACCCACCCGGAATCCATCATGAACCCACCCTGAATCCATCATTAACCCACCCTGAATCCATCAAGAACCCACCCGGAATCCATCATGAACCCACCCGGAATCCATCATGAACCCACCCGGAATCCATCATGAACCCACCCTGAATCCATCATGAACCCCCCATGAATCCATCATGGACCCACCCGGAATCCATCATGAACCCACCCTGAATACATCATGAACCCACCCTGAATCCATCATGAACCCACCCGGAATCCATCATGAACCCATCCTGAATCCATCATGAACCCACCCTGAATCCATCATGAACCCACCCGGAATCCATCATGAACCCACCCGGAATCCATCATGAACCCACCCGGAATCCATCATGAACCCACCCTGAATCCATCATGAACCCACCCGGAATCCATCATGAACCCATCCTGAATCCATCATGAACCCACCCTGAATCCATGATGAACCCACCCTGAATCCATCATGAACCCACCCGGAATCCATCATGAACCCACCCTGAATTCATCATGAACCCACCCTGAATCCATCATGAACCCACCCTGAATCCATCATGAACCCACCCTGAATCCATCATGAACCCACCCTGAATCCATCATGAACCCACCTGGAATCCATCATGAACCCATCCTGAATCCATCATGAACCCACCCTGAATCCATCATGAACCCACCCGGAATCCATCATGAACCCACCTGGAATCCATCATGAACCCACCCGGAATCCATCATGAACCCACCCTGAATCCATCATGAACCCACCCTGAATCCATCATGAACCCACCCTGAATCCATCATGAACCCACCCTGAATCCATGATGAACCCACCCAGAATCCATGATGAACCCACCCTGAATCCATCATGAACCCACCCTGAATCCATCATGAACCCACCTGGAATCCATCATGAACCCACCCTGAATCCATCATGAACCCACCTGGAATCCATCATGAACCCATCCTGAATCCATGATGAACCCACCCGGAACCCATGATGAACCCACCCTGAATCCATCATGAACCCACCCTGAATCCATCATGAACCCACCCTGAATCCATCATGAACCCACCCTGAATCCATCATGAACCCACCCTGAATCCATCATGAACCCACCCTGAATCCATCATGAACCCACCTGGAATCCATCATGAACCCATCCTGAATCCATCATTAACCCACCCGGAATCCATCATGAACCCACCCTGAATCCATAATGAACCCACCCTGAATCCATGATGAACCCACCCTGAATCCATAATGAACCCACCCTGAATCCATGATGAACCCACCCGGAATCCATCATGAACCCACCCTGAATCCATCATGAACCCACCCTGAATCCATCATGAACCCACCCTGAATCCATCATGAACCCACCTGGAATCCATCATGAACCCATCCTGAATCCATCATGAACCCACCCTGAATCCATCATGAACCCACCCGGAATCCATCATGAACCCACCCGGAATCCATGATGAACCCACCCGGAATCCATCATAAAACCCACCCTGAATCCATCATTAACCCACCCGGAATCCATCATGAACTCACCCGGAATCCATCATGAACCCATCCTGAATCCATCATGAACCCCCCCTGAATCCATCATGGACCCACCCAGAATCCATCATGAACCCCCCCTGAATACATCATGAACCCACCCTGAATCCATCATGAACCCACCCGGAATCCATCATGAACCCATCCTGAATCCATCATGAACCCACCCTGAATCCATCATGAACCCACCCTGAATCCATCATGAACACACCCAGAATCCATCATGAACCCACCCTGAACCCATCATGAACCCACCCTGAATCCATCATGAACCCACCCTGAATCCATCATGAATCCATCATGAACCCACCCTGAATCCATCATGAACCCATCATGAACCCACCCTGAATCCATCATGAACCCATCATGAACCCACCCTGAATCCATCATTAACCCACCCAGAATCCATCATGAACCCACCCAGAATCCATCATGAACCCACCCTGAATCAATCATGAACCCACCCTGAATCAATCATGAACCCACCCTGAATCCATCATGAACCCACCCGGAATCCATCAGGAACCCACCCTGAATCCATCATGAACCCACCCTGAATCCATCATGAACCCACCCTGAATCCATCATGAACCCACCCTGAATCCATCATGAACACACCCAGAATCCATCATGAACCCACCCTGAATCCATCATGAACCCACCCTGAATCCATCATGAACCCACCCTGAATCCATCATGAACCCATCATGAACCCACCCTGAATCCATCATGAACCCACCCTGAATCCATCATGAACCCATCATGAACCCACCCTGAATCCATCATGAACCCATCATGAACCCACCCTGAATCCATCATTAACCCACCCAGAATCCATCATGAACCCACCCAGAATCCATCATGAACCCACCCTGAATCAATTATGAACCCACCCTGAATCAATCATGAACCCACCCTGAATCCATCATGAACCCACCCTGAATCCATCATGAACCCACCCTGAATCCAACATGAACCCACCCTGAATCCATCATGAACACACCCAGAATCCATCATGAACACACCCAGAATCCATCATGAACCCATCATGAACCCACCCTGAATCCATCATGAAGCCACCCTGAATCCATCATGAACCCATCATGAACCCATCATGAACCCACCCGGAATCCATCATTAACCCACCCAGAATCCATCATGAACCCACCCAGAATCCATCATGAACCCACCCTGAATCCATCATGAACCCACCCTGAATCCATCATGAACCCACCCTGAATCCATCATGAACTCACCCGGAATCCATCATGAACCCATCCTGAATCCATCATGAACCCCCCCTGAATCCATCATGGACCCACCCGGAATCCATCATGAACCCATCCTGAATCCATCATGAACCCACCCTGAATCCATCATGAACCCACCCGGAATCCATCATGAACCCACCCTGAATCCATCATGAACCCATCATGAACCCACCCTGAATCCATCATGAACCCACCCTGAATCCATCATGAACCCATCATGAACCCACCCTGAATCCATCATGAACCCACCCTGAATCCATCATGAACCCATCATGAACCCATCATGAACCCACCCTGAATCCATCATGAAGCCACCCTGAATCCATCATGAACCCACCCGGAATCCATCATTAACCCACCCAGAATCCATCATGAACCCACCCAGAATCCATCATGAACCCACCCTGAATCCATCATGAACCCACCCTGAATCCATCATGAAGCCACCCTGAATCCATCATGAACCCACCCTGAATCCATCATGAACCCACCCTGAATCCATCATGAACCCACCCTGAACCCATCATGAACTCACCCGGAATCCATCATGAACCCATCCTGAATCCATCATGAACCCCCCCTGAATCCATCATGGACCCACCCGGAATCCATCATGAACCCATCCTGAATCCATCATGAACCCACCCTGAATCCATCATGAACCCACCCGGAATCCATCATGAACCCACCCTGAATCCATCATGAACCCATCATGAACCCACCCTGAATCCATCATGAACCCACCCTGAATCCATCATGAACCCATCATGAACCCACCCTGAATCCATCATGAACCCACCCTGAATCCATCATGAACCCATCATGAACCCATCATGAACCCACCCTGAATCCATCATGAAGCCACCCTGAATCCATCATGAACCCACCCGGAATCCATCATTAACCCACCCAGAATCCATCATGGACCCACCCAGAATCCATCATGAACCCACCCTGAATCCATCATGAACCCACCCTGAATCCATCATGAACCCACCCTGAATCCATCATGAACACACCCAGAATCCATCATGGACCCACCCAGAATCCATCATGAACCCACCCTGAATCCATCATGAACCCACCCTGAATCCATCATGAACCCACCCTGAATCCATCATGAACACACCCAGAATCCATCATGAACACACCCAGAATCCATCATGAACCCACCCTGAATCCATCATGAACCCATCATGAACCCACCCTGAATCCATCATGAACCCATCATGAACCCACCCTGAATCCATCATGAACCCATCATGAACCCATCATGAACCCACCCTGAATCCATCATGAAGCCACCCTGAATCCATCATTAACCCACCCAGAATCCATCATGAACCCACCCTGAATCCATCATGAACCCACCCTGAATCCATCATGAACCCACCCTGAATCCATCATGAACCCACCCTGAATCCATCATGAACCCATCATGAACCCACCCTGAATCCATCATTAACCCACCCAGAATCCATCATGAACCCACCCAGAATCCATCATGAACCCACCTGGAATCCATCATGAACCCACCCTGAATCCATCATGAACCCACCCTGAATCCATCATGAACCCACCCGGAATCCATCATGAACCCACCCTGAATCCATCATGAACCCACCCTGAATCCATCATGAACCCACCCTGAATCCATCATGAACCCACCCAGAATCCATCATGAACCCATCAGGATTCCGCCATCATTACTGTGGGTGGCGCTGGGCCTAGTGTTGTTTCAGCCAGATGGACAAATCACTTATAAATTAGTGGAACTCTGAGCGGCAGGTCAGAGATTCATGACGGCGCTCGCCTCACTCTCGTCTAATTAATCTGACATTTCCAATCACCGATTCAGGAAAATACCATCTGTGCGCGTTGAATTATTTTATTTGCAGCAAGAACGCGGCGTCGAGAGCACAGGGGCGGAATCGCTTCATTACTGTGCAAAGTTCTGGGGGCGGAAAAACGTTTCACTTCTAATGATGAGTTTATTGGAAACTTTTTATTTGTGATTCTCTTCCCAGATAACGTGGGCGGCCCGACCAAATGTCATAGAGAGCTTGGGCGGCCATGATGAGCGCCGCTCTCCTACACACGAGCCTACCGAAAAGCTGCCATGTACAGAGGAAGCCATTAGCATGTTGGCTTAACCTCATATTCCTCCTTAGCCACCAAATGTCTGCTTAAATCCCACTAACAATCTCACCCCCTGCATGTCTGCTCTGCTGTAACCCCCATGACTGAAGGTGCTCTGACCTCCTGGCAGTGATTATACCTGATCTGATGTCCATGGTGCTGATGCTCTGGCCTCCATACCTGGCAGTGAGAATTCCTGATCTGCTGTCCATGATGCTGATACTTTGGCCTCCATTCCTGGCAGTGAGGATTCCTGATCTGCTGTCCATGATGCTGATGCTCTGGCCTCCATTCCTGGCAGTGAGGCTCCCTGATCTGCTGTCCATGGTGCTGATGCTCTGGCCTCCATTCCTGGCAGTGAGGATTCCTGATCTGCTGTCCATGGTGCTGATGCTCTGGTCTCCATTCCTGGCAGTGAGGATTCCTGATCTGCTGTCCATGATGCTGATGCTCTGGCCTCCATTCCTGGCAGTGAGGATTCCTGATCTGCTGTCCATGGTGCTGATGCTCTGGCCTCCATTCCTGGCAGTGAGGATTCCTGACCTGCTGTCCATGATGCTGATGCTCTGGCCTCCATACCTGGCAGTGAGGATTCCTGATCTGCTGTCCATGGTGCTGATGCTCTGGCCTCCATTCCTGGCAGTGAGGATCCCTCATCTGCTGTCCATGATGCTGATGCTCTGGCCTCCATACCTGGCAGTGAGGATCTCTGATCTGCTGTCCATGATGCTGATGCTCTGGCCTCCATACCTGGCAGTGAGGATCCCTCATCTGCTGTCCATGATGCTGATGCTCTGGCCTCCATACCTGGCAGTGAGGATTCCTGATCTGCTGTCCATGATGCTGATGCTCTGGTCTCCATACCTGGCAGTGAGGATCTCTGATCTGCTGTCCATGATGCTGATGCTCTGGTATCCATACCTGGCAGGGGGATCCTTGATCTACTGTCCATGATGCTGATGCTTTGGCCTCCATACCTGGCAGTGAGGATTCCTGATCTGCTGTCCATGATGCTGATATTCTGGCCTCTCCATACCTGGCAGTGAGGATCTCTGATCTGCTGTCCATGATGCTGATGCTCTGGTATCCATACCTGGCAGTGAGGATCCTTGATCTACTGTCCATGATGCTGATGCTCTGGCCTCTCCATACCTGGCAGTGAGGATTCCTGATCTGCTGACCATGATGCTGATGCTCTGGCCTCTCCATACCTGGCAGTGAGGATTCCTGATCTGCTCTCCATGATGCTGATGCTCTGGCCTCTCCATTCCTGGCAGTGAGGATCCCTGATCTGCTGTCCATGATGCTGATGCTCTGGACTCCATACCTGGCAGTGAGGATTCCTGATCTGCTGTCCATGATGCTAATGCTCTGGTCTCTGTTCCTGGCAGTGAGGATTCCTGATCTGCTGTCCATGATGCTGATGCTCTGGCCTCCATACCTGGCAGTGAGGATTCCTGATCTGCTGTCCATGATGCTGATACTCTGGCCTCCATACCTGGCAGTGAGGATTCCTGATCTGCTGTCCATGATGTTGATGCTCTGGCCTCCATACCTGGCAGTGAGGATTCCTGATCTGCTGTCCATGGTGCTGATGCTCTGGCCTCCATACCTGGCAGTGAGGATTCCTGATCTGCTGTCCATGATGTTGATGCTCTGGCCTCCATACCTGGCAGTGAGGATTCCTGATCTGCTCTCCATGATGCTGATGCTTAAATTATTAGGGGAGAAGCAACACATTGCTGATACAAATGTATCTACAGACGTTTACAGGCATTCAAGTCCAGGACTCATTTTCGGATGAGGACGGAGGAGGACGGAGGAGGAACAGTCTTCGGGTGGCCTTACCGTGAGAATGATGGAGCCTGACGATGATGCGTTTTGACGATTGGAGCTGCAGGAATTCCACACCAGAAACATCTTAACTGGACTGTGAAATAGTCTATAACTCATAATTTATATGAGAGCTTTTTCAGGGTTTTCCATAGAAACAATGTTTTTCTTTGTTTTTTCAGATTCTCATTAGTAATCTCTTGGCAGTCTGTTCCTTCCCAAAGTTTATCAATGATATCTTGAATATGGCAGAATGAATTATCTAAAGATAATATTCTGTCACAGAGGGATATGTTAAAGGACAGCTGTTCCTCATATTAACACTCAAATAGTAGTCTAACATCCTGCCATGCCTATAAGACAACAGATCATGCCCCATGAACACGATAAACTATATTTACACCTAGGCCAATAACCTCAATAGTTGGGCTGCAGCTCACTTACTTTTGAAAAGGAATCCTTGAATTCCTAATTAGGACCTCAGACTCAGACACTCAAATATACGTTGGACACTTGGGCATTAGATGATATTTCTGGGAAGCGTTGTAGCTCCTTAAGAATGTCAGTTATAATTATATTAATGAGAAAGCCTTGTTCAGGGCTATAAGACCTTTTATCTGATATCAAACATGGTCTGCATATATTGTCCCGAGCCTGATAATCCACATAGTATCAGACTCTGCATGCTGTGTATTTGATGTTTAGGTTCATTTAACTAAGAAATGAATGGGAATCATGAATTTCCTGGTTACAATATGATAGCCTGCATATTGTGGGAGTTATACCCTTTATAAAATATATATCTAATCTCAGAGGCCGGATGTGGGCCGATCTTGGCAGACACTCCCACAAGGCGGGGAATGCTGGTCACAACCCCTAGTGCTCAATAGATTAGGAAGCTGGGGCGACTGATTGGGCAGACAATGAATGGGCCAGGATGAAGCAACCATAATGTGCTAAGTATCTATTCTATCTATCTCTCCATTATCTCTCTCTATCCATTTCAACATTTATTGTAGTGTAAACTTACTTTATCTATGTAACAACTGCCTGTAATATCTAATGTTATCTGGGGAAACTTCCGGAAAACATATTGGGTTAGTGAAGGTTAGTGACTGTGTTGGTAATTAAACCCGTTTTCATTTATACACCTTACTGTGTGTGGTGGATAATTTCTCACACAATAGATTATATGTGCAAAGCATTTAAGGTATAACATATATTTCACAGGATGTATGAGGAGCCTCAGAGACCATTTGGTTTTTATCAGATCAATGGCCGCTGATATGATTATTAGTATTTGCGATATTTTTAATTTTAATCTCTGGTTGAAATACTGATGATTAACGTGCAGCAAATATTAATTTTAAGTCATATTTCCCATTGCTAATCGTCCTCCTCAGATGTTTCTATGAATTGCTGGGAAGGATCTGGAGGTGGCGCGTCTGCCCACGCGATGGGATTTCTATTTTGTATTTATTCTTTATTACAGAGATTTCCTGCGAGGCCCGGAGACGCACACTCCAGGAATTGCAGTAAGAAGGAAGCGCGAGCGTTTACCCGCAGTGTGTCAATGAGCCCCACGGAGGGAGCGAGACGTACGTCTGGAGGCTCATCAGCCGGAGGACGCCAGGAAACGTCACCTCGACGCCAGGAGATGCCGGTGTGAGCCAATAAATTCTGCATCACAAGAGGAAAGCGCCAGAAACATGGAGTCACATTGAGAGCCCCCCTCCCCCACCTCCAGGAGGATCCAAACTGAACAATGAGCAGAAGATCCTCAATGACACGAAGCTGCAATGTGAAAGGCTCACTGATGCCTGGAAAGAAGGATCCGGAACATGAAGAGATCCAAACGCTCATCGTTACCTTTCATATTCCCGACCACCAGACAGACAATAGTCTAGGGAATAATGTGGAAAAAACCCGGAGCAGTCAACTCCCCCCAAATCCGAATTGGGAATGCCCCCCAGGTTGCCGGTATTTACTCATCTTTCCCCAGGACACCGCACATGAACGGGCTCTCGTCCAATCAGAGATGTTTGCCCTGACTATGTCATTCAGTAAAAGGCTCTGATAGGTTTCAATGTGGAGGGAGAGGGTTTTTGTCCCGGGTTTTGTCCCTTGCCTCCATGGCATTCCACACTGTGTGAACATATTGCCCAGAAAAAACTCACCTTTCCCTAATCCCATGGCACATGCATGACGCATTTTGTTGTGCGTATTAATGCTCGGCAAATTGCTGTGTGCATATAAATTGGCCGCATCCCCAGAGGTGGGAACGTCCCCAGCCCCCCGGCCTATGTGATTGGTGGGAGCACACGTGAGCCCTGACATATTGGGGCTGATCTCGCTCTGGATTGTTTACATCCCCAGGGGGCGCTGTTGGGGAAAAGGTGAGTTTTGGGTGGGTGGCCTCACACAGCGGGACATTGGGGATGCCCCAGGGGAAGCCAGCGTTTTAGAATCCATGGCCAGTCCCTCAAGGTTTGGCTCTGCTTTAGAGACGTCCATAAAGTCTGCAGTGACAGGACGACTTGTGGGAATGTTTAGGCTTCCATGTGATTATCATTACATCATTGTATAACTCTGTGATGTCACTGATCTGATAATGATTGATCATGGGAAGGATACCCCTCCCCTTCTCCCCCACCCTTCCCCTCATCCCACCCCTCCCCCTCCCCCTCGACCACCCCCTCACCCTCGACCACCCCCTCCCCCTCGCCCCGCCCCTCCCCCATCCCCCATATTGCAGGCAGCAGATCAGCAGCATGGAGCCGGCTCCAGGAATCTCGGGGCCCCTCTATCCCTTGTGAACACAGATACAGAGGGAGCATTCTGATTGGCTGTTGGAGCCTTATTAACATATCACTAACATCCTCATGTTCCCAGTTGCTCTGCTTCCTGCGAGTGGCCCTCAGCCGTCCCCCTGATCTATATATAGATTGTAAGCTCTGTGGTCAGGCTCCTCCCTTCCTCTATTACTCAGTGTATTGCGCCGTGAAACATGTTGGCGCTTTATGATAATAAGGAAGAATAGGAGCGTCAGTATTGGAGGCTGGCAGAGAATGCGGCTCCTGCGGGCAAGTGCTGCGACAGCCCCTCTGTCCCCTCCATGAACACAGAGGAGCCATTATAGAGCCAGACGTGTGTGAGAGGAATCATCATGCTGCGCACGCAGCGCAAAGCCACCGGGATGCCCCTCCCGACCTCATTCCATGCTTCCGGGATGCCCCTGCCCAGCCCCTGCCCCATGATTCCGGGATACCCCTGCCCGGCCCCTGCCCCATGATTCCGGGATGCCCCTGCCCGGCCCCTGCCCCATGATTCCAGGATGCTCCTGCCTGGCCCCATTCCATGCTTCCGGGATGCCCCTGCCTGGCCCCATTCCATGCTTCCGGGATGCCCCTGCCTGGCCTCATTCCATGCTTCCGGGATGCCCCTGCCTGGCCCCATTCCATGCTTCTGGGATGCCCCTGCCTGGCCTCATTCCATGCTTCCGGGATGCCCCTGCCTGGCCTTATTCCATGCTTCCGGGATGCCCCTGCCTGGCCTTATTCCATGCTTCCGGGATGCCCCCACTTGGCCTCATTCCATGCTTCCGGGATGCCCCTGCCCGGCCTCATTCCATGCTTCCAGGATGCCCCGACCCGGCCCCATTCCATGCTTCCGGGATGCCCCTGCCTGGCCCCATTCCATGCTTCTGGGATGCCCCTGCCTGGCCTCATTCCATGCTTCCGGGATGCCCCCACCTGGCCTTATTCCATGCTTCCGGGATGCCCCTGTCTGACCTCATTCCATGCTTCCAGGATGCCCCGACCCGGCCCCATTCCATGCTTCCGGGATGCCCCTGCCTGACCTCATTCCATGCTTCCGGGATGTCCCTGCCTGACCTCATTCCATGCTTCCGGGATGCCCCTGCCTGGCCCCTGCCCCATGCTTCTGGGATGCGACCACCTGGCCTTATTCAATGCTTCCGGGATGCCCCTGTCTGACCTCATTCCATGCTTCCAGGATGCTCCGACCCGGCCCCATTCCATGCTTCCGGGATGTCCCTGCCTGACCTCATTCCATGCTTCTGGGATGCCCCTGCCTGGCCTCATTCTATGCTTCCGGGATGCCCCTGCCTGACCTCATTCCATGCTTCCGGGATGCCCCAACCCGGCCCCATTCCATGCTTCTGGGATGCCCCAACCCGGCCCCATTCCATGCTTCTGGGATGCCCCTGCCTGGCCCCATTCCATGCTTCCGGGATGCCCCTGCCTGGCCCCATTCCATGCTTCCGGGATGCCCCTGCCTGGCCCCATTCCATGCTTCTGGGATGCCCCTGCCTGGCCCCATTCCATGCTTCCGGGATGCCCCTGCCTGGCTCCATTCCATGCTTCTGGGATGCCCCTGCCTGGCCCCATTCCATGCTTCTGGGATGCCTCTGCCTGGCCCCATTCCATGCTTCTGGGATGCCCCTGCCTGGCCCCATTCCATGCTTATGGGATGCCCCTGCCTGGCCCCATTCCATGCTTCCGGGATGCCCCTGCCTGGCCCCATTCCATGCTTCCGGGATGCCCCTGCCCGGCCCCATTCCATGCTTCCGGGATGCCCCGACCCGGGCCCCATTCCATGCTTCCGGGATGCCCCGACGCGGCCCCATTCCATGCTTCTGGGATGCCCCTGCCTGGCCCCATTCCATGCTTCTGGGATGCCCCGACCTGGGCCCCATTCCATGCTTCCGGGATGCCCCGACCCGGGCCCCATTCCATGCTTCCGGGATGCCCCGACGCGGCCCCATTCCATGCTTCTGGGATGCCCCTGCCTGGCCCCATTCCATGCTTATGGGATGCCCCTGCCTGGCCCCATTCCATGCTTCCGGGATGCCCCTGCCCGGCCCCATTCCATGCTTCCGGGATGCCCCGACCCGGGCCCCATTCCATGCTTCCGGGATGCCCCGACGCGGCCCCATTCCATGCTTCTGGGATGCCCCTGCCTGGCCCCATTGCATGCTTCTGGGATGCCCCGACCCGGGCCCCATTCCATGCTTCCGGGATGCCCCGACGCGGCCCCATTCCATGCTTCCGGGATGCCCCGACGCGGCCCCATTCCATGCTTCCGGGATGCCCCTGCCTGGCCCCATTCCATGCTTCCGGGATGCCCCGACGCGGCCCCATTCCATGCTTCTGGGATGCCCCTGCCCGGCCCCATTCCATGCTTCCGGGATGCCCCGACCCGGCCCCATTCCATGCTTCTGGGATGCCCCTGCCCGGCCTCATTCCATGCTTCCGGGATGCCCCTGCCTGACCTCATTCCATGCTTCCGGGATGCCCCTGCCTGACCTCATTCCATGCTTCCAGGATGCCCCGGCCCCATTCCATGCTTCTGGGATGCCCCTGCCTGACCTCATTCCATGCTTCCGGGATGCCCCTGCCTGACCTCATTCCATGCTTCCGGGATGCCCCTGCCTGACCTCATTCCATGCTTCCGGGATGCCCCTGCCTGGCCCCATTCCATGATTCTGGGATGCCCCCACCTGGCCTTATTCCATGCTTCCGGGATGCCCCTGCCTGACCTCATTCCATGCTTCTGGGATGCCCCTGCCTGACCTCATTCCATGCTTCCGGGATGTCCCTGCCTGACCTCATTCCATGCTTCCGGGATGCCCCTGCCTGGCCTTATTCCATGCTTCCGGGATGCCCCTGCCTGACCTCATTCCATGCTTCTGGGATGCCCCTGCCCGGCCTCATTCCATGCTTCCGGGATGCCCCGACCCGGCTCCATTCCATGCTTCTGGGATGCCCCTGCCCGGCCTCATTCCATGCTTCCGGGATGCCCCTGTCTGACCTCATTCCATGCTTCCGGGATGCCCCTGCCTGACCTCATTCCATGCTTCCGGGATGCCCCTGCCTGACCTCATTCCATGCTTCCGGGATGCTCCTGCCTGACCTCATTCCATGCTTCCAGGATGCCCCGACCCGGCCCCATTCCGTGCTTCTGGGATACCCTCTACCAAGGGTAACCATTTAGATATCCAAATTGGGTTACAGCAATTCTTTAGGTCATTGCGCATTAAGTCTTTCTTTACGTACCACCCTGTATCTGATGACCAGACTACTGGCTACCCCTCTGGTATCGACCTCAGTATGTGTAAACCGAAAAGTACCTGGCATCCTCCACCAACATCTCATGCTGTTGAGACCTTTATTAATTTGGTCCAACATGACGTGAATCTGTTGAAGGTTCCCAGGACATCCAGACAACAGAACTTCTCTTTTAAGGAGAAACAGGCCCTTAATGCACTTTGTGAGAATCCCCTTATCACTATTAAACCTGCAGACAAGGGTGGAGCGATAGTAGTAATGAATTCAACCGACTACAAAAATGAAATCCTTAGTCAATTGAGTGATTCTGCTGTGTACACTCGTATCTCCAGGGACCCGACACAGGACATTAAAAAAGTAATAGACACGTTAGTCAAGAGGGCACTGGATGACTCTCTTATTGATGATAAATTGGCCAGATTTCTGAAAACAGACCATCCTTTGATTCCGTTGTTTTATTGTTTACCGAAAATACATAAAAAACTACATAAACCACCCGGCGGCCCTATTGTGGCTGGCACAAATTCTGTTTTTCAGAACCCGGCTATTTTTATTGATCGTCTCTTGCAACCATTGGTATTGGCCACTCCCTCTTTTTTACAAGATACCACTGATTTCCTTAATAAGTTAAGTTCCTTTGGCTCTTTGACTTCAGACTGTATACTGGTAACTATGGACGTGACGAGCCTCTACACTTCCATTCCTCATACAGATGGTATTAACGTTATTAAGAGGGCTCTGGCTGGCACACCAATTCCGGTAGGTTTACAAACCTTGGCTAGTGATCTCCTTACCATTATTCTCACTAAAAATTATTTTGTCTTTGACGATCAATTTTATTTTCAAGCCCAAGGCACAGCCATGGGCTCAAACATGGCACCTAGCTATGCCAACCTCTTTATAGCCAATTTCGAAACTGAATTTATCTATCCCACAGATGCCTTTTCACGTAACATTCTCACCTGGCAACGTTACATCGATGATGTATTCATTATTTGGCACGGTAATCTTGATGAACTTTTGTCATTCCATACATACCTCAATCAATGTACCCCGACCATTTCGTTCTCCATTGACCATAGTACCACTGAGATCCATTTTCTTGACGTACATATCAACTTGATAAATGGTTGTCTCACTACAGATATTTATAAGAAACCCACCGATCGCAATACACTACTTCATGCCACAAGCTTTCACCCTCCATCCCTGCTAAAGGGTTTACCCTATGGTCAATTTGTTCGGATCAGGCACATAACTTCTTCAGATGACTTGTACAATCTCCGCTCCAATGAACTCATACACAATCTACTACAGCGTGGGTATGACCTCGATAATCTACAGACTGCACAGGCTAGGGCCAGGGTTCTGAACCATACCACCTTACGTACCTTCCGCCCCAAACGTACTTCCACACGTATACCATGTATCCTTAATTTTTCCCAACTTTCCATTCAGGCACAGAGAATTGTCCGCAGACATTGGTCGGTTCTGCGATCCGATGAGAAGGTGGCCGAAAACTTTAAGGAACCTCCACTAACAGTCTTTAGGAAGGCTAGAAATTTGAAGTCAGCGTTGGTTAAAGCGGAGTTCCATTCACCAAAGCCGACCATGACATCTAACTGGCTCTCTGACATAGAGAAACCAAAAGGTATGTACCCATGTGGGCATTGCGCCCAGTGTGGCTACACTTACAAGGCTACTAGTTTTACCCATCCGAGCTCTGGCAAAAAATATCCCATACAAGAGTTCATCAATTGCTCCTCTAGGAATGTCATTTACCTCATCAAATGCCCGTGCGGCAAAGGCTACGTGGGCAAAACAAATCGTGAACTTCGGCAGAGAATTTGCGAACACAGGTCAGACATTCGGAACGGCCGTGTCAAATCCTCTGTCGCCAGGCATTTTATGGAACTAGGACATAATATTAGTCAGCTGAGGTTCTTGGGCATTGAATTAGTGAGACTTCCCTATAGAGGGGAGGGGGGGCATTGAAAAAAGACTCTTACAAAGAGAATTGTCATGGATTTTTAAATTGGGCACTAAGAGCCCAAGTGGGTTGAATGAGGACTTAGATTTCTCTGTCTATCTGTAATATCGCCCTATTACCTTTTTTTTCCTTTGATTAGGTTCCCTTTTTCCATTGTTCTGGTCTATTGTGCAATGATTAGATTTGGGATTGTGATATTCTCACATATCCCTATGTAGTATCCAGATTTTATTGATCCTTTCACATTTTTTGTTTGGTTCTACTTTTAACAATCTGTTTTTTTATGTTTGCCTTCCAGCAGCCTTGAACCCAATACTTCATCTACTCAGAGGGCTCCAGCTCGGTCTCCAGCTGTCTGTTACTTTCTTCATCGGGGCTTTCCCGCATATTGCAGCTATCAACTTTTGCTACACCCCTAGTGTTTGGTACAGACCCGAAGAATAGCGCCATTACATGATGAGATATATGGACATCCTTTGTTCTTTTCCCTGGGACTTTGTAGCTATGCTATTTTATGGAGCGGACGCCATGTTTAATGAGGCACATACAGCCATTTTCTACTATTGTAGCTGCTTCGGCGGCCATCTTGGTTGTGGCACGCAGGGCCGATCTTGCCTTTTGAGCAGCCAGCCCGCCCCTTACTCCGTCATGGCCTCATCCTCCATCTTTGTTTTGGTCTGTCTGACGCCATCGGCCATCTTGGCTGAGGGCATGTTCCTTTATATGTTTTCTTTAGCTGCGCATCTTCTTACACTTACTATTATGTTCACGCAGACCCGCGCATGCCCCGCGCATCGCGCGGCCCTGGCAGCATACATTTTTTGCGAGAGCCAGCGTGATCGGGACGTGTCACGGGTGCTGCGGATGACGTCACCATTGGGCGCCGACATACGCACCCCTTGTGGCGCCATCATTCCTTACAGCTGGAGACCCTGGATTAGGTATAAAACCCCCTGTGCACAAGATATGGATACCGCTATCCTCTTGACAAAGGTCCAATCCGGACCGAAACGTTGAGGTATTCCTGCAACCTGCGGTCAGCCTGTAAGCGCTCCCACTTGTCTGCATTCTATGCTTGACTATGCTTCTGCCTGTTTCATGCCTTAAAGGGAAATACTCTGCAAACTTTAATGTACCGTTTTCATGCATTGAAATCTGATCTATTTGACTGTTTTTCTAACATCAATATAGCCACTGCATTTGTATTTTCCTGGTCCTTATATTATGTATATATTGCTAGCTGTTTGATATAGAACCTGCTTGATTTCACTGTAAATAATCTTGCACTGAACCATAATATGAGCATTAAATCATGAATTGCATTACATAGTCTTTCTCTGGTGTTCATTACCCCCTATATTGTTTTTGTCTAGTATATTTCAATACCTATAGGGCAGAAGTATTTTGGAGGTGATTTTGAACCCTGCTCTTTAAACTCTGTGACTTATGACATGATAGCTGTTAATTTCCTAACAGTGTGCCACAACCAGTCTTATTAATCTGGGATGCCCCTGCCCGGCCTCATTCCATGCTTCCGGGATGCCCCTGCCCGGCCTCATTTAATTCTATGGGATCCCGCTTTGTGGACTCCCCAGGTAAAATGGAGGTGGCCCTAAATACCCCGGAGTGAGGGCAGCTGCAGGAAACCTTCTGAAGGAGCCTCCTCCTATAGGAAATACCAGGGGAAAGGGATATTTTTTGGGATGCCCCGATTACTGGAGGAAGTAGGGCTCTGGCCTGAGATGGGTAAGTGCTGGGTACTATTGTAGATGTCCAGGCTGGGGCAACCAGCGGCTATAGGTCCACTTTATAGTAGACCAAAACCCACGGAAATCGGCTTAGGAATATATAAGATTCCAGGTCCAGTTTAAGGCAGCAGACAGAGTGACAGATCCATTTATTGGGATGCCCGACTTCAGAATAGTGAGCAGCACCTTCCCTGCAAAGTCACATGGGGCCCATCCTTTAGCTTGACCCGGCGCCCCTCCAGGAATCTTCCCCCACTCTCGGGCATCCCAGGCCAGATCTAACACATGCCGTCATCCAGGCGAAAGGGGGGCATCCCGATTCTGAGGACCCTGGACAGTGACCTTCTCTATTTTCCTGGGTCAGTGGTGCAGGGGATCCTCCGGCCACTCACAGGCCCCAGCGATGGCTCCCAGCCAGAGCTCCACAGAGGCCGACACTGGCCAGTCACCTCCCCCGGCTCCCCGCTGGCTCAGCATCGGCTGTGCCCTACATCTTCCCATCTCCCCGAGCTCTTCCTGGCTCCTCCCCTTTATAACCTCAGGCACCAATCACGCGAGGCTGCGCTTAAACTAACAATTAACCTCTTAGTGGCAGTGGGGGCCGGCAATGGGGGCAAAGCCCCTTACCCAACCATACCCCACAAGGGGCCCGGCCATCCCATCCCCCGGCTAACCTCTTAGTGGCAGTGGGGGCCGGCAACCTTTCCCCATTGTCTGTCTTTTCTTCTCTTTTAACTGGGTTTTTTTTTTTTTTTTTTTTTAAATCTCAAATAATGTTGGGATCTTATGGCAATAATGTTGCAATAGCTGAAGGATTGTTAGTATGTGCTGAAGTCCCATCGCAGGGTTATTGTGTATCAGTCAGGGAAGCAGCTGCTGTGTGACATGTTTCACTTTTCCCTTCTTCAGAGCAGATGCTGAGATGTTGCCGTGATGAATACGGTGCGTCTGCACAATCCTTCAGATATTGTTACATTATCTCAGACTCTCTGCAATAGCAAATGGAATATACTGTGTCCTCTGCAGAACCTTATATGTTACAAACAGTATTGTGACCTCCTAACAATACAAGTGATTGTATATATTGTATATAGTATTGTTCATGTGTCCCCCACAACCAATGTATTATATCTCCTTATGTATAACTAAACCTCCTCAGTGGGATTTATATTCTGTATCCCAATAAATGGATCATTTTATTGCATCATATATTATAGTATTAGTTGTGTATTTATAATTGGTCCCTCATTTTGGCATTGGGGTTTCCCTCCCCTTATTATATGAATGTTATTATATGTTATTATTATTATTATATGAATGCCCCATATTATATTATAATGCTCCCCTTATTATATGAATATATGCATTGACTTCCTATTCAGCCTGGGACCGGCCCCATAACCAGCCCATGAGCATTCACCAGCAGTGCAAGGACAGGGGGCAAATGGGGCAAAGCTTTAGCATTGCAGGGGTGAGTATAGGGGTGCTTCCCACATTCACCAGCACTACAAGGACAGGGGGCAAATGGGGCAAAGCTTTAATATTGCAGGGGTGAGTATAGGGGTGCTTCCCACATTCACCAGCACTACAAGGACAGGGGGCAAATGGGGCAAAGCTTTAGCATTGCAGGGGTGAGTATAGGGGTGCTTCCCACATTCACCAGCACTGCAAGGACAGGGGGCAAATGGGGCAAAGCTTTAACATTGCAGGGGTGAGTATAGGGCACATCCATGATGCTGAGGCTACGGCATAAGCTCGGGGTTATACGGGGCCGGGTATCGGAGACGTGTTGGAGGGAGATCTAAAAGGCAGGAAGAGAATTGAGTGAATTGGTGAGAGATGGGTCCGAGTGAGGGGCCGGCCCTTTAAGCCCCTAAAGCAGTGCAGCCCACCGGGAATTCTCCCTATGGCCAGTCTGCCCCTGCATGAAGTGCTGCACTTAGAGCTGACCAGATAGTTAGCTTATGTCGGGCTCGGCCCCCCCTCTCCCCCCCCCGCCCCCCCCCTGGGCCCTCCCCCCCCCCCTCCCCCATTATATCCATAGGGGGCTGCACCGCTCTATAGCTGACTGACTGCAGGAGGATGAGGTGACAGAAGTGCGCTTATCCTTTAAGATGTTAGAATCTCACAGTGACGCCATTAATGAATCGGCCGCTCGGAGTTTCTGGAAGTCGCTCTAATCCTTGGAAACTATTTACTGACATGAATTGGATTTTATAGGTGGCGGCGAATCTGCTCAGCTGACATTTCATTATCGGAAATAACGGGAAGCCTGCGATTTGCATAATAAGACGGCGCAGATCATTAACCAACTGCCACCGCCAGACCCTGAGCCCGAGGACACCACCCGCTGCCGACCCCCCAGTGTCCCCCCGACCCTAAATACACCACAAACACCCCAATAACTATGTATCCGCCAGACCCTGATCCCGAGGACACCACCCGCTGCCGACCCCCCAGTGTCCCCCGACCATAAATACACCACAAACACCCCAATAACTATATATCCGCCAGACCCCGAGCCCGAGGACACCACCCGCTGCCGACCCCCCAGTGTCCCCCGTCCCAAATTACTCCACAAACACCCCAATAACTATGTATCCGCCAGACCCCGAGCCCGAGGACACCACCCGCTGCCGACCCCCCAGTGTCCCCCGTCCCAAATTACTCCACAAACACCCCAATAACTATGTATCCGCCAGACCCTGATCCCAAGGACACCACCCGCTGCCGACCCCCCAGTGTCCCCCCGACCCTAAATACACCACAAACACCCCAATAACTATGTATCCGCCAGACCCCGAGGACACCACCCGTGTATCAACCGCTGCCGACCCCCCAGTGTCCCCCCGACCCTAAATACACCACAAACACCCCAATAACTATGTATCTGCCAGACCCCGAGGACACCACCCGCTGCCGACCCCCCAGTGTCCCCCCGACCCTAAATACACCACAAACACCCCAATAACTATGTATCCACCAGACCCTGAGCCCGAGGACACCACCTGCTGCCGACCCCCCAGTGTCCCCTGACCCTAAATACACCACAAACACCCCAATAACTATGTATCTGCCAGACCCCGAGCCTGAGGACGCCACCCGCTGCCGACCCCCCAGTGTCCCCCCGACCCTAATTACACCACAAACACCCCAATAACTATGTATCCACCAGACCCCGAGGACACCAACCACTGCCGACCCCCCAGTGTCCCCCCGACCATAAATACACCACAAACACCCCAATAACTATGTATCCGCCAGACCCCGAGGACACCACCCGCTGCTGACCCCCCAGTGTCCCCCCGACCATAAATACACCACAAACACCCCAAAATCTATGTATCTGCCAGACCCCCAGCCCGAGGACGCCACCCGTTGCCGACCCCAGTGTCCCTGACCCTAAATACACCACAAACACCCCAAAAACCATAAGGGTGCCGCCCTCACAAACCCCGCCCAGCTGCTAAACCCTAAAACAGTACAATAAGACTAAACAATGATATAAACAGACCAAAGCCCAAAAACACACAACATAGTCCCAAACCCTTACAAAACACTATGACCACCGCTTGACCCCAAAACCAAAAACAAAAACACCACAATAAGGTGCAGCCCCAAAAACTTTGCTGAGCTCCTAAACCCCAAAACACTACACAGATACCAACCCTAAACTGAGAAACACTACAAAATCCCCACAACCCTAAAAACTCTGTGAACAGCCCAAACCTCACGACCCCCAAGACACTACAGAAGATGGAACTATGTATCCGCCAGACCGCGAGCCACAGGACGCCACCAATATACAAACTGCTGCCAAACCCCAAACCCCAATCTCTCTGACCCTAAAAGCACCACCAAAGTCCTGAAAACCATGAAAACACAGCAATAAAATGCAGCTCCAATAACTCTGCCCAGCTCCTAAACCCAAAAACACAACACAACCTCCAACCCTAAAACACAACAATAACACTAACAATTCTAGAAACAGACCAAAACCCCAAAACACACAACATAGCCCCCAAACCCTAAACTGAAAACACTACAAAAGCCCCCAACCCTAAACTGAAAACACTACAAAAGCCCCCAACCCTAAACTGAAAACACTACAAAAGCCCCCAACCCTAAACTGAAAACACTACAAAAGCCCCCTACCCTAAACTGAAAACACTACAAAAGCCCCCTACCCTAAACTGAAAACACTACAAAAGCCCCCAACCCTAAACTGAAAACACTACAAAAGCCCCCAACCCTAAACTGAAAACACTACAAAAGCCCCCAACCCTAAACTGAAAACCCTACAAAAGCCCCCAACCCTAAACTGAAAACACTACAAAAGCCCCCAACCCTAAACTGAAAACACTACAAAAGCCCCCAACCCTAAACTGAAAACACTACAAAAGCCCCCAACCCTAAACTGAAAACACTACAAAAGCCCCCAACCCTAAACTGAAAACACTACAAAAGCCCCCTACCCTAAAGTGAAAACACTACAAAAGCCCCCAACCCTAAACTGAAAACACTACAAAAGCCCCCTACCCTAAACTGAAAACACTACAAAAGCCCCCAACCCTAAACTGAAAACACTACAAAAGCCCCCAACCCTAAAGTGAAAACACTACAAAAGCCCCCAACCCTAAACTGAAAACACTACAAAAGCCCCCAACCCTAAAGTGAAAACACTACAAAAGCCCCCTACCCTAAAGTGAAAACACTACAAAAGCCCCCTACCCTAAACTGAAAACACTACAAAAGCCCCCAACCCTAAACTGAAAACACTACAAAAGCCCCCAACCCTAAAGTGAAAACACTACAAAAGCCCCCAACCCTAAACTGAAAACGCTACAAAAGCCCCCTACCCTAAACTGAAAACACTACAAAAGCCCCCAACCCTAAACTGAAAACACTACAAAAGCCCCCTACCCTAAACTGAAAACACTACAAAAGCCCCCTACCCTAAAGTGAAAACACTACAAAAGCCCCCTACCCTAAAGTGAAAACCTTACAAAAGCCCCCAACCCTAAACTGAAAACACTGCAAAAGCCCCCAACCCTAAACTGAAAACACCACAAAAGCCCCCAACCCTAAACTGAAAACACTACAAAAGCCCCCAACCCTAAACTGAAAACACCACAAAAGCCCCCAACCCTAAACTGAAAACACCACAAAAGCCCCCAACCCTAAACTGAAAACACTACAAAAGCCCCCAACCCTAAACTGAAAACACCACAAAAGCCCCCAACCCTAAACTGAAAACACTACAAAAGCCCCCAACCCTAAACTGAAAACACTACAAAAGCCCCCAACCCTAAACTGAAAACATTACAAAAGCCCCCAACCCTAAAGTGAAAACACTACAAAAGCCCCCAACCCTAAACTGAAAACACTACAAAAGCCCCCAACCCTAAACTGAAAACATTACAAAAGCCCCCAACCCTAAAGTGAAAACACTACAAAAGCCCCCAACCCTAAAGTGAAAACACTACAAAAGCCCCCAACCCTAAACTGAAAACCTTACAAAAGCCCCCAACCCTAAACTGAAAACACTGCAAAAGCCCCCAACCCTAAACTGAAAACATTACAAAAGCCCCCAACCCTAAAGTGAAAACACTACAAAAGCCCCCAACCCTAAACTGAAAACACTACAAAAGCCCCCAACCCTAAACTGAAAACATTACAAAAGCCCCCAACCCTAAAGTGAAAACACTACAAAAGCCCCCAACCCTAAAGTGAAAACACTACAAAAGCCCCCAACCCTAAACTGAAAACCTTACAAAAGCCCCCAACCCTAAACTGAAAACACTGCAAAAGCCCCCTACCCTAAACTGAAAACACCACAAAAGCCCCCAACCCTAAACTGAAAACACTACAAAAGCCCCCAACCCTAAACTGAAAACACCACAAAAGCCCCCAACCCTAAACTGAAAACACTGCAAAAGCCCCCAACCCTAAACTGAAAACACTGCAAAAGCCCCCAACCCTAAACTGAAAACACCACAAAAGCCCCCAACCCTAAACTGAAAACACTACAAAAGCCCCCAACCCTAAACTGAAAACACCACAAAAGCCCCCAACCCTAAACTGAAAACACCACAAAAGCCCCCAACCCTAAACTGAAAACACCACAAAAGCCCCCAACCCTAAACTGAAAACATTACAAAAGCCCCCAACCCTAAAGTGAAAACACTACAAAAGCCCCCAACCCTAAAGTGAAAACACTACAAAAGCCCCCAACCCTAAACTGAAAACACTACAAAAGCCCCCAACCCTAAACTGAAAACACTACAAAAGCCCCCAACCCTAAACTGAAAACACTACAAAAGCCCCCAACCCTAAACTGAAAACATTACAAAAGCCCCCAACCCTAAAGTGAAAACACTACAAAAGCCCCCAACCCTAAAGTGAAAACACTACAAAAGCCCCCAACCCTAAACTGAAAACACTACAAAAGCCCCCAACCCTAAACTGAAAACACTACAAAAGCCCCCAACCCTAAAGTGAAAACACTACAAAAGCCCCCTACCCTAAAGTGAAAACACTACAAAAGCCCCCTACCCTAAAGTGAAAACACTACAAAAGCCCCCAACCCTAAACTGAAAACACTACAAAAGCCCCCAACCCTAAACTGAAAACATTACAAAAGCCCCCAACCCTAAAGTGAAAACACTACAAAAGCCCCCAACCCTAAAGTGAAAACACTACAAAAGCCCCCAACCCTAAACTGAAAACACTACAAAAGCCCCCAACCCTAAACTGAAAACACTACAAAAGCCCCCAACCCTAAACTGAAAACGCTACAAAAGCCCCCTACCCTAAACTGAAAACACTACAAAAGCCCCCAACCCTAAACTGAAAACACCACAAAAGCCCCCAACCCTAAACTGAAAACACTACAAAAGCCCCCAACCCTAAACTGAAAACACCACAAAAGCCCCCAACCCTAAACTGAAAACATTACAAAAGCCCCCAACCCTAAAGTGAAAACACTACAAAAGCCCCCAACCCTAAAGTGAAAACACTACAAAAGCCCCCAACCCTAAACTGAAAACACCACAAAAGCCCCCAACCCTAAACTGAAAACACTACAAAAGCCCCCAACCCTAAACTGAAAACACTACAAAAGCCCCCAACCCTAAACTGAAAACATTACAAAAGCCCCCAACCCTAAAGTGAAAACACTACAAAAGCCCCCAACCCTAAAGTGAAAACACTACAAAAGCCCCCAACCCTAAACTGAAAACACTACAAAAGCCCCCAACCCTAAACTGAAAACACTGCAAAAGCCCCCAACCCTAAACTGAAAACACTACAAAAGCCCCCAACCCTAAACTGAAAACACTACAAAAGCCCCCTACCCTAAAGTGAAAACACTACAAAAGCCCCCTACCCTAAAGTGAAAACACTACAAAAGCCCCCAACCCTAAACTGAAAACACTACAAAAGCCCCCAACCCTAAACTGAAAACATTACAAAAGCCCCCAACCCTAAAGTGAAAACACTACAAAAGCCCCCAACCCTAAACTGAAAACCTTACAAAAGCCCCCAACCCTAAAGTGAAAACACTACAAAAGCCCCCAACCCTAAAGTGAAAACACTACAAAAGCCCCCAACCCTAAACTGAAAACACTACAAAAGCCCCCAACCCTAAACTGAAAACACTGCAAAAGCCCCCAACCCTAAACTGAAAACACTACAAAAGCCCCCAACCCTAAAGTGAAAACACTACAAAAGCCCCCAACCCTAAACTGAAAACACTACAAAAGCCCCCTACCCTAAAGTGAAAACACTACAAAAGCCCCCTACCCTAAAGTGAAAACACTACAAAAGCCCCCAACCCTAAACTGAAAACACTACAAAAGCCCCCAACCCTAAACTGAAAACACTACAAAAGCCCCCTACCCTAAAGTGAAAACACTACAAAAGCCCCCAACCCTAAACTGAAAACACTACAAAAGCCCCCTACCCTAAAGTGAAAACACTACAAAAGCCCCCTACCCTAAAGTGAAAACACTACAAAAGCCCCCAACCCTAAACTGAAAACACTACAAAAGCCCCCAACCCTAAACTGAAAACATTACAAAAGCCCCCAACCCTAAAGTGAAAACACTACAAAAGCCCCCAACCCTAAACTGAAAACCTTACAAAAGCCCCCAACCCTAAAGTGAAAACACTACAAAAGCCCCCAACCCTAAAGTGAAAACACTACAAAAGCCCCCAACCCTAAATTGAAAACACTACAAAAGCCCCCAACCCTAAACTGAAAACACTGCAAAAGCCCCCAACCCTAAACTGAAAACACTACAAAAGCCCCCAACCCTAAAGTGAAAACACTACAAAAGCCCCCAACCCTAAACTGAAAACACTACAAAAGCCCCCAACCCTAAAGTGAAAACACTACAAAAGCCCCCAACCCTAAACTGAAAACACTACAAAAGCCCCCTACCCTAAAGTGAAAACACTACAAAAGCCCCCTACCCTAAAGTGAAAACACTACAAAAGCCCCCAACCCTAAACTGAAAACACTACAAAAGCCCCCAACCCTAAACTGAAAACATTACAAAAGCCCCCAACCCTAAAGTGAAAACACTACAAAAGCCCCCAACCCTAAACTGAAAACCTTACAAAAGCCCCCAACCCTAAAGTGAAAACACTACAAAAGCCCCCAACCCTAAAGTGAAAACACTACAAAAGCCCCCAACCCTAAACTGAAAACACTGCAAAAGCCCCCAACCCTAAACTGAAAACACTACAAAAGCCCCCAACCCTAAAGTGAAAACACTACAAAAGCCCCCAACCCTAAACTGAAAACACTACAAAAGCCCCCTACCCTAAAGTGAAAACACTACAAAAGCCCCCTACCCTAAAGTGAAAACACTACAAAAGCCCCCAACCCTAAACTGAAAACACTACAAAAGCCCCCAACCCTAAACTGAAAACATTACAAAAGCCCCCAACCCTAAAGTGAAAACACTACAAAAGCCCCCAACCCTAAAGTGAAAACACCACAAAAGCCCCCAACCCTAAACTGAAAACACTGCAAAAGCCCCCAACCCTAAACTGAAAACACTACAAAAGCCCCCAACCCTAAACTGAAAACACTACAAAAGCCCCCAACCCTAAACTGAAAACACTGCAAAAGCCCCCAACCCTAAACTGAAAACACTGCAAAAGCCCCCAACCCTAAACTGAAAACACTACAAAAGCCCCCAACCCTAAAGTGAAAACACTACAAAAGCCCCCAACCCTAAACTGAAAACACTACAAAAGCCCCCTACCCTAAAGTGAAAACACTACAAAAGCCCCCAACCCTAAACTGAAAACACTACAAAAGCCCCCTACCCTAAAGTGAAAACACTACAAAAGCCCCCAACCCTAAACTGAAAACACCACAAAAGCCCCCAACCCTAAACTGAAAACACTACAAAAGCCCCCTACCCTAAAGTGAAAACACTACAAAAGCCCCCAACCCTAAACTGAAAACACCACAAAAGCCCCCAACCCTAAACTGAAAACACTACAAAAGCCCCCTACCCTAAACTGAAAACACCACAAAAGCCCCCAACCCTAAACTGAAAACACCACAAAAGCCCCCAACCCTAAAGTGAAAACACTACAAAAGCCCCCAACCCTAAACTGAAAACACTACAAAAGCCCCCTACCCTAAAGTGAAAACACTACAAAAGCCCCCTACCCTAAAGTGAAAACACTACAAAAGCCCCCAACCCTAAAGTGAAAACACTACAAAAGCCCCCAACCCTAAACTGAAAACACCACAAAAGCCCCCAACCCTAAACTGAAAACACCACAAAAGCCCCCTACCCTAAACTGAAAACACCACAAAAGCCCCCAACCCTAAACTGAAAACACCACAAAAGCCCCCAACCCTAAAGTGAAAACACTACAAAAGCCCCCAACCCTAAACTGAAAACACTACAAAAGCCCCCAACCCTAAACTGAAAACACTACAAAAGCCCCCTACCCTAAAGTGAAAACACTACAAAAGCCCCCTACCCTAAAGTGAAAACACTACAAAAGCCCCCAACCCTAAACTGAAAACACTACAAAAGCCCCCAACCCTAAACTGAAAACATTACAAAAGCCCCCAACCCTAAAGTGAAAACACTACAAAAGCCCCCAACCCTAAACTGAAAACCTTACAAAAGCCCCCAACCCTAAAGTGAAAACACTACAAAAGCCCCCAACCCTAAAGTGAAAACACTACAAAAGCCCCCAACCCTAAACTGAAAACACTACAAAAGCCCCCAACCCTAAACTGAAAACACTGCAAAAGCCCCCAACCCTAAACTGAAAACACTACAAAAGCCCCCAACCCTAAAGTGAAAACACTACAAAAGCCCCCAACCCTAAACTGAAAACACTACAAAAGCCCCCTACCCTAAAGTGAAAACACTACAAAAGCCCCCTACCCTAAAGTGAAAACACTACAAAAGCCCCCAACCCTAAACTGAAAACACTACAAAAGCCCCCAACCCTAAACTGAAAACACTACAAAAGCCCCCTACCCTAAAGTGAAAACACTACAAAAGCCCCCAACCCTAAACTGAAAACACTACAAAAGCCCCCTACCCTAAAGTGAAAACACTACAAAAGCCCCCTACCCTAAAGTGAAAACACTACAAAAGCCCCCAACCCTAAACTGAAAACACTACAAAAGCCCCCAACCCTAAACTGAAAACATTACAAAAGCCCCCAACCCTAAAGTGAAAACACTACAAAAGCCCCCAACCCTAAACTGAAAACCTTACAAAAGCCCCCAACCCTAAAGTGAAAACACTACAAAAGCCCCCAACCCTAAAGTGAAAACACTACAAAAGCCCCCAACCCTAAATTGAAAACACTACAAAAGCCCCCAACCCTAAACTGAAAACACTGCAAAAGCCCCCAACCCTAAACTGAAAACACTACAAAAGCCCCCAACCCTAAAGTGAAAACACTACAAAAGCCCCCAACCCTAAACTGAAAACACTACAAAAGCCCCCAACCCTAAAGTGAAAACACTACAAAAGCCCCCAACCCTAAACTGAAAACACTACAAAAGCCCCCTACCCTAAAGTGAAAACACTACAAAAGCCCCCTACCCTAAAGTGAAAACACTACAAAAGCCCCCAACCCTAAACTGAAAACACTACAAAAGCCCCCAACCCTAAACTGAAAACATTACAAAAGCCCCCAACCCTAAAGTGAAAACACTACAAAAGCCCCCAACCCTAAACTGAAAACCTTACAAAAGCCCCCAACCCTAAAGTGAAAAAACTACAAAAGCCCCCAACCCTAAAGTGAAAACACTACAAAAGCCCCCAACCCTAAACTGAAAACACTGCAAAAGCCCCCAACCCTAAACTGAAAACACTACAAAAGCCCCCAACCCTAAAGTGAAAACACTACAAAAGCCCCCAACCCTAAACTGAAAACACTACAAAAGCCCCCTACCCTAAAGTGAAAACACTACAAAAGCCCCCTACCCTAAAGTGAAAACACTACAAAAGCCCCCAACCCTAAACTGAAAACACTACAAAAGCCCCCAACCCTAAACTGAAAACATTACAAAAGCCCCCAACCCTAAAGTGAAAACACTACAAAAGCCCCCAACCCTAAAGTGAAAACACCACAAAAGCCCCCAACCCTAAACTGAAAACACTGCAAAAGCCCCCAACCCTAAACTGAAAACACTACAAAAGCCCCCAACCCTAAACTGAAAACACTACAAAAGCCCCCAACCCTAAACTGAAAACACTGCAAAAGCCCCCAACCCTAAACTGAAAACACTGCAAAAGCCCCCAACCCTAAACTGAAAACACTACAAAAGCCCCCAACCCTAAAGTGAAAACACTACAAAAGCCCCCAACCCTAAACTGAAAACACTACAAAAGCCCCCTACCCTAAAGTGAAAACACTACAAAAGCCCCCAACCCTAAACTGAAAACACTACAAAAGCCCCCTACCCTAAAGTGAAAACACTACAAAAGCCCCCAACCCTAAACTGAAAACACCACAAAAGCCCCCAACCCTAAACTGAAAACACTACAAAAGCCCCCTACCCTAAAGTGAAAACACTACAAAAGCCCCCAACCCTAAACTGAAAACACCACAAAAGCCCCCAACCCTAAACTGAAAACACTACAAAAGCCCCCTACCCTAAACTGAAAACACCACAAAAGCCCCCAACCCTAAACTGAAAACACCACAAAAGCCCCCAACCCTAAAGTGAAAACACTACAAAAGCCCCCAACCCTAAACTGAAAACACTACAAAAGCCCCCTACCCTAAAGTGAAAACACTACAAAAGCCCCCTACCCTAAAGTGAAAACACTACAAAAGCCCCCAACCCTAAAGTGAAAACACTACAAAAGCCCCCAACCCTAAACTGAAAACACCACAAAAGCCCCCAACCCTAAACTGAAAACACCACAAAAGCCCCCTACCCTAAACTGAAAACACCACAAAAGCCCCCAACCCTAAACTGAAAACACCACAAAAGCCCCCAACCCTAAAGTGAAAACACTACAAAAGCCCCCAACCCTAAACTGAAAACACTACAAAAGCCCCCAACCCTAAACTGAAAACACTACAAAAGCCCCCTACCCTAAAGTGAAAACACTACAAAAGCCCCCTACCCTAAAGTGAAAACACTACAAAAGCCCCCAACCCTAAACTGAAAACACTACAAAAGCCCCCTACCCTAAAGTGAAAACACTACAAAAGCCCCCTACCCTAAAGTGAAAACACTACAAAAGCCCCCAACCCTAAACTGAAAACACCACAAAAGCCCCCTACCCTAAACTGAAAACACCACAAAAGCCCCCAACCCTAAACTGAAAACACCACAAAAGCCCCCAACCCTAAACTGAAAACACCACAAAAGCCCCCAACCCTAAACTGAAAACACCACAAAAGCCCCCAACCCTAAACTGAAAACACCACAAAAGCCCCAAACCCTAAAGTGTAAAGTAAGTGGAGGTGTAGCTGACAGAGAGGCGTATAAAATTAAACAGAGGGAAGCAAAACTAATTATAAGGACTGCTAAAGGGCAAAAGGAGGAAGAAATGGGCAAATCTATGAAGAGGGGAGATAAAACCTTTTTCCGATATATTGGTGACAGAAAGAAGAAAAACAATGCAGTCTCAAAAATTAGAAATGGGAAAATAAATATATTGACGGAGATAAGGCTGTGGCTGACCATCTGAATAGCTACTTTTGTTCGGTATTTTCAGATAGTAGCAGGCATGGTCATAGCACAACATCCAGCTGGGAGAGTACAGCTCAGGAGTTTCTGGAGGCTGATGTCTTAGCCGAGCTGGCACATCTAAAGGTAAGTAAGGCGATGGGTCCAGATGGAATCCACCCCAGAGTTCTAAGGGAACTTAGGTTTGTGATTGCAGCCCCTCTGACTGATTTACTTAACCATTCCCTTTCAACTGGTGAGGTTCCAGATGATTGGAGAATGGCCAATGTCGTACCAATCCATAAAAAGGGGAGTAGAGAAGAAGCCAGTAATTACAGGCCAGTTAGTGTAACATCTATAGTGGTCAAATTAATGGAAACACTCTTAAAAAAACAGATAATTTCCCATCTAAAAATTAATGACCTATTGGACCCAAAACAGCACGGCTTTACTGAGGGCCGATCATGTCAGACCAATCTTATTGATTTCTTTGACAATGTCACTAAAGTGTTAGATGAAGGTGGTGCTGTATCTGGATTTTAGCAAAGCCTTTGACACTGTACCACATAAGGATCATAGATAAGTTATTGGAGGTAGGACTCAATCCCTGGATAGTTCAGTGGATTTCCAGTTGGCTGAGGGATCGGTATCAGAGCGTTGTTGTAAATGGCGTGCAATCTGAACAAAGGCGAGTTACAAGTGGTGTGCCGCAAGGCTCTGTCCTGGGCCCCAGTCTGTGTAATATGTGTGTAAGTGACATAGGAGAAGACTCTGTCCTGGGCCCCATTCTGTGTAATATGTGTGTAAGTGACATAGGAGAAGGCTCTGTCCTGGGCCCCATTCTGTGTAATGTGTGTAAGTGACATAGGAGAAGGCTCAGTCCTGGGCCCCATTCTGTGTAATATGTGTGTAAGTGACATAGGAGAAGGCTCAGTCCTGGGCCCCATTCTGTGTAATATGTGTGTAAGTGACATAGGAGAAGGCTCAGTCCTGGGCCCCATTCTGTGTAATATGTGTGTAAGTGACATAGGAGAAGGCTCAGTCCTGGGCCCCATTCTTTTTAATATATTTGTAAGTGACATAGGAGAAGGCTTGGTAGGTGCAGTTTGTCTGTTTGCTGATGATACAAAGGTTAGTAATAGGGTGGATATTCCGGGAGGTGTCTGCAACATGGAAAATGATTTAGCTTTACTGGATAGATGGTCAAAACTGTGGAAACTAGAGTTTAACGGCGCATGCGCGAGCCGCGGCCGCACCCCCGTGATCCCTATAGCAGGGCGCGTGCCATGTGTGAATCTCCAGCGTAGGCGCAGCAGGGGATGCCGCCGCCAGCGCGCTCGGAGCCACTGGCCTTAGATGGCGTGATGTCAGCGGCTCTGAGTGCGCTGATTGGACGAGTGGCCGCACATGCACCGTAGGACCCGGAAGAGGTGAGTGTCTTCGGGCGATCGGGGGGGGGGGGGCAGGGCATCACTGATCGGGGTGCCCCCGGGGAAAGGAGCAAAACCCCCCATAAACCTGGAGCCGGCCCTGCAAAGGAGGATCGACAAAGGTCCCCAACGTGACTCAACAAATGTGGGGGGGGGGCAGCATGAGCTCCAATCACCCCCCAAATAATCCCCCTTCTATTATTTAGGGTAAAGTAAGTCATGTAAAGTGCAGCGCTACGGAGCATGATGGTGCCATATATATATATATATAAACATTAACAATGTCTCCATCAGATAGGAGAGCGCAGTGTCATAGAGATCATGTGTGTGATCACATGACCAGAACACTTCCTCCAGAAGGAGCCCCCCCCCCCCCCCAGGATGGGTTAGGACTCACCATTCATCCATCGCTCAGGACTAACCCGTCCCCCGCGGCTGGGACTCACCATTCATCCATCGCTCAGGACTAACCCGTCCCCCGCCGCTGGGACTCACCATTCATCCATCGCTCAGGACTAACCCGTCCCCCGCCGCTGGGACTCACCATTCATCCATCGCTCAGGACTAACCCGTCCCCCGATGTCAGCGCTGGGACTCACCATTCATCCATCAGGACTAACCCGTCCCCCGCCGCTGGGACTCACCATTCATCCATCAGGACTAACCCGTCCCCCGCGGCTGGGACTCACCATTCATCCATCGCTCAGGACTTACCCGTCCCCCGCCGCTGAGACTCACCATTCATCCATTGCTCAGGACTAACCCGTCCCCCGCGGCTGGGACTCACCATTCATCCATCGCTCAGGACTTACCCGTCCCCCGCGGCTGGGACTCACCATTCATCCATCGCTCAGGACTAACCCGTCCCCCGCCGCTGGGACTCACCATTCATCCATCAGGACTAACCCGTCCCCCGCCGCTGGGACTCACCATTCATCCATCAGGACTAACCCGTCCCCCGCCGCTGGGACTCACCATCCATCCATCGCTCAGGACTAACCCGTCCCCCGCCGCTGGGACTCACCATTCATCCATCCATCCCTCAGGACTAACCCGTCCCCCGCGGCTGGGACTCACCATTCATCCATCCCTCAGGACTAACCCGTCCCCCGCCGCTGGGACTCACCATTCATCCATCCCTCAGGACTAACCCGTCCCCCGCCGCTGGGACTCACCATTCATCCATCCCTCAGGACTAACCCGTCCCCCGCCGCTGGGACTCACCATTCATCCATCCCTCAGGACTAACCCGTCCCCCGCCGCTGGGACTCACCATTCATCCATCCCTCAGGACTAACCCGTCCCCCGCCGCTGGGACTCACCATTCATCCATCCCTCAGGACTAACCCGTCCCCTGCGGCTGGGACTCACCATTCATCCATCACTCAGGACTAACCCGTCCCCCGCCGCTGGGACTCACCATTCATCCATCGCTCAGGACTTACCCGTCCCCCGCCGCTGGGACTCACCATTCATCCATCGCTCAGGACTAACCCGTCCCCCGCCGCTGGGACTCACCATTCATCCATCAGGACTAACCCGTCCCCCGCCGCTGGGACTCACCATTCATCCATCGCTCAGGACTTACCCGTCCCCCGCGGCTGGGACTCACCATTCATCCATCGCTCAGGACTAACCCGTCCCCCGCGGCTGGGACTCACCATTCATCCATCGCTCAGGACTAACCCGTCCCCCGCGGCTGGGACTCACCATTCATCCATCGCTCAGGACTAACCCGTCCCCCGCGGCTGGGACTCACCATTCATCCATCGCTCAGGACTAACCCGTCCCCCGCCGCTGGGACTCACCATTCATCCATCGCTCAGGACTAACCCGTCCCCCGCCGCTGGGACTCACCATTCATCCATCCCTCAGGACTTACCCGTCCCCCGCCGCTGGGACTCACCATTCATCCATCAGGACTAACCCGTCCCCCGCCGCTGGGACTCACCATTCATCCATCACTCAGGACTAACCCGCCCCCCGCGGCTGGGACTCACCATTCATCCATCACTCAGGACTAACCCGTCCCCCGCCGCTGGGACTCACCATTCATCCATCACTCAGGACTAACCCGTCCCCCCGCGGCTGGGACTCACCATTCATCCATCGCTCAGGACTAACCCGTCCCCCGCCGCTGGGACTCACCATTCATCCATCCCTCAGGACTAACCCGTCCCCCGCCGCTGGGACTCACCATTCATCCATCAGGACTAACCCGTCCCCCGCTGCTGGGACTCACCATTCATCCATCGCTCAGGACTAACCCGTCCCCCGCGGCTGGGACTCACCATTCATCCATCGCTCAGGACTAACCCGTCCCCCGCGGCTGGGACTCACCATTCATCCATCGCTCAGGACTAACCCGTCCCCCGCCGCTGGGACTCACCATTCATCCATCGCTCAGGACTTACCCGTCCCCCGCCGCTGGGACTCACCATTCATCCATCGCTCAGGACTAACCCGTCCCCCGCCGCTGGGACTCACCATTCATCCATCGCTCAGGACTAACCCGTCCCCCGCCGCTGGGACTCACCATTCATCCATCGCTCAGGACTTACCCGTCCCCCGCGGCTGGGACTCACCATTCATCCATCAGGACTAACCCGTCCCCCGCCGCTGGGACTCACCATTCATCCATCAGGACTAACCCGTCCCCCGCTGCTGGGACTCACCATTCATCCATCGCTCAGGACTAACCCGTCCCCCGCCGCTGGGACTCACCATTCATCCATCGCTCAGGACTAACCCGTCCCCCGATGTCAGCGCTGGGACTCACCATTCATCCATCCCTCAGGACTAACCCGCCCCCCGCGGCTGGGACTCACCATTCATCCATCCCTCAGGACTAACCCGCCCCCCGCGGCTGGGACTCACCATTCATCCATCCCTCAGGACTAACCCGCCCCCCGCGGCTGGGACTCACCATTCATCCATCCCTCAGGACTTACCCGTCCCCCGCCGCTGGGACTCACCATTCATCCATCGCTCAGGACTAACCCGTCCCCCGCCGCTGGGACTCACCATTCATCCATCGCTCAGGACTAACCCGTCCCCCGCCGCTGGGACTCACCATTCATCCATCAGGACTAACCCGTCCCCCGCCGCTGGGACTCACCATTCATCCATCACTCAGGACTAACCCGCCCCCCGCGGCTGGGACTCACCATTCATCCATCACTCAGGACTAACCCGTCCCCCGCCGCTGGGACTCACCATTCATCCATCACTCAGGACTAACCCGTCCCCCCGCGGCTGGGACTCACCATTCATCCATCGCTCAGGACTAACCCGTCCCCCGCCGCTGGGACTCACCATTCATCCATCGCTCAGGACTAACCCGTCCCCCGCCGCTGGGACTCACCATTCATCCATCGCTCAGGACTAACCCGTCCCCCGCCGCTGGGACTCACCATTCATCCATCGCTCAGGACTAACCCGTCCCCCGCCGCTGGGACTCACCATTCATCCATCGCTCAGGACTTACCCGTCCCCCGCCGCTGGGACTCACCATTCATCCATCGCTCAGGACTAACCCGTCCCCTGCGGCTGGGACTCACCATTCATCCATCCCTCAGGACTAACCCGTCCCCTGCGGCTGGGACTCACCATTCATCCATCACTCAGGACTAACCCGTCCCCCGCCGCTGGGACTCACCATTCATCCATCGCTCAGGACTAACCCGTCCCCCGCCGCTGGGACTCACCATTCATCCATCGCTCAGGACTAACCCGTCCCCCGCCGCTGGGACTCACCATTCATCCATCGCTCAGGACTAACCCGTCCCCCGCCGCTGGGACTCACCATTCATCCATCACTCAGGACTAACCCGTCCCCCGCGGCTGGGACTCACCATTCATCCATCGCTCAGGACTAACCCGTCCCCCGCCGCTGGGACTCACCATTCATCCATCCATCCCTCAGGACTAACCCGTCCCCCGCGGCTGGGACTCACCATTCATCCATCCCTCAGGACTAACCCGTCCCCCGCCGCTGGGACTCACCATTCATCCATCCCTCAGGACTAACCCGTCCCCCGCCGCTGGGACTCACCATTCATCCATCCCTCAGGACTAACCCGTCCCCCGCCGCTGGGACTCACCATTCATCCATCCCTCAGGACTAACCCGTCCCCTGCGGCTGGGACTCACCATTCATCCATCACTCAGGACTAACCCGTCCCCCGCCGCTGGGACTCACCATTCATCCATCGCTCAGGACTTACCCGTCCCCCGCCGCTGGGACTCACCATTCATCCATCGCTCAGGACTAACCCGTCCCCCGCCGCTGGGACTCACCATTCATCCATCGCTCAGGACTAACCCGTCCCCCGCCGCTGGGACTCACCATTCATCCATCAGGACTAACCCGTCCCCCGCCGCTGGGACTCACCATTCATCCATCGCTCAGGACTAACCCGTCCCCCGATGTCAGCGCTGGGACTCACCATTCATCCATCAGGACTAACCCGTCCCCCGCGGCTGGGACTCACCATTCATCCATCGCTCAGGACTAACCCGTCCCCCGCGGCTGGGACTCACCATTCATCCATCGCTCAGGACTAACCCGTCCCCCGCCGCTGGGACTCACCATTCATCCATCACTCAGGACTAACCCGTCCCCCGCGGCTGGGACTCACCATTCATCCATCGCTCAGGACTAACCCGTCCCCCGCCGCTGGGACTCACCATTCATCCATCGCTCAGGACTAACCCGTCCCCCGCCGCTGGGACTCACCATTCATCCATCCCTCAGGACTAACCCGTCCCCCGCCGCTGGGACTCACCATTCATCCATCGCTCAGGACTAACCCGTCCCCCGCCGCTGGGACTCACCATTCATCCATCCCTCAGGACTTACCCGTCCCCCGCCGCTGGGACTCACCATTCATCCATCAGGACTAACCCGTCCCCCGCCGCTGGGACTCACCATTCATCCATCACTCAGGACTAACCCGTCCCCTGCGGCTGGGACTCACCATTCATCCATCACTCAGGACTAACCCGTCCCCCGCCGCTGGGACTCACCATTCATCCATCACTCAGGACTAACCCGTCCCCCGCCGCTGGGACTCACCATTCATCCATCACTCAGGACTAACCCGTCCCCCGCCGCTGGGACTCACCATTCATCCATCACTCAGGACTAACCCGTCCCCCGCCGCTGGGACTCACCATTCATCCATCACTCAGGACTAACCCGTCCCCCGCCGCTGGGACTCACCATTCATCCATCACTCAGGACTAACCCGCCCCCCGCGGCTGGGACTCACCATTCATCCATCACTCAGGACTAACCCGTCCCCCGCCGCTGGGACTCACCATTCATCCATCACTCAGGACTAACCCGTCCCCCCGCGGCTGGGACTCACCATTCATCCATCGCTCAGGACTAACCCGTCCCCCGCCGCTGGGACTCACCATTCATCGATCCCTCAGGACTAACCCGTCCCCCGCCGCTGGGACTCACCATTCATCCATCAGGACTAACCCGTCCCCCGCTGCTGGGACTCACCATTCATCCATCGCTCAGGACTAACCCGTCCCCCGCGGCTGGGACTCACCATTCATCCATCGCTCAGGACTAACCCGTCCCCCGCGGCTGGGACTCACCATTCATCCATCGCTCAGGACTAACCCGTCCCCCGCCGCTGGGACTCACCATTCATCCATCGCTCAGGACTTACCCGTCCCCCGCCGCTGGGACTCACCATTCATCCATCGCTCAGGACTAACCCGTCCCCCGCCGCTGGGACTCACCATTCATCCATCGCTCAGGACTAACCCGTCCCCCGCCGCTGGGACTCACCATTCATCCATCGCTCAGGACTTACCCGTCCCCCGCGGCTGGGACTCACCATTCATCCATCAGGACTAACCCGTCCCCCGCCGCTGGGACTCACCATTCATCCATCAGGACTAACCCGTCCCCCGCTGCTGGGACTCACCATTCATCCATCGCTCAGGACTAACCCGTCCCCCGATGTCAGCGCTGGGACTCACCATTCATCCATCCCTCAGGACTAACCCGCCCCCCGCGGCTGGGACTCACCATTCATCCATCCCTCAGGACTAACCCGCCCCCCGCGGCTGGGACTCACCATTCATCCATCCCTCAGGACTAACCCGCCCCCCGCGGCTGGGACTCACCATTCATCCATCCCTCAGGACTTACCCGTCCCCCGCCGCTGGGACTCACCATTCATCCATCGCTCAGGACTAACCCGTCCCCCGCCGCTGGGACTCACCATTCATCCATCGCTCAGGACTAACCCGTCCCCCGCCGCTGGGACTCACCATTCATCCATCAGGACTAACCCGTCCCCCGCCGCTGGGACTCACCATTCATCCATCACTCAGGACTAACCCGCCCCCCGCGGCTGGGACTCACCATTCATCCATCACTCAGGACTAACCCGTCCCCCGCCGCTGGGACTCACCATTCATCCATCACTCAGGACTAACCCGTCCCCCCGCGGCTGGGACTCACCATTCATCCATCGCTCAGGACTAACCCGTCCCCCGCCGCTGGGACTCACCATTCATCCATCGCTCAGGACTAACCCGTCCCCCGCCGCTGGGACTCACCATTCATCCATCCCTCAGGACTAACCCGTCCCCCGCCGCTGGGACTCACCATTCATCCATCGCTCAGGACTAACCCGTCCCCCGCCGCTGGGACTCACCATTCATCCATCGCTCAGGACTAACCCGTCCCCCGCCGCTGGGACTCACCATTCATCCATCAGGACTAACCCGTCCCCCGCCGCTGGGACTCACCATTCATCCATCAGGACTAACCCGTCCCCCGCCGCTGGGACTCACCATTCATCCATCAGGACTAACCCGTCCCCCGCTGCTGGGACTCACCATTCATCCATCCATCGCTCAGGACTAACCCGTCCCCCGCCGCTGGGACTCACCATTCATCCATCACTCAGGACTAACCCGTCCCCTGCCGCTGGGACTCACCATTCATCCATCGCTCAGGACTAACCCGTCCCCCGCCGCTGGGACTCACCATTCATCCATCGCTCAGGACTAACCCGTCCCCCGCGGCTGGGACTCACCATTCATCCATCGCTCAGGACTAACCCGTCCCCCGCCGCTGGGACTCACCATTCATCCATCGCGGTTTGGGGTCGTGCGCGGAGAATTCTTTCCTGAACAGATCGTCCAGCGTCAGGACGGCGTCCGGGGAATTGGACGTCTCATCTGAAAGAGACAAAGAAAGGCCAAGAATTCACTAACCGAGCCCCAAAATAACCCGTCATGGGCCCCGGAGCAACAGGGGGACCGGCCAGAGGGGCCCCAACACACATCAGCCAGAGGGGCCCCAACACACACCGGCCAGAGGGGCCCCAACACACATTGGCCAGAGGGGCCCCAACACACATCGGCCAGAGGGGCCCCAACACACATCGGCCAGAGGGGCCCCAACACACATCAACAAGAGGGGCCCCAACACACATTGGCCAGAGGGGCCCCAACACACATCGGCCAGAGGGGCCCCAACACACATCGGCCAGAGGGGCCCCAACACACATCAACAAGAGGGGCCCCAACACACATCGGCCAGAGGGGCCCCAACACACATCGGCCAGAGGGGCCCCAACACACATCGGCCAGAGGGGCCCCAACACACACCGGCCAGAGGGGCCCCAACACACATCAGCCAGAGGGGCCCCAACACACATCAGCCAGAGGGGCCCCAACACACATCAGCCAGAGGGGCCCCGGAGCAACAGGGGGACCGGCCAGAGGGGCCCCAACACACATCAGCCAGAGGGGCCCCAACACACATCGGCCAGAGGGGCCCCAACACACATCAACAAGAGGGGCCCCAACACACATTGGCCAGAGGGGCCCCAACACACACCGGCCAGAGGGGCCCCAACACACACCGGCCAGAGGGGCCCCAACACACATCAGCCAGAGGGGCCCCAACACACATCAGCCAGAGGGGCCCCAACACACATCAACAATAGGGGCCCCAACACACATCGGCCAGAGGGGCCCCAACACACATCGGCCAGAGGGGCCCCAACACACATCAACAATAGGGGCCCCAACACACACCGGCCAGAGGGGCCCCAACGCACATCGGCCAGAGGGGCCCCAACACACATCGGCCAGAGGGGTCCCAACACACATCAGCCAGAGGGGCCCCAACACACATCAGCCAGAGGGGCCCCAACACACATCGGCCAGAGGGGCCCCAACACACATCAACAAGAGGGGCCCTAACACACATCGGCCAGAGGGGCCCCAACACACATCAGCCAGAGGGGCCCCAACACACATCAGCCAGAGGGGCCCCGACACACACCGGCCAGAGGGGCCCCAACACACATCGGCCAGAGGGGCCCCAACACACATCAGTCAGAGGGACCCCAACACACATTGGCCAGAGGGGCCCCAACACACATCAGTCAGAGGGGCCCCAACACACATCGGCCAGAGGGGCCCCAACACACATTGGCCAGAGGGGCCCCAACACACATCAGCCAGAGGGGCCCCAACACACATTGGCCAGAGGGGCCCCAACACACATCAGTCAGAGGGGCCCCAACACACATTGGCCAGAGGGGCCCCAACACACATCAGTCAGAGGGGCCTCAACACACATCGGCCAGAGGGGCCCCAACACACATTGGCCAGAGGGGCCCCAACACACATTGGCCAGAGGGGCCCCAACACACATTGGCCAGAGGGGCCCCAACACACATCAGTCAGAGGGGCCCCAACACACATTGGCCAGAGGGGCCCCAACACACATCAGTCAGAGGGGCCCCAACACACATCGGCCAGAGGGGCCCCAACACACATTGGCCAGAGGGGCCCCAACACACATTGGCCAGAGGGGCCCCAACACACATTGGCCAGAGGGGCCCCAACACACATCAGTCAGAGGGGCCCCAACACACATTGGCCAGAGGGGCCCCAACACACATCAGTCAGAGGGGCCCCAACACACATCAGTCAGAGGGGCCCCAACACACATTGGCCAGAGGGGCCCCAACACACATCAGTCAGAGGGGCCCCAACACACATTGGCCAGAGGGGCCCCAACACACATCAGTCAGAGGGGCCCCAACACACATCGGCCAGAGGGGCCCCAACACACATTGGCCAGAGGGGCCCCAACACACATTGGCCAGAGAGGCCCCAACACACATTGGCCAGAGGGGCCCCGACACACAGCAATATGGGAGGATCCCAACAAATGATGGGGGACTGGGCGGCCGGAATTCAGATTCGGAGAACAGAAAGCCAGGAAGGCCAAACTATCTGCTACCCTCCAACTGTCCCTGATTTAGAGGAACTGTCCCTCATGTGAGTCCATGTCCCCCTGTCCCTCGTTGTTCCCATTTGTCCCTCTTTGAGGTGTAACCTGTAGATCTGCAGCAATAAATGATTCATTTCCCTATTCAAAGTGTTTCTATTGTCACTGTTACAATGTATCTCCTATCCATCCCTCAATGAGGGGGCGTGGCTTCATCCATATCTTGATGAGGGGGCGTGGCTTCACCATCCCTCAATGAGGGGGCGTGGCTTCATCCATATCTTGATGAGGGGGCGTGGCTTCACCATCCCTCAATGAGGGGGCGTGGCTTCATCCATCCCTCAATGAGAGAGTGTGGCTTCATCCATCCCTCAATGAGGGGGCATGGCTTAATCCATCCATCAATGAGGGGGCGTGGCAACATCTATCTCTCAATGAGGGGTGTGGCTTTGTCTATCACTCAATGAGGGGGCGTGGCTTCATCTATCACTCAATGAGGGGGCGTGGCTTCATACATCCCTCAATGAGGGGGCGTGGCTTCATACATCCCTCAATGAGGGGGCGTGGCTTCATCCATCCCTCAGTGAGGGGGCGAGGCTTCATCCATCCCTCAGTGAGGGGCGTGGCTTCATCTATCACTCAATGAGGGTGTGTGGCTTCCTGCTTTACCAATGGTCCCTCTTTCACACCCTGAGTTGGTGGTAGCTGTTCATTTCTTTTCTTGGTGTCCTCTGCTTCTCTTCAGTGATGCCACGTTCCTGCCACATCATGGAGCCGGGGTCCCCAGGAGCCACCAACAGGCCACGTATTGCAGATCTCCCCACAGACGCACAGATCGGGAATTTAATGCTCAGTTATGGAGCCAACAATGTGGAGATCCACAAAGCATGATGGTGGTGGCTTCTGAGGAGAAGGTTGGAAAACACAGCCATAGAGGGTTCAAGGCTAGAAACCCAGGGTGCAGGGGGGTGCAGGGGGTGGTATACATCATGTTGGGGTGCACAGGGCTGTCAGTATGGTGCAGGGGGTGGTATACAGCATGTTGGCGTGCACAGGGCTGTCAGTATGGTGCAGGGGGTGGTATACAGCATGTTGGGGTGCACAGGGCTGTCAGTATGGTGCAGGGGGTGGTATACAGCATGTTGGGGTGCACAGGGCTGTCAGTAGGGTGCAGGGGGTGGTATACAGCATGTTGGGGTGCACAGGGCTGTCAGTATGGTGCAGGGGGTGATATGCAGCATGTTGGGGTGCACAGGGCTGTCAGTAGGGTGCAGGGGGTGGTATACAGCATGTTGGGGTGCACAGGGCTGTCAGTATGGTGTAGGGGGTGGTATACAGCATGTTGGGGTGCACAGGGGTGTCAGAATGGTGCAGGGGGCGGTATACATCATGTTGGGGTGCCCAGGGCTGTCAGTAGGGTGCAGGGGGTGGTATACAGCATGTTGGGGTGCACAGGGCTGTCAGTATGGTGTAGGGGGTGGTATGCAGTATGTTGTGGTGCACAGGGCTGTCAGTATGGTGCAGGGGGTGGTATACAGCATGTTGGGGTGCACAGGGCTATCAGTATGGTGCAGGGGGTGGTATACAGCATGTTGGGGTGCACAGGGCTGTCAGTATGGTGCAGGGGGTGGTATACATCATGTTGGGGTGCACAGGGCTGTCAGTATGGTGTAGGGGGTGGTATACAGTATGTTGGGGTGCACAGGGCTGTCAGTATGGTGCAGGGGGCGGTATACAGCATGTTGGGGTGCACAGGGCTGTCAGTATGGTGCAGGGGGTGGTATACAGTATGTTGGGGTGCACAGGGCTGTCAGTATGGTGCAGGGGGTGGTATACAGCATGTTGGGGTGCACAGGGCTGTCAGTATGGTGCAGGGGGCGGTATACATCATGTTGGGGTGCACAGGGCTGTCAGTATGGTGTAGGGGGTGGTATACAGTATGTTGGGGTGCACAGGGCTGTCAGTATGGTGCAGGGGGCGGTATACAGCATGTTGGGGTGCACAGGGCTGTCAGTATGGTGCAGGGGGTGGTATACAGCATGATGGGGTGCACAGGGCTGTCAGTATGGTGCAGGGGATGGTATACAGCATGTTGGGGTGCACGGGGGTGTCAATATGGTGCAGGGGGTGGTATAAATCATGTTGGGGTGCACAGGGCTGTCAGTATGGTGCAGGGGGTGATATGCAGCATGTTGGGGTGCACAGGGCTGTCAGTAGGGTGCAGGGGGTGGTATACAGCATGTTGGGGTGCACAGGGCTGTTAGTAGAGTGCAGGGGGTGGTATACAGCATGTTGGGGTGCACAAGGGTGTCGGTAAGGTGCAGGGGGTGGTATACAGCATGTTGGGGTGCACAGGGGTGTCAGTATGGTGCAGGGGGTGGTATACAGCATGTTGGGGTGCACAGGGCTGTCAGTATGGTGCAGGGGGTGGTATACAGCATGTTGGGGTGCACAGGGCTGTCAGTATGGTGCAGGGGGTGGTATACAACATGTTGGGGTGCACAGGGCTGTCAGTATTGTGCAGGGGGTGGTATACAGCATGTTGGGGTGCTCAGGGCTGTCAGTATGGTGCAGGGGGTGGTATACAGCATGTTGGGGTGCACAGGGTTGTCAGTATGGTGCAGGGGGTGGTATACAGCATGTTGGCGTGCGCAGGGCTGTCAGTAGGGTGCAGGGGGTGGTATACAGCATGTTGGGGTGCACAGGGCTGTCAGTAGGGTGCAGGGGGTGGTATACAGCATGGTGGGGTGCACAGGGCTGTCAGTATGGTGCAGGGGGTGATATGCAGCATGTTGGGATGCACAGGGCTGTCAGTAGAGTGCAGGGGGTGGTATACAGCATGTTGGGGTGCACAGGGCTGTCAGTATGGTGCAGGGGGTGGTATACAGCATGTTGGGGTGCACAGGGCTGTCAGTATGGTGCAGGGGGTGGTATACAGCATGTTGTGGTGCACAGGGCTGTCAGTATGGTGCAGGGGGCGGTATACATCATGTTGGGGTGCACAGGGCTGTCAGTATGGTGCAGGGGGTGGTATACAGCATGTTGGGGTGCACAGGGCTGACAGTATGGTGTAGGAGGTGGTATACAGCATGTTGGGGTGCACAGGGCTGTCAGTATGGTGCAGGGGGTGGTATACAGCATGTTGGGGTGCACAGGGCTGTCAGTATGGTGCAGGGGTGGTATACAGCATGTTGGGGTGCACAGGGCTGTCAGTATGGTGCAGGGGGTGGTATACAGCATGTTGGGGTGCACAGGGCTGTCAGTATGGTGCAGGGGGTGGTATACAGCATGTTGGGGTGCACAGGGCTGTCAGTATGGTGCAGGGGGTGGTATACAGCATGTTGGGGTGCACAGGGCTGTCAGTATGGTGCAGGGGGTCGTATACAGCATGTTGGGGTGCACAGGGCTGTCAGTATGGTGCAGGGGGTGGTATACAGCATGTTGGGGTGCACAGGGCTGTCAGTATGGTGCAGGGGGTGGTATACAGCATGTTGGGGTGCACAGGGCTGTCAGTATGGTGCAGGGGGTGGTATACAGCATGTTGGGGTGCACAGGGCTGTCAGTATGGTGCAGAGGGTGGTATACAGCATGTTGGGGTGCACGGGGGTGTCAATATGGTGCAGGGGGTGGTATACATCATGTTGGGGTGCACAGGGCTGTCAGTATGGTGCAGGGGGTGGTATACAGTATGATGGGGTGCACAGGGCTGTCAGTATGGTGCAGGGGGTGATATGCAGCATGTTGGGGTGCACAGGGCTGTCAGTAGGGTGCAGGGGGTGGTATACAGCATGTTGGGGTGCACAGGGCTGTCAGTAGAGTGCAGGGGGTGGTATACAGCATGTTGGGGTGCACAGGGGTGTCGGTATGGTGCAGGGGGTGGTATACAGCATGTTGGGGTGCACAGGGCTGTCAGTATGGTGCAGGGGGTGGTATACAGTATGTTGGGGTGCACAGGGCTGTCAGTATGGTGCAGGGGGCGGTATACTGCATGTTGGGGTGCACAGGGCTGTCAGTATGGTGCAGGGGGTGGTATACAGTATGTTGGGGTGCACAGGGCTGTCAGTATGGTGCAGGGGGTGGTATACAGCATGTTGGGGTGCACAGGGCTGTCAGTATGGTGTAGGGGGTGGTATACAGTATGTTGGGGTGCACAGGGCTGTCAGTATGGTGCAGGGGGCGGTATACAGCATGTTGGGGTGCACAGGGCTGTCAGTATGGTGCAGGGGGTGGTATACAGCATGTTGGGGTGCACAGGGGTGTCAGTATGGTGCAGGGGGTGTATACAGCATGTTGGGGTGCACAGGGCTGTCAGTATGGTGCAGGGGGTGGTATACAGCTTGTTGGGGTGCACAGGGCTGTCAGTATGGTGCAGGGGGTGGTATACAGCATGTTGGGGTGCACAGGGCTGTCAGTATGGTGCACGGGGTGGTATACAGCATGTTGGGGTGCACAGGGCTGTCAGTATGGTGCAGGGGGTGATATGCAGCATGTTGGGATGCACAGGGCTGTCAGTATGGTGCAGGGGGTGGTATACAGCATGTTGGGGTGCATAGGGCTGTCAGTATGGTGCAGGGGGCGGTATACAGCATGTTGGGGTGCACAGGGCTGTCATTATGGTGCAGGGGGTGGTATACAGTATGTTGGGGTGCACAGGGCTGTCAGTATGGTGCAGGGGGTGGTATACAGCATGTTGGGGTGCACAGGGCTGTCAGTAGGGTGCAGGGGGTGGTATACAGCATGTTGGGGTGCACAGGGCTGTCAGTATGGTGCAGGGGGTGATATGCAGCATGTTGGGGTGCACAGGGGTGTCAGAATGGTGCAGGGGGCGGTATACATCATGTTGGGGTGCCCAGGGCTGTCAGTAGGGTGCAGGGGGTGGTATACAGCATGTTGGGGTGCACAGGGCTGTCAGTATGGTGTAGGGGGTGGTATACAGTATGTTGTGGTGCACAGGGCTGTCAGTATGGTGCAGGGGGTGGTATACAGCATGTTGGGGTGCACAGGGCTATCAGTATGGTGCAGGGGGTGGTATACAGCATGTTGGGGTGCACAGGGCTGTCAGTATGGTGCAGGGGGTGGTATACATCATGTTGGGGTGCACAGGGCTGTCAGTATGGTGTAGGGGGTGGTATACAGTATGTTGGGGTGCACAGGGCTGTCAGTATGGTGCAGGGGGCGGTATACAGCATGTTGGGGTGCACAGGGCTGTCAGTATGGTGCAGGGGGTGGTATACAGTATGTTGGGGTGCACAGGGCTGTCAGTATGGTGCAGGGGGTGGTATACAGCATGTTGGGGTGCACAGGGCTGTCAGTATGGTGCAGGGGGCGGTATACATCATGTTGGGGTGCACAGGGCTGTCAGTATGGTGTAGGGGGTGGTATACAGTATGTTGGGGTGCACAGGGCTGTCAGTATGGTGCAGGGGGCGGTATACAGCATGTTGGGGTGCACAGGGCTGTCAGTATGGTGCAGGGGGTGGTATACAGCATGTTGGGGTGCACAGGGCTGTCAGTATGGTGCAGGGGATGGTATACAGCATGTTGGGGTGCACGGGGGTGTCAATATGGTGCAGGGGGTGGTATAAATCATGTTGGGGTGCACAGGGCTGTCAGTATGGTGCAGGGGGTGATATGCAGCATGTTGGGGTGCACAGGGCTGTCAGTAGGGTGCAGGGGGTGGTATACAGCATGTTGGGGTGCACAGGGCTGTTAGTAGAGTGCAGGGGGTGGTATACAGCATGTTGGGGTGCACAAGGGTGTCGGTATGGTGCAGGGGGTGGTATACAGCATGTTGGGGTGCACAGGGGTGTCAGTATGGTGCAGGGGGTGGTATACAGCATGTTGGGGTGCACAGGGCTGTCAGTATGGTGCAGGGGGTGGTATACAGCATGTTGGGGTGCACAGGGCTGTCAGTATGGTGCAGGGGGTGGTATACAACATGTTGGGGTGCACAGGGCTGTCAGTATTGTGCAGGGGGTGGTATACAGCATGTTGGGGTGCACAGGGCTGTCAGTATGGTGCAGGGGGTGGTATACAGCATGTTGGGGTGCACAGGGTTGTCAGTATGGTGCAGGGGGTGGTATACAGCATGTTGGCGTGCACAGGGCTGTCAGTAGGGTGCAGGGGGTGGTATACAGCATGTTGGGGTGCACAGGGCTGTCAGTAGGGTGCAGGGGGTGGTATACAGCATGTTGGGGTGCACAGGGCTGTCAGTAGGGTGCAGGGGGTGGTATACAGCATGGTGGGGTGCACAGGGCTGTCAGTATGGTGCAGGGGGTGATATGCAGCATGTTGGGATGCACAGGGCTGTCAGTAGAGTGCAGGGGGTGGTATACAGCATGTTGGGGTGCACAGGGCTGTCAGTATGGTGCAGGGGGTGGTATACAGCATGTTGGGGTGCACAGGGCTGTCAGTATGGTGCAGGGGGTGGTATACAGCATGTTGTGGTGCACAGGGCTGTCAGTATGGTGCAGGGGGCGGTATACATCATGTTGGGGTGCACAGGGCTGTCAGTATGGTGCAGGGGGTGGTATACAGCATGTTGGGGTGCACAGGGCTGACAGTATGGTGTAGGAGGTGGTATACAGCATGTTGGGGTGCACAGGGCTGTCAGTATGGTGCAGGGGGTGGTATACAGTATGTTGGGGTGCACAGGGCTGTCAGTATGGTGCAGGGGGTGGTATACAGTATGTTGGGGTGCACAGGGCTGTCAGTATGGTGCAGGGGATGGTATACAGTATGTTGGGGTGCACAGGGGTGTCAGTATGGTGCAGGGGGTAGTATACAGCATGTTGGGGTGCACAGGGCTGTCAGTATGGTGCAGGGGGTGGTATACAGCATGTTGGGGTGCACAGGGCTGTCAGTATGGTGCAGGGGGCGGTATACAGCATGTTGGGGTGCACAGGGCTGTCAGTATGGTGCAGGGGGTGGTATACAGCATGTTGGGGTGCACAGGGCTGTCAGTATGGTGTAGGGGGTGGTATACAGCATGTTGGGGTGCACAGGGCTGTCAGTATGGTGCAGGGGGCGGTATACAGCATGTTGGGGTGCACAGGGCTGTCAGTATGGTGCAGGGGGTGGTATACAGCATGTTGGGGTGCACAGGGCTGTCAGTATGGTGCAGGGGGCGGTATACGGTATGTTGGGGTGCACAGGGCTGTCAGTATGGTGCAGGGGATGGTATACAGTATGTTGGGGTGCACAGGGGTGTCAGTAGGGTGCAGGGGGTGGTATACAGCATGTTGGGGTGCACAGGGGTGTCAGTATGGTGCAGGGGGCGGTATACAGCATGTTGGGGTGCACAGGGCTGTCAGTATGGTGCAGGGGGTGGTATACAGTATGTTGGGGTGCACAGGGCTGTCAGTATGGTGCAGGGGATGGTATACAGTATGTTGGGGTGCACAGGGGTGTCAGTATGGTGCAGGGGGTGGTATACAGCATGTTGGGTGCACAGGGCTGTCAGTATGGTGCAGGGGGTGGTGTACAGCATGTTGGGGTGCACAGGGCTGTCAGTATGGTGCAGGGGGCGGTATACAGCATGTTGGGGTGCACAGGGCTGTCAGTATGGTTCAGGGGGTGGTATACAGTATGTTGGGGTGCACAGGGCTGTCAGTATGGTGCAGGGGATGGTATACAGTATGTTGGGGTGCACAGGGGTGTCAGTAGGGTGCAGGGGGTGGTATACAGCATGTTGGGGTGCACAGGGGTGTCAGTAGGGTGCAGGGGGTGGTATACAGCATGTTGGGGTGCACAGGGCTGTCAGTATGGTGCAGGGGATGGCATACAGCATGTTGGGGTGCACAGGGCTGTCAGTAGGGTGCAGAGGGTGATATGCAGCATGTTGGGGTGCATAGTGCGGCGCGGTGTGATCACAGGGATAACGATGGTCCATGTTCTTGTGTTTGGCAGCAGTGAGTGGGCGCATATAATGCGATGCCTTGTGTGGGGTGAGATCTGTGGCCTCCATCAATGCGACGACGTTACATCTCCGACATGAAAAATTCATGAGCTGCCGCTTTGCCTGAAACAGCAGAATCGCCGCGTCCCCCCAACACCACAAATAGCCCCAATCTCCAGAGGATTAATTATCATCCTGCGGGGGAGGATGGGCAGGAGCGTGCAATTGGTCACTGTCCCCCATCTGCTCTGGTCCCAGGGCTGGAAGATAAAGGGGCCTCAAATCCCACCCCCCAAATTCATTTCCATTTCTCTAACTATCATTTGCCCCAATTGTACAATAAATAAGATGCAATAGAAAATGCAGAGACACTAAAAGGCAATATGTAAATGAAGCCACACACCCCATTGAGGGATGGATGAAGCCACACCCCCTCATTGAGGGATAGATGAAGCCACACTCTCTCATTGAGGGATAGATGGAGCCACGCTCTCTCATTGAGGGATAGATGAAGCCACGCCCCCTCATTGAGGGATAGATGCAGCCACACTCTCTTACTGAGGGATAGATGAAGCCACGCTCTCTCATTGAGGAATAGATGAAGCCACGCCCCCTCATTGAGGGATAGATGAAGCCACGCTCTCTCATTGAGGGATAGATGAAGCCACGCTCTCTCATTGAGGGATGGATGAAGCCACACTCTCTCATTGAGGGATAGATGAAGCCACACTCTCATTGAGGGATGGATGAAGCCACACTATCTCATTGAGGGATAGATGAAGCCACACTCTCATTGAGGGATGGATGAAGCCACGCTCTCTCATTGAGGGATAGATGAAGCCACGCTCTCTCATTGAGGGATAGATAAATCCACGCTCTCTCATTGTGGGATAGATGAAGCCACACTATCTCATTGAGGGATGGATGAAGCCACGCTCTCTCATTGAGGGATAGATGAAGCCACACTCTCTCATTGAGGGATAGATGAAGCCACACTCTCTCATTGAGGGATAGATGAAGCCACGCTCTCTCATTGAGGGATAGATGAAGCCACACTCTCTCATTGAGGGCTAGATGAAGCCACGCCCCCTCATTGAGGGATAGATGAAGCCACACTCTCTCATTGAGGGATGGATGAAGCCACGCCCCCTTATTGAGGGATAGATGAAGCCACACTCTCTCATTGAGGGATTGATGAAGCCACACTCTCTCATTGAGGGATGGATGAAGCCACACTCTCTTACTGAGAGATAGATGAAGCCACGCCCCTCGTTGAGGGATGGATGAAGCCACACTCTCTCATTGAGGGATGGATGAATCCACACTCTCTCATTGAGGGATAGATGAAGCCACACTCTCTCATTGAGGGATTGATGAAGCCACACTCTCTCATTGAGGGATGGATGAAGCCACACTCTCTTACTGAGAGATAGATGAAGCCACGCCCCTCGTTGAGGGATGGATGAAGCCACACTCTCTCATTGAGGGATGGATGAAGCCACACTCTCTCATTGAGGGATAGATGAAGCCACACTCTCTCATTGAGGGATAGATGAAGCCACACTCTCTTACAGAGAGATAGATGAAGCCACGCTCTCTCATTGAGGGATGGATGAAGCCACACTCTCTCATTGAGGGATAGATGAAGCCACACTCTCTCATTGAGGGATAGATGAAGCCACACTCTCTTACAGAGAGATAGATGAAGCCACGCTCTCTCATTGAGGGATGGATGAAGCCACACTCTCTCATTGAGGGATAGATGAGGCCACACTCTCTCATTGAGGGATAGATGAAGCCACACTCTCTCATTGAGGGATAGATGAAGCCACACTCTCTTACTGAGAGATAGATGAAGCCACGCTCTCTCATTGAGGGATGGATGAAGCCACGCTCTTTCATTGAGGGATAGATGAAGCCACGCCCCTAATTGAGGGATGGATGAAGCCCCACTCTCTCATTGAGGGATAGATGAAGCCACATTCTCTCATTGAGGGATAGATGAAGCCACACTCTCTCATTGAGGGATAGATGAAGCCACACTCTCTCATTGAGGGATAGATGAAGCCACGCTCTCTCATTGAGGGATAGATGAAGCCACATTCTTTCATTGAGGGATAGATGAAGCCACACTCTCTCATTGAGGGATAGATGAAGCCACGCTCTCTCATTGAGGGATGGATGAAGCCACACGCTCTCATTGAGGGATAGATGAAGCCACACTCTCTCATTGAGGGATAGATGAAGCCACGCTCTCTCATTGAGGGATAGATGAAGCCACACGCTCTCATTGAGGGATAGATGAAGCCACACTCTCTCATTGAGGGATAGCTGAAGCCACGCTCTCTCATTGAGGGATAGATGAAGCCACACGCTCTCATTGAGGGATAGATGAAGCCACACTCTCTCATTGAGGGATTGATGAAGCCACACTCTCTCATTGAGGGATGGATGAAGCCACACTCTCTTACTGAGAGATAGATGAAGCCACGCCCCTCGTTGAGGGATGGATGAAGCCACACTCTCTCATTGAGGGATGGATGAATCCACACTCTCTCATTGAGGGATAGATGAAGCCACACTCTTTCATTGAGGGATTGATGAAGCCACACTCTCTCATTGAGGGATGGATGAAGCCACACTCTCTTACTGAGAGATAGATGAAGCCACGCCCCTCGTTGAGGGATGGATGAAGCCACACTCTCTCATTGAGGGATGGATGAAGCCACACTCTCTCATTGAGGGATAGATGAAGCCACACTCTCTCATTGAGGGATAGATGAAGCCACACTCTCTTACAGAGAGATAGATGAAGCCACGCTCTCTCATTGAGGGATGGATGAAGCCACACTCTCTCATTGAGGGATAGATGAAGCCACACTCTCTCATTGAGGGATAGATGAAGCCACACTCTCTTACAGAGAGATAAATGAAGCCACGCTCTCTCATTGAGGGATGGATGAAGCCACACTCTCTCATTGAGGGATAGATGAGGCCACACTCTCTCATTGAGGGATAGATGAAGCCACACTCTCTCATTGAGGGATAGATGAAGCCACACTCTCTTACTGAGAGATAGATGAAGCCACGCTCTCTCATTGAGGGATGGATGAAGCCACGCTCTTTCATTGAGGGATAGATGAAGTCACGCCCCTAATTGAGGGATGGATGAAGCCCCACTCTCTCATTGAGGGATAGATGAAGCCACATTCTCTCATTGAGGGATAGATGAAGCCACACTCTCTCATTGAGGGATAGATGAAGCCACACTCTCTCATTGAGGGATAGATGAAGCCACGCTCTCTCATTGAGGGATAGATGAAGCCACATTCTTTCATTGAGGGATAGATGAAGCCACACTCTCTCATTGAGGGATAGATGAAGCCACGCTCTCTCATTGAGGGATGGATGAAGCCACACGCTCTCATTGAGGGATAGATGAAGCCACACTCTCACATTGAGGGATAGATGAAGCCACGCTCTCTCATTGAGGGATAGATGAAGCCACACGCTCTCATTGAGGGATAGATGAAGCCACACTCTCTCATTGAGGGATAGCTGAAGCCACGCTCTCTCATTGAGGGATAGATGAAGCCACGCTCTCTCATTGAGGGATAGATGACGCCACGCTCTCTCATTGAGGGATAGATGAAGCCACACGCTCTCATTGAGGGATAGATGAAGCCACACTCTCTCATTGAGGGATAGATGAAGCCACACTCTCTCATTGAGGGATAGATGAAGCCACACTCTCTCATTGAGGGATAGATGAAGCCACGCTCTCTCATTGAGGGATAGATGACGCCACGCTCTCTCATTGAGGGATAGATGAAGCCACACTCTCTCATTGAGGGATAGATGAAGCCACACTCTCTCATTGAGGGATAGATGAAGCCACACTCTCTCATTGAGGGATAGATGAAGCCACGCTCTCTCATTGAGGGATAGATGAAGCCACGCTCTCTCATTGAGGGATGGATGAAGCCACACGCTCTCATTGAGGGATAGATGAAGCCACACTCTCTCATTGAGGGATAGATGAAGCCACACTCTCTCATTGAGGGATAGATGAAGCCACACTCTCTCATTGAGGGATAGATGAAGCCACACTCTCTCATTGAGGGATAGATGAAGCCACACTCTCTCATTGAGGGATAGATGAAGCCACACTCTCTCATTGAGGGATAGATGAAGCCACGCTCTCTCATTGAGGGATAGATGAAGCCACGCTCTCTCATTGAGGGATGGATGAAGCCACACGCTCTCATTGAGGGACAGATGAAGCCACACTCTCTCATTGAGGGATAGATGAAGCCACACTCTCTCATTGAGGGATAGATGAAGCCACACTCTCTCATTGAGGGATAGATGAAGCCACACTCTCTCATTGAGGGATAGATGAAGCCACACTCTCTCATTGAGGGATAGATGAAGCCACGCTCTCTCATTGAGGGATAGATGAAGCCACACGCTCTCATTGAGGGATAGATGAAGCCACACTCTCTCATTGAGGGATAGATGAAGCCACACTCTCTCATTGAGGGATAGATGAAGCCACACTCTCTCATTGAGGGATAGATGAAGCCACGCTCTCTCATTGAGGGATAGATGACGCCACGCTCTCTCATTGAGGGATAGATGAAGCCACACTCTCTCATTGAGGGATAGATGAAGCCACACTCTCTCATTGAGGGATAGATGAAGCCACACTCTCTCATTGAGGGATAGATGAAGCCACGCTCTCTCATTGAGGGATAGATGAAGCCACGCTCTCTCATTGAGGGATGGATGAAGCCACACGCTCTCATTGAGGGATAGATGAAGCCACACTCTCTCATTGAGGGATAGATGAAGCCACGCTCTCTCATTGAGGGATAGATGAAGCCACACGCTCTCATTGAGGGATAGATGAAGCCACACTCTCTCATTGAGGGATAGATGAAGCCACGCTCTCTCATTGAGGGATAGATGACGCCACGCTCTCTCATTGAGGGATAGATGAAGCCACACTCTCTCATTGAGGGATAGATGAAGCCACACTCTCTCATTGAGGGATAGATGAAGCCACACTCTCTCATTGAGGGATAGATGAAGCCACGCTCTCTCATTGAGGGATAGATGAAGCCACGCTCTCTCATTGAGGGATGGATGAAGCCACACGCTCTCATTGAGGGATAGATGACGCCACGCTCTCTCATTGAGGGATGGATGAAGCCACACGCTCTCATTGAGGGATAGATGACGCCACGCTCTCTCATTGAGGGATAGATGACGCCACGCTCTCTCATTGAGGGATGGATGAAGCCACACGCTCTCATTGAGGGATAGATGAAGCCACGCTCTCTCATTGAGGGATAGATGAAGCCACACTCTCTCATTGAGGGATAGATGAAGCCACACTCTCTCATTGAGGGATAGATGAAGCCACGCCCTCTCATTGAGGGATGAATGAAGCCACGCCCCTCATTGAGGGATAGATGAAGCCACACTCTCTTACTGAGAGATAGATGAAGCCACACTCTATTACTGAGGGATAGATGAAGCCATGCTCTCTCATTGAGGCATGAATGAAGCCACGCCCCTCATTGAGGGATAGATGAAGCCACACTCTCTTACTGAGAGATAGATGAAGCCACGCCCCTCATTGAGAGATAGATGAAGCCACGCCCCCTCTTTGAGGGATAGATGAAGCCACACTCTCTCATTGTGGGATAGATGAAGCCACGCCCCTCATTGAAGGATAGATGAAGCCACACTCTCTCATTGGGGGATAGATGAAGCCACGCCCCCTCATTGAGGGATAGATGAAGCCACGCCCCTCATTGAGGGATGGATGAAGCCACACTCTCTCATTGAGGGATAGATGAAGCCACACCCCTCATTGAGGGATGGATAAAGCCACACTCTCTCATTGAGGGATAGATGAAGCCACACTCTCTTACTGAGAGATAGATGAAGCCACGCCCCTCATTGAGGGATAGATGAAGCCACGCCCCTGATTGAGGGATAGATGAAGCCATGCTCTCTCATTGAGGGATGGATGAAGCCACGCCCCTCATTGAGGGATAGATGAAGCCACGCCCCTCATTGAGGGATAGATGAAGCCACACTCTCTCATTGAGGGATAGATGAAGCCACGCCCCCTCATTGAGGGATAGATGAAGCCACATTCTCTTACTGAGAGATAGATGAAGCCACGCCCCTCATTGAGGGATAGATGAAGCCACGCCCCTAATTGAGGGATGGATGAAGCCCCACTCTCTCATTGAGGGATAGATGAAGCCACGCCCCTCATTGAGGGATAGATGAAGCCATGCTCTCTCATTGAGGGATGGATGAAGCCACACTCTCTCATTGAGGGATAGATGAAGCCACGCCCCTCATTGAGGGATAGATGAAGCCACGCTCTCTCATTGAGGGATGGATGAAGCCACACTCTCTCATTGAGGGATAGATGAAGCCACACTCTCTCATTGAGGGATAGATGAAGCCACGCCCCTCATTGAGGGATAGATGAAGCCACACCCCTCATTGAGGGATGGATGAAGCCCCACTCTCTCATTGAGGGATGAAGCCACGCCCCTCATTGAGGGATAGATGAAGCCACACTCTCTCATTGAGGGATAGATGAAGCCACGCCCCCTCATTGAGGGATAGATGAAGCCACGCTCTCTCATTGAGGAATAGATGAAGCCTCACTCTCTTACTGAGAGATAGATGAAGCCACGCCCCTCATTGAGGGATAGATGAAGCCACGCCCCTCATTGAGGGATGGATGAAGCCCACTCTCTCATTGAGGGATAGATGAAGCCACGCCCCTCATTGAGGGATAGATGAAGCCACACCCCCTCATTGAGGGATGGATGAAGCCACGCCCCTCATTGAGGGATAGATGAAGCCTCACTCTCTTACTGAGAGATAGATGAAGCCACGCCCCTCATTGAGGGATAGATGAAGCCACGCCCCTCATTGAGGGATGGATGAAGCCCACTCTCTCATTGAGGGATAGATGAAGCCACGCCCCTCATTGAGGGATAGATGAAGCCACACCCCCTCATTGAGGGATAGATGAAGCCACACTCTCTTATTGAGGGATAGATGAAGCCACGCCCCTCATTGAGGGATAGATGAAGCCACACTCTCTCATTGAGGGATAGATGAAGCCACGCCTCCTCATTGACGGATGGATGAAGTCACACTCTCTCATTGAGGGATAGATAAAGCCGCGCCCCCTCATTGAGGGATAGATGGAGCCACACTCTCTCATTGAGGGATAGATAAAGCCGCGCCCCCTCATTGGGGGATGGATGAAGCCACGCCCCTTCATTGAGTGACGTATTAAGCCACGCCCCCTCATTGAGGGATGGATGAAGCCACGCTCTCTCATTGAGGGATAGATGAAGCCACGCCCCTTATTGAGGGATATATGAAGCCACGCCCCCTTATTGAGGGATAGATGAAGCCACGCCCCCTCATTGAGGGATAGATGAAGCCACACTCTCTTATTGAGGGATAGATGAAGCCACGCCCCTCATTGAGGGATAGATGAAGCCACACTCTCTCATTGAGGGATAGATGAAGCCACACTCTCTCATTGAGGGATAGATGAAGCCACGCCTCCTCATTGAGGGATGGATGAAGCCACACTCTCTTATTGAGGGATTGATGAAGCCACGCCCCTCATTGAGGGATAGATGAAGCCACACTCTCTCATTGAGGGATAGATGGAGCCACACTCTCTCATTGAGGGATAGATGAAGCCACGCCCCCTCATTGGGGGATGGATGATGCCACGCCCCTTCATTGAGTGACGTATTAAGCCACGCCCCCTCATTGAGGGATGGATGAAGCCACGCTCTCTCATTGAGGGATAGATGAAGCCACGCCCTCTCATTGAGTGATAGATGAAGCCACACTCTCTCATTGAGGGATGGATGAAGCCACGCCCCTCATTGAGGGATAGATGAAGCCACACTCTCGTACTGAGAGATAGATGAAGCCACGCCCCTCATTGAGGGATAGATGAAGCCACGCCCCTCTTTGAGGGATAGATGAAGCCACACTTTCTCAATGAGGGATAGATGAAGCCACGCCCCTTATTGAGGGATAGGTGAAGCCACGCCCCCTCATTGAGGAATAGATGAAGCCACACCCTCTCATTGAGGGATAGATGAAGCCATACCCCCTCATTGAGGGATAGATGAAGCCACACCCCCTCATTGAGGGATAGATGAAGCCACGCTCTCTCATTGAGGGATAGATGAACCACACCCTCTCATTGAGGGATAGATTAAGCCACACCCCCTATTGAGGGATGGGTGAAGCCACGCCCCCTCATTGAGGGATAGATGTAGCCACACTCTCTTACTGAGAGATAGATGGAGCCACGCCCCTCATTGAGGGATAGATGAAGCCACGCCCCTCTTTGAGGGATAGATGAAGCCACACTCTCTCATTGAGGGATAGATGAAGCCACGCCCCTTATTGAGGGATAGATGAAGCCACGCCCCCTCACTGAGGGATAGATGAAGCCACACCCTCTCATTGAGGGATATATGAAGCCACACACCCCCATTGAGGGATAGATGAAGCCACACCCTCTCATTGAGGGATAGATGAAGCCACGCTCTCTCATTGAGGGATAGATGAAGCCACACCCTCTCATTGAGGGATAGATTAAGCCACACCCCCTCATTGAGGGATGGGTGAAGCCACGCCTCCTCATTGAGAGATGGATGAAGCCACGCCCCTCATTGAGAGATGGATGAAGCCACGCCCTTCACTGAGGGATGGATGAAGCCACACCTACTCATTAAGGGATAGATGAAGCCACGCTCTCTCATTGAGGGATAGATGAAGCCACGCTCTCTCATTGAGGGATAGATGAAGCCACGCCCCCTCATTGAGGGATAGGTGAAGCCACACCCCCTCATTGAGGGATGGATGGAGCCACGCCCCCTCATTGAGGGATGGATGAAGCCACGCCCCCTCATTGAAGGATAGATGAAGCCACACTCTCTTACTGAGAGATAGATGAAGCCACGCCACTCTTTGAGGGATAGATGAAGCCACGCCCCTCTTTGAGGGATAGACGAAGCCACACTCTCTCATTGAGGGATGGATGAAGCCACGCCCCCTCATTGAGGGATGGATGAAGCCACGCTCTCTCATTGAGGGATAGATGAAGCCACGCCCCCTCATTGAGGGATAGATGAAGCCACACTCTCTCATTGAGGGATAGATGAAGCCACGCCCCCTCATTGAGGGATGGATGAAGCCACGCCCCTCATTGAGGGATAGATGAAGCCACACTCTCTTACTGAGAGATAGATGAAGCCACGCCCTTCATTGAGGGATAGATGAAGCCACGCCCTCTTTGAGGGATAGATGAAGCCACACTCTCTCATTGAGGGATAGATGAAGCCACGCCCCTTTTTGAGGGATAGATGAAGCCACGCCCCCTCTTTGAGGAATAGATGAAGCCACACCCTCTCATTGAGGGATAGATGAAGCCACACCTCCTCATTGAGGGATAGATGAAGCCACACCCCCTCATTGAGTGATAGATGAAGCCACGCTCTCTCATTGAGGGATAGATGAAGCCACACCCTCTCATTGAGGGATAGATTAAGCCACACCCCCTCATTGAGGGATGGGTGAAGCCACGCCCGCTCAATGAGGGATAGATGTAGACACACTCTCTTACTGAGAGATAGATGAAGCCACGCCCCTCATTGAGGGATGGATGAAGCCCACTCTCTCATTGAGGGATAGATGAAGCCACGCCCCTCATTGAGGGATAGATGAAGCCACACCCCCTCATTGAGGGATAGATGAAGCCACACTCTCTTATTGAGGGATAGATGAAGCCACGCCCCCTCATTGAGGGATAGATGAAGCCACACTCTCTCATTGAGGGATAGATGAAGCCACGCCCCCTCATTGAGGGATGGATGAAGCCACGCCCCTCATTGAGGGATAGATGAAGCCACACTCTCTTACTGAGAGATAGATGAAGCCACGCCCTTCATTGAGGGATAGATGAAGCCACGCCCTCTTTGAGGGATAGATGAAGCCACACTCTCTCATTGAGGGATAGATGAAGCCACGCCCCTTTTTGAGGGATAGATGAAGCCACGCCCCCTCTTTGAGGAATAGATGAAGCCACACCCTCTCATTGAGGGATAGATGAAGCCACACCTCCTCATTGAGGGATAGATGAAGCCACACCCCCTCATTGAGTGATAGATGAAGCCACGCTCTCTCATTGAGGGATAGATGAAGCCACACCCTCTCATTGAGGGATAGATTAAGCCACACCCCCTCATTGAGGGATGGGTGAAGCCACGCCCGCTCATTGAGGGATAGATGTAGACACACTCTCTTACTGAGAGATAGATGAAGCCACGCCCCTCATTGAGGGATAGATGAAGCCACGCCCCTCTTTGAGGGATAGATGGAGCCACACTCTCTCATTGAGGGATAGATGAAGCCACGCCCCTTATTGAGGGATAGATGATGCCACGCCCCCTCACTGAGGGATAGATGAAGCCACACCCTCTCATTGAGGGATAGATGAAGCCACACCCCCTCATTGAGGGATAGATGAAGCCACACCCCCTCATTGAGGGATAGATGAAGCCACGCTCTCTCATTGAGGGATAGATGAAGCCACACCCTCTCATTGAGGGATAGATTAAGCCACACTCCCTCATTGAGGGATGGGTGAAGCCACGCCTCCTCATTGAGAGATGGATGAAGCCACGCCCCTCATTGAGATATGGATGAAGCCACGCCCCCTCATTGAGGGATGGAGGAAGCCACACCTACTCATTAAGGGATAGATGAAGCCACGCTCTCTCATTGAGGGATAGATGAAGCCACGCCCCCTCATTGAGGGATAGGTGAAGCCACACCCCCTCATTGAGGGATGGATGGAGCCACGCCCCCTCATTGAGGGATGGATGAAGCCACGCCCCCTCATTGAGGGATGGATAGTAGATACATTGTAACAGTTACAATAGAAACACTCTGAATAGGCAAATGAATCATTTATTGCTGCAGATCTGCATGTTACACCTCAAAGAGGGACAAATGGGAACAATGAGGGACAGGGGAACATGGACTCAGAAGAAGGACAGTGCCTCCAAATAAGGGACACTTGGGAGGTTTGTGTATATCATCCAATTGCTACATAAAATTGCCAAGAAGTCAAATAACAGCGCGGGGTCTGTATATAGGTTACGCTGGGCCCCACAGCAAAACTCATAGTGCAACCTCCCTAAGTAAAGACATCCGCAGCATCAGGTTGGGGGCAGATGGATGGGGCCGGGGGTCAGGTTGGGGTACAGATGGATGGGGCTGGGGGTAAGGTTGGGGTACAGATGGATGGGGCTGGGGTCAGGTTGGGGTACAGATGGATGGGGCTGGGGGTCAGGTTGGGGTACAGATGGATGGGGCTGGGGTCAGGTTGGGGTACAGATGGATGGGGCTGGGGCTCAGGTTGGGGTACAGATGGATGGGGCTGGGGGTCAGGTTGGGGTACAGATGGATGGGACTGGGGGTCAGGTTGGGGTACAGATGGATGGGACTGGGGGTCAGGTTGGGGTACAGATGGATGGGGCTGGGGGTCAGGTTGGGGTACAGATGGATGGGGCTGGGGTCAGGTTGGGGTACAGATGGATGGGGCTGGGGGTCAGGTTGGGGTACAGATGGATGGGGCTGGGGGTCAGGTTGGGGTACAGATGGATGGGGCTGGGGTCAGGTTGGGGTACAGATGGATGGGACTGGGGGTCAGGTTGGGGTACAGATGGATGGGGCTGTGGGTCAGGTTGGGGTACAGATGGATGGGGCTGGGGTCAGGTTGGGGTACAGATGGATGGGGCTGGGGGTCAGGTTGGGGTACAGATGGATGGGACTGGGGGTCAGGTTGGGGTACAGATGGATGGGGCTGGGGGTCAGGTTGGGGTACAGATGGATGGGGCTGGGGGTCAGGTTGGGGTACAGATGGATGGGGCTGGGGTCAGGTTGGGGTACAGATGGATGGGGCTGGGGGTCAGGTTGGGGTACAGATGGATGGGGCTGGGGGTCAGGTTGGGGTACAGATGGATGGGGCTGGGGTCAGGTTGGGGTACAGATGGATGGGGCTGGGGGTCAGGTTGGGGTACAGATGGATGGGGCTGTGGGTCAGGTTGGGGTACAGATGGATGGGGCTGGGGTCAGGTTGGGGTACAGATGGATGGGGCTGGGGGTCAGGTTGGGGTACAGATGGATGGGACTGGGGGTCAGGTTGGGGTACAGATGGATGGGGCTGGGGGTCAGGTTGGGGTACAGATGGATGGGGCTGGGGGTCAGGTTGGGGTACAGATGGATGGGGCTGGGGTCAGGTTGGGGTACAGATGGATGGGGCTGGGGGTCAGGTTGGGGTACAGATGGATGGGGCTGGGGGTCAGGTTGGGGTACAGATGGATGGGGCTGGGGTCAGGTTGGGGTACAGATGGATGGGGCTGGGGGTCAGGTTGGGGTACAGATGGATGGGACTGGGGGTCAGGTTGGGGTACAGATGGATGGGGCTGGGGGTCAGGTTGGGGTACAGATGGATGGGGCTGGGGGTCAGGTTGGGGTACAGATGGATGGGGCTGGGGTCAGGTTGGGGTACAGATGGATGGGACTGGGGGTCAGGTTGGGGTACAGATGGATGGGGCTGGGGGTCAGGTTGGGGTACAGATGGATGGGGCTGGGGTCAGGTTGGGGTACAGATGGATGGGGCTGGGGGTCAGGTTGGGGTACAGATGGATGGGGCTGGGGATCAGGTTGGGGTACAGATGGATGGGGCTGGGGGTCAGGTTGGGATACAGATGGATGCGGCTGGGGGTCAGGTTGGGGTACAGTGGCTCCTCCCACATGACAGCGATAGAACATACAATGATGAGGTCCCAAGTAGATGGGGAGGGGCATAGTAAGGGTGTGGCCCAGAGGCTCCTCCCACATGAGAGTGGTAGAACATACAATGATGATGTCACAGGTAGAGGGGGAGGAGCATAGTAAGGGTGTGGCCCAGAGGCTTCTCCCACATGACAGTGATAGAACATACAATGATGATGTCACAGGTAGAGGGGAGGGGCATAGTAAGGGTGTGGCCCAGAGGCTTCTCCCACATGCCAGTGATAGAACATACAATGATGATGTCACAGGTAGAGGGGGAGGGGCTTGCACTCACCTGGAGTCAGTAGGATAACTGACAGGGTGATGAGGGAGCAGACGATGAGGATGACGAGCAGAGCGATGGCGATTCCCTTCCAGTTCCTCTGAGGTGGACTGCTGCTCCCCATCTCCTGCAGGGACAACACAGGGGTATCAGTACAGTACTGCCACTAATACCCCAACAACTACCCTCTAATACCCCAACAACCCCCCTAATACCACAACATCCCCCTTATACCCCAACATCCCCCTTATACCACAACATCCCCCTTATACCACAACATCCCCCTGATACCCCAACCTCCCCCTTATACCACAACATCCCCCTTATACCCCAACACCCCCCCTAATACCACAACATCCCCCTTATACCACAACATCCCCCTTATACCCCAACATCCCCCTTATACCACAACACCCCCCTGATACCCCAACCTCCCCCTTATACCACAACATCCCCCTTATACCCCAACATCCCCCTTATACCACAACATCCCCCTGATACCCCAACACATAGACATAAGTACCCCAGACATAAGTACCCCAGACATATGTACATCAGACAAAAGTACCCAGACATAAGTACCCTAGACAAAAGTACCCAGACATAAGTACCCTAGACATAAGTACACCAGACATGTACATCAGACATATGTAAATCAGACATAAGTACCCCAGACATAAGAACCCTAGACATTAGAACCCTAGACATAAGTACCCCAGACATAAGTACACCAGACATAAGTACCCCAGACATTAGAACCCTAGACATAGGTACCCCAGACATAAGTACCCCAGACATTAGAACCCTAGACATAAGTACCCCAGACATAAGTACACCAGACATAAGTACCCCAGACATTAGAACCCTAGACACAAGTACCCCAGACATACTAGACATAAGTACCCCAGACATAAGTACCCTAGACATAAGTACACCAGACATAAGTACCCTAGACATAAGTACACCAGACATAAGTACCCCAGACATTAGAACCCTAGACACAAGTACCCCAGACATACTAGACATAAGTACCCCAGACATAAGTACCCTAGACATAAGTACCCCAGACATAAGTACCCTAGACATAAGTACACCAGACATAAGTACACCAGACATAAGTACCCCAGACATTAGAACCCTAGACATAAGTACCCCAGACATAAGTACCCCAGACATACTAGACATAAGTACCCCAGACATAAGTACCCTAGACATAAGTACACCAGACATAAGTACACCAGACATAAGTACCCCAGACATTAGAACCCTAGACATAAGTACCCCAGACATACTAGACATAAGTACCCCAGACATAAGTACCCCAGACATACTAGACATAAGTACCCCAGACATAAGTACCCTAGACATAAGTACACCAGACATAAGTACACCAGACATAAGTACACCAGACATAAGTACCCTAGACATAAGTACCCCAGACATTAGAACCCTAGACATAAGTACCCCAGACATAAGTACCCCAGACATAAGTACCCTAGACATAAGTACACCAGACATATGTAAATCAGACATAAGTACCCCAGACATAAGTACCCCAGACATAAGTACCCCAGAGATATGTACATCATAATACCCCAGACATACATACCCCACGCTCACTTGTTCCGTTCTGCTAGTTGTGTGTTGATAGTTTTTTCCCTTTTACAGGTTTCCTGGGATTTTCTGTTTTGTTCTGATTTACATGACAATCGCTTTTATCTATTTATTAAATTTTTTTGCCTTTTCTAATGAAATGTAAAAATCACATCGAGGTTCCAGGTCCCTGACCTGAGAAATAAGAAGCGTCCGCAGGTTTCCGGATTCACTTTGTAAATCTAACGCCATCTCCTGATTGGTTCAATCAAATTGTATTGTATTTGTGTATCAGCCTGTTTACCATTGGTTTATATGTTGCTATGTATCAGCCTGTTGTCCCCTCTGATATCTGGGATGGGTTTGTGTTGCCAGGCTTATGGTGTGAATATTTATTTATTCTTGTTAATCCGGACCCTCACCCTGAATAAGAGCCTATCTTGTATGTTTCCCACACCCTGTACATACAGATTGCCCACATTAATCCGGACCCTCACCCTGAATAAGAGCCTATCTTATATGTATCCCACACCCTGTACATACAGATTGCTCACATTAATCCGGACTCTCACCCTGAATAAGAGCCTATCTTGTATGTTTCCCACACCCTGTACATACAGATTGCCCACATTAATCCGGACCCTCACCCTGAATAAGAGCCTATCTTATATGTATCCCACACCCTGTACATACAGATTGCTCACATTAATCCGGACTCTCACCCTGAATAAGAGCCTATCTTATATGTTTCCCACACCCTGTACATACAGATTGCTCACATTAATCCGGACCCTCACCCTGAATAAGAGCCTATCTTGTATGTTTCCCACACCCTGTACATACAGATTGCCCACATTAATCCGGACCCTCACCCTGAATAAGAGCCTATCTTATATGTATCCCACACCCTGTACATACAGATTGCTCACATTAATCCGGACTCTCACCCTGAATAAGAGCCTATCTTATATGTTTCCCACACCCTGTACATACAGATTGCTCACAATAATCCGGACCCTCACCCTGAATAAGAGCCTATCTTATATGTTTCCCACACCCTGTACATACAGATTGCTCACATTAATCCGGACCCTCACCCTGAATAAGAGCCTATCTTATATGTTTCCCACACCCTGTACATACAGATTGCTCACATTAATCCGGACTCTCACCCTGAATAAGAGCCTATCTTATATGTTTCCCACACCCTGTACATACAGATTGCTCACATTAATCCGGACCCTCACCCTGAATAAGAGTCTATCTTATATGTTTCCCACACCCTGTACATACAGATTGCTCACATTAATCCGGACCCTCACCCTGAATAAGAGTCTATCTTATATGTTTCCCACACCCTGTACATACAGATTGCCCACATTAATCCGGACCCTCACCCTGAATAAGAGTCTATCTTATATGTTTCCCACACCCTGTACATACAGATTGCCCACATTAATCCGGACCTTCACCCTGAATAAGAGCCTATCTTATATGTTTCCCCCCTGTACATACAGATTGCCCACATTAATCCGGACCCTCACCCTGAATAAGAGCCTATCTTATATGTTTCCCACACCCTGTACATACAGACTGCTCACATTAATCCGGACTCTCACCCTGAATAAGAGCCTATCTTCTATGTTTCCCACACCCTGTACATACAGACTGCTCACATTAATCCGGACCCTCACCCTGAATAAGAGCCTATCTTGTATGTTTCCCACAGCCTGTACATACAGACTGCTCACATTAATCCGGACCTTCACCCTGAATAAGAGCCTATCTTATATGTTTCCCCCCTGTACATACAGATTGCCCACATTAATCCAGACCTTCACCCTGAATAAGAGCCTATCTTGTATGTTTCCCACACCCTGTACATACAGATTGCCCACATTAATCCGGACCCTCACCCTGAATAAGAGCCTATCTTGTATGTTTCCCACACCCTGTACATACAGATTGCCCACATTAATCCGATCCCTCACCCTGAATAAGAGCCTATCTTGTATGTTTCCTCCCTGTACATACAGATTGCCCACATTAATACGGACCTTCACCCTAAATAAGAGCCTATCTTGTATGTTTCCTCCCTTTACATACAGATTGCCCACATTAATCCGGACCCTCACCCTGAATAAGAGCCTATCTTGTATGTTTCCTCCCTGTACATACAGATTGCTCACATTAACCCGGACCCTCACCCTGAATAAGAGCCTATCTTATATGTTTCCCACACCCTGTACATACAGATTGCTCACATTAATCCGGACCCTCACCCTGAATAAGAGCCTATCTTGTATGTTTCCCACACCCTGTACATACGGATTGCCCACATTAATCCGATCCCTCACCCTGAATAAGAGCCTATCTTGTATGTTTCCTCCCTGTACATACAGATTGCCCACATTAATACGGACCCTCACCCTGAATAAGAGCCTATCTTGTATGTTTCCTCCCTGTACATACAGATTGCCCACATTAATCCGGACCTTCACCCTGAATAAGAGCCTATCTTATATGTTTCCCCCCTGTACATACAGATTGCCCACATTAATCCGGACCCTCACCCTGAATAAGAGCCTATCTTCTATGTTTCACACACCCTGTACATACAGACTGCTCACATTAATCCGGACCCTCACCCTGAATAAGAGCCTATCTTGTATGTTTCCCACACCCTGTACATACAGACTGCTCACATTAATCCGGACCTTCACCCTGAATAAGAGCCTATCTTATATGTTTCCCCCCTGTACATACAGATTGCCCACATTAATCCAGACCTTCACCCTGAATAAGAGCCTATCTTGTATGTTTCCCACACCCTGTACATACAGATTGCCCACATTAATCCGGACCCTCACCCTGAATAAGAGCCTATCTTGTATGTTTCCCACATCCTGTACATACAGATTGCCCACATTAATCCGATCCCTCACCCTGAATAAGAGCCTATCTTGTATGTTTCCTCCCTGTACATACAGATTGCCCACATTAATACGGACCCTCACCCTGAATAAGAGCCTATCTTGTATGTTTCCTCCCTGTACATACAGATTGCCCACATTAATCCGGACCCTCACCCTGAATAAGAGCCTATCTTGTATGTTTCCTCCCTGTACATACAGATTGCTCACATTAACCCGGACCCTCACCCTGAATAAGAGCCTATCTTATATGTTTCCCACACCCTGTACATACAGATTGTTTACATTAATCCGGACCCTCACCCTGAATAAGAGCCTATCTTGTATGTTTCCCACACCCTGTACATACAGATTGCCCACATTAATCCGATCCCTCACCCTGAATAAGAGCCTATCTTGTATGTTTCCTCCCTGTACATACAGATTGCCCACATTAATACGGACCCTCACCCTGAATAAGAGCCTATCTTGTATGTTTCCTCCCTGTACATACAGATTGCCCACATTAATCCGGACCCTCACCCTGAATAAGAGTCTATCTTATATGTTTCCCACACCCTGTACATACAGATTGCTCACATTAATCCGGACCCTCACCCTGAATAAGAGTCTATCTTATATGGTTCCCACACCCTGTACATACAGATTGCTCACATTAATCCGGACCTTCACCCTGAATAAGAGCCTATCTTATATGTTTCCCACACCCTGTACATACAGATTGCCCACATTAATCCGGACCCTCACCCTGAATAATAGTCTATCTTATATGTTTCCCACACCCTGTACATACAGATTGCCCACATTAATCCGGACCCTCACCCTGAATAAGAGTCTATCTTATATGTTTCCCACACCCTGTACATACAGATTGCCCACATTAATCCGGACCCTCACCCTGAATAAGAGCCTATCTTATATGTTTCCCCCCTGTACATACAGATTGCTCACATTAATCCGGACCTTCACGCTGAATAAGAGCCTATCTTATATGTTTCCCACACCCTGTACATACAGATTGCTCACATTAATCCGGACCTTCACCCTGAATAAGAGCCTATCTTGTATGTTTCCTCCCTGTACATACAGATTGCCCACATTAATACGGACCCTCACCCTGAATAAGAGCCTATCTTATATGTTTCCCACACCCTGTACATACAGACTGCTCACATTAATCCGGACTCTCACCCTGAATAAGAGCCTATCTTCTATGTTTCCCACACCCTGTACATACAGACTGCTCACATTAATCCGGACCCTCACCCTGAATAAGAGCCTATCTTGTATGTTTCCCACAGCCTGTACATACAGACTGCTCACATTAATCCGGACCTTCACCCTGAATAAGAGCCTATCTTATATGTTTCCCCCCTGTACATACAGATTGCCCACATTAATCCAGACCTTCACCCTGAATAAGAGCCTATCTTGTATGTTTCCCACACCCTGTACATACAGATTGCCCACATTAATCCGGACCCTCACCCTGAATAAGAGCCTATCTTGTATGTTTCCCACACCCTGTACATACAGATTGCCCACATTAATCCGATCCCTCACCCTGAATAAGAGCCTATCTTGTATGTTTCCTCCCTGTACATACAGATTGCCCACATTAATACGGACCTTCACCCTAAATAAGAGCCTATCTTGTATGTTTCCTCCCTTTACATACAGATTGCCCACATTAATCCGGACCCTCACCCTGAATAAGAGCCTATCTTGTATGTTTCCTCCCTGTACATACAGATTGCTCACATTAACCCGGACCCTCACCCTGAATAAGAGCCTATCTTATATGTTTCCCACACCCTGTACATACAGATTGCTCACATTAATCCGGACCCTCACCCTGAATAAGAGCCTATCTTGTATGTTTCCCACACCCTGTACATACGGATTGCCCACATTAATCCGATCCCTCACCCTGAATAAGAGCCTATCTTGTATGTTTCCTCCCTGTACATACAGATTGCCCACATTAATACGGACCCTCACCCTGAATAAGAGCCTATCTTGTATGTTTCCTCCCTGTACATACAGATTGCCCACATTAATCCGGACCTTCACCCTGAATAAGAGCCTATCTTATATGTTTCCCCCCTGTACATACAGATTGCCCACATTAATCCGGACCCTCACCCTGAATAAGAGCCTATCTTCTATGTTTCACACACCCTGTACATACAGACTGCTCACATTAATCCGGACCCTCACCCTGAATAAGAGCCTATCTTGTATGTTTCCCACACCCTGTACATACAGACTGCTCACATTAATCCGGACCTTCACCCTGAATAAGAGCCTATCTTATATGTTTCCCCCCTGTACATACAGATTGCCCACATTAATCCAGACCTTCACCCTGAATAAGAGCCTATCTTGTATGTTTCCCACACCCTGTACATACAGATTGCCCACATTAATCCGGACCCTCACCCTGAATAAGAGCCTATCTTGTATGTTTCCCACATCCTGTACATACAGATTGCCCACATTAATCCGATCCCTCACCCTGAATAAGAGCCTATCTTGTATGTTTCCTCCCTGTACATACAGATTGCCCGCATTAATACGGACCCTCACCCTGAATAAGAGCCTATCTTGTATGTTTCCTCCCTGTACATACAGATTGCCCACATTAATCCGGACCCTCACCCTGAATAAGAGCCTATCTTGTATGTTTCCTCCCTGTACATACAGATTGCTCACATTAACCCGGACCCTCACCCTGAATAAGAGCCTATCTTATATGTTTCCCACACCCTGTACATACAGATTGTTTACATTAATCCGGACCCTCACCCTGAATAAGAGCCTATCTTGTATGTTTCCCACACCCTGTACATACAGATTGCCCACATTAATCCGATCCCTCACCCTGAATAAGAGCCTATCTTGTATGTTTCCTCCCTGTACATACAGATTGCCCACATTAATACGGACCCTCACCCTGAATAAGAGCCTATCTTGTATGTTTCCTCCCTGTACATACAGATTGCCCACATTAATCCGGACCCTCACCCTGAATAAGAGTCTATCTTATATGTTTCCCACACCCTGTACATACAGATTGCTCACATTAATCCGGACCTTCACCCTGAATAAGAGCCTATCTTATATGTTCCCCACACCCTGTACATACAGATTGCTCACATTAATCCGGACCTTCACCCTGAATAAGAGCCTATCTTATATGTTTCCCACACCCTGTACATACAGATTGCCCACATTAATCCGGACCCTCACCCTGAATAATAGTCTATCTTATATGTTTCCCACACCCTGTACATACAGATTGCCCACATTAATCCGGACCCTCACCCTGAATAAGAGTCTATCTTATATGTTTCCCACACCCTGTACATACAGATTGCCCACATTAATCCGGACCCTCACCCTGAATAAGAGCCTATCTTATATGTTTCCCCCCTGTACATACAGATTGCTCACATTAATCCGGACCTTCACGCTGAATAAGAGCCTATCTTATATGTTTCCCACACCCTGTACATACAGATTGCTCACATTAATCCGGACCTTCACCCTGAATAAGAGCCTATCTTATATGGTTCCCACACCCTGTACATACAGATTGCTCACATTAATCCGGACCTTCACGCTGAATAAGAGCCTGTCTTGTATGTTTCCTCCCTGTACATACAGATTGCTCACATTAATCCGGACCCTCACCCTGAATAAGAGTCTATCTTATATGTTTCCCACACCCTGTACATACAGATTGCTCACATTAATCCGGACCTTCACCCTGAATAAGAGCCTATCTTATATGTTTCCCACACCCTGTACATACAGATTGCCCACATTAATCCGGACCCTCACCCTGAATAATAGTCTATCTTATATGTTTCCCACACCCTGTACATACAGATTGCCCACATTAATCCGGACCCTCACCCTGAATAAGAGTCTATCTTATATGTTTCCCACACCCTGTACATACAGATTGCCCACATTAATCCGGACCCTCACCCTGAATAAGAGCCTATCTTATATGTTTCCCCCCTGTACATACAGATTGCTCACATTAATCCGGACCTTCACGCTGAATAAGAGCCTATCTTATATGTTTCCCACACCCTGTACATACAGATTGCTCACATTAATCCGGACCTTCACCCTGAATAAGAGCCTATCTTGTATGTTTCCTCCCTGTACATACAGATTGCTCACATTAATACGGACCCTCACCCTGAATAAGAGCCTATCTTATATGTTTCCCACACCCTGTACATACAGATTGCTCACATTAATCCGGACCCTCACCCTGAATAAGAGTCTATCTTATATGTTTCCCACACCCTGTACATACAGATTGCTCACATTAATCCGGACCTTCACCCTGAATAAGAGCCTATCTTATATGTTTCCCCCCTGTACATACAGATTGCCCACATTAATCCGGACCCTCACCCTGAATAAGAGCCTATCTTATATGTTTCCCACACCCTGTACATACAGACTGCTCACATTAATCCGGACTCTCACCCTGAATAAGAGCCTATCTTCTATGTTTCCCACACCCTGTACATACAGACTGCTCACATTAATCCGGACCCTCACCCTGAATAAGAGCCTATCTTATATGTTTCCCACACCCTGTACATACAGACTGCTCACATTAATCCGGACTCTCACCCTGAATAAGAGTCTATCTTCTATGTTTCCCACACCCTGTACATACAGACTGCTCACATTAATCCGGACCTTCACCCTGAATAAGAGCCTATCTTATATGTTTCCCCCCTGTACATACAGATTGCCCACATTAATCCAGACCCTCACCCTGAATAAGAGCCTATCTTGTATGTTTCCCACACCCTGTACATACAGATTGCCCACATTAATCCGGACCCTCACCCTGAATAAGAGCCTATCTTGTATGTTTCCCACACCCTGTACATACAGATTGCCCACATTAATCCGATCCCTCACCCTGAATAAGAGCCTATCTTATATGTTTCCCACACCCTGTACATACAGATTGCTCACATTAATCCGGACCCTCACCCTGAATAAGAGCCTATCTTGTATGTTTCCTCCCTGTACATACAGATTGCCCACATTAATACGGACCTTCACCCTGAATAAGAGCCTATCTTGTATGTTTCCTCCCTTTACATACAGATTGCCCACATTAATCCGGACCCTCACCCTGAATAAGAGCCTATCTTGTATGTTTCCTCCCTGTACATACAGATTGCTCACATTAACCCGGACCCTCACCCTGAATAAGAGCCTATCTTATATGTTTCCCACACCCTGTACATACAGATTGCTCACATTAATCCGGACCCTCACCCTGAATAAGAGCCTATCTTGTATGTTTCCCACACCCTGTACATACGGATTGCCCACATTAATCCGATCCCTCACCCTGAATAAGAGCCTATCTTGTATGTTTCCTCCCTGTACATACAGATTGCCCACATTAATACGGACCCTCACCCTGAATAAGAGCCTATCTTGTATGTTTCCTCCCTGTACATACAGATTGCCCACATTAATCCGGACCTTCACCCTGAATAAGAGCCTATCTTATATGTTTCCCCCCTGTACATACAGATTGCCCACATTAATCCGGACCCTCACCCTGAATAAGAGCCTATCTTCTATGTTTCACACACCCTGTACATACAGACTGCTCACATTAATCCGGACCCTCACCCTGAATAAGAGCCTATCTTGTATGTTTCCCACACCCTGTACATACAGACTGCTCACATTAATCCGGACCTTCACCCTGAATAAGAGCCTATCTTATATGTTTCCCCCCTGTACATACAGATTGCCCACATTAATCCAGACCTTCACCCTGAATAAGAGCCTATCTTGTATGTGTCCCACACCCTGTACATACAGATTGCCCACATTAATCCGGACCCTCACCCTGAATAAGAGCCTATCTTGTATGTTTCCCACATCCTGTACATACAGATTGCCCACATTAATCCGATCCCTCACCCTGAATAAGAGCCTATCTTGTATGTTTCCTCCCTGTACATACAGATTGCCCACATTAATCCGGACCTTCACCCTGAATAAGAGCCTATCTTGTATGTTTCCTCCCTGTACATACAGATTGCCCACATTAATCCGGACCCTCACCCTGAATAAGAGCCTATCTTGTATGTTTCCTCCCTGTACATACAGATTGCTCACATTAACCCGGACCCTCACCCTGAATAAGAGCCTATCTTATATGTTTCCCACACCCTATACATACAGATTGCTCACATTAATCCGGACCCTCACCCTGAATAAGAGTCTATCTTATATGTTTCCCACACCCTGTACATACAGATTGCTCACATTAATCCGGACCTTCACCCTGAATAAGAGCCTATCTTATATGTTTCCCACACCCTGTACATACAGATTGCTCACATTAATCCGGACCCTCACCCTGAATAAGAGCCTATCTTATATGTTTCCCACACCCTGTACATACAGATTGCCCACATTAATCCGGACCCTCACCCTGAATAATAGTCTATCTTATATGTTTCCCACACCCTGTACATACAGATTGCCCACATTAATCCGGACCCTCACCCTGAATAAGAGTCTATCTTATATGTTTCCCACACCCTGTACATACAGATTGCCCACATTAATCCGGACCCTCACCCTGAATAAGAGCCTATCTTATATGTTTCCCCCCTGTACATACAGATTGCTCACATTAATCCGGACCTTCACGCTGAATAAGAGCCTATCTTATATGTTTCCCACACCCTGTACATACAGATTGCTCACATTAATCCGGACCTTCACCCTGAATAAGAGCCTATCTTGTATGTTTCCTCCCTGTACATACAGATTGCCCACATTAATACGGACCCTCACCCTGAATAAGAGCCTATCTTGTATGTTTCCTCCCTGTACATACAGATTGCCCACATTAATCCGGACCCTCACCCTGAATAAGAGTCTATCTTATATGTTTCCCACACCCTGTACATACAGATTGCTCACATTAATCCGGACCCTCACCCTGAATAAGAGCCTATCTTATATGTTTCCCACACCCTGTACATACAGATTGCTCACATTAATCCGGACCTTCACCCTGAATAAGAGCCTATCTTATATGTTTCCCACACCCTGTACATACAGATTGCTCACATTAATCCGGACCCTCACCCTGAATAAGAGCCTATCTTATATGTTTCCCACACCCTGTACATACAGATTGCCCACATTAATCCGGACCCTCACCCTGAATAATAGTCTATCTTATATGTTTCCCACACCCTGTACATACAGATTGCCCACATTAATCCGGACCCTCACCCTGAATAAGAGTCTATCTTATATGTTTCCCACACCCTGTACATACAGATTGCCCACATTAATCCGGACCCTCACCCTGAATAAGAGCCTATCTTATATGTTTCCCCCCTGTACATACAGATTGCTCACATTAATCCGGACCTTCACGCTGAATAAGAGCCTATCTTATATGTTTCCCACACCCTGTACATACAGATTGCTCACATTAATCCGGACCTTCACCCTGAATAAGAGCCTATCTTATATGTTTCCCACACCCTGTACATACAGATTGCTCACATTAATCCGGACCCTCACCCTGAATAAGAGCCTATCTTATATGTTTCCCACACCCTGTACATACAGATTGCCCACATTAATCTGGACCCTTACCCCGAATAAGAGCCTATCTTATATGTTTCCCACACCCTGTACATACAGATTGCTCACATTAATCCGGACCCTCACCCTGAATAAGAGCCTATCTTATATGTTTCCCACACCCTGTACATACAGATTGCTCACATTAATTCGGACCTTCACCCTGAATAAGAGCCTATCTTATATGTTTCCCACACCCTGTACATACAGATTGCTCACATTAATTCGGACCTTCACCCTGAATAAGAGCCTATCTTATATGTTTCCCACACCCTGTACATACAGATTGCTCACATTAATCCGGACCTTCACCCTGAATAAGAGCCTATCTTATATGTTTCCCCCCTGTACATACAGATTGCCCACATTAATCCAGACCTTCACCCTGAATAAGAGCCTATCTTGTATGTTTCCCACACCCTGTACATACAGATTGCCCACATTAATCCGGACCCTCACCCTGAATAAGAGCCTATCTTGTATGTTTCCCACATCCTGTACATACAGATTGCCCACATTAATCCGATCCCTCACCCTGAATAAGAGCCTATCTTATATGTTTCCCACACCCTGTACATACATATTGCTCACATTAATCCGGACCCTCACCCAGAATAAGAGCCTATCTTATATGTTTCCCACACCCTGTACATACAGATTGCTCACATTAATCCGGACCCTCACCCTGAATAAGAGCCTATCTTGTATGTTTCCTCCCTGTACATACAGATTGCCCACATTAATCCGGACCCTCACCCTGAATAAGAGCCTATCTTGTATGTTTCCTCCCTGTACATACAGATTGCCCACATTAATCCGGACCTTCACCCTGAATAAGAGCCTATCTTGTATGTTTCCTCCCTGTACATACAGATTGCCCACATTAATCCGGACCCTCACCCTGAATAAGAGCCTATCTTGTATGTTTCCTCCCTGTACATACAGATTGCTCACATTAACCCGGACCCTCACCCTGAATAAGAGCCTATCTTATATGTTTCCCACACCCTGTACATACAGATTGCTCACATTAATCCGGACCTTCACCCTGAATAAGAGCCTATCTTATATGTTTCCCACACCCTGTACATACAGATTGCTCACATTAATCCGGACCCTCACCCTGAATAAGAGCCTATCTTATATGTTTCCCACACCCTGTACATACAGATTGCCCACATTAATCCGGACCCTCACCCTGAATAATAGTCTATCTTATATGTTTCCCACACCCTGTACATACAGATTGCCCACATTAATCCGGACCCTCACCCTGAATAAGAGTCTATCTTATATGTTTCCCACACCCTGTACATACAGATTGCCCACATTAATCCGGACCCTCACCCTGAATAAGAGCCTATCTTATATGTTTCCCCCCTGTACATACAGATTGCTCACATTAATCCGGACCTTCACGCTGAATAAGAGCCTATCTTATATGTTTCCCACACCCTGTACATACAGATTGCTCACATTAATCCGGACCTTCACCCTGAATAAGAGCCTATCTTGTATGTTTCCTCCCTGTACATACAGATTGCCCACATTAATACGGACCCTCACCCTGAATAAGAGCCTATCTTGTATGTTTCCTCCCTGTACATACAGATTGCCCACATTAATCCGGACCCTCACCCTGAATAAGAGCCTATCTTATATGTTTCCCCCCTGTACATACAGATTGCTCACATTAATCCGGACCTTCACGCTGAATAAGAGCCTATCTTATATGTTTCCCACACCCTGTACATACAGATTGCTCACATTAATCCGGACCTTCACCCTGAATAAGAGCCTATCTTGTATGTTTCCTCCCTGTACATACAGATTGCCCACATTAATACGGACCTTCACCCTAAATAAGAGCCTATCTTGTATGTTTCCTCCCTTTACATACAGATTGCCCACATTAATCCGGACCCTCACCCTGAATAAGAGCCTATCTTGTATGTTTCCTCCCTGTACATACAGATTGCTCACATTAACCCGGACCCTCACCCTGAATAAGAGCCTATCTTATATGTTTCCCACACCCTGTACATACAGATTGCTCACATTAATCCGGACCCTCACCCTGAATAAGAGCCTATCTTGTATGTTTCCCACACCCTGTACATACGGATTGCCCACATTAATCCGATCCCTCACCCTGAATAAGAGCCTATCTTGTATGTTTCCTCCCTGTACATACAGATTGCCCACATTAATACGGACCCTCACCCTGAATAAGAGCCTATCTTGTATGTTTCCTCCCTGTACATACAGATTGCCCACATTAATCCGGACCTTCACCCTGAATAAGAGCCTATCTTATATGTTTCCCCCCTGTACATACAGATTGCTCACATTAATCCGGACCCTCACCCTGAATAAGAGCCTATCTTCTATGTTTCACACACCCTGTACATACAGACTGCTCACATTAATCCGGACCCTCACCCTGAATAAGAGCCTATCTTGTATGTTTCCCACACCCTGTACATACAGACTGCTCACATTAATCCGGACCTTCACCCTGAATAAGAGCCTATCTTATATGTTTCCCCCCTGTACATACAGATTGCCCACATTAATCCAGACCTTCACCCTGAATAAGAGCCTATCTTGTATGTTTCCCACACCCTGTACATACAGATTGCCCACATTAATCCGGACCCTCACCCTGAATAAGAGCCTATCTTGTATGTTTCCCACATCCTGTACATACAGATTGCCCACATTAATCCGATCCCTCACCCTGAATAAGAGCCTATCTTGTATGTTTCCTCCCTGTACATACAGATTGCCCACATTAATACGGACCCTCACCCTGAATAAGAGCCTATCTTGTATGTTTCCTCCCTGTACATACAGATTGCCCACATTAATCCGGACCCTCACCCTGAATAAGAGCCTATCTTGTATGTTTCCTCCCTGTACATACAGATTGCTCACATTAACCCGGACCCTCACCCTGAATAAGAGCCTATCTTATATGTTTCCCACACCCTGTACATACAGATTGCTCACATTAATCCGGACCCTCACCCTGAATAAGAGCCTATCTTGTATGTTTCCCACACCCTGTACATACAGATTGCCCACATTAATCCGATCCCTCACCCTGAATAAGAGCCTATCTTGTATGTTTCCTCCCTGTACATACAGATTGCCCACATTAATACGGACCCTCACCCTGAATAAGAGCCTATCTTGTATGTTTCCTCCCTGTACATACAGATTGCCCACATTAATCCGGACCCTCACCCTGAATAAGAGTCTATCTTATATGTTTCCCACACCCTGTACATACAGATTGCTCACATTAATCCGGACCCTCACCCTGAATAAGAGTCTATCTTATATGGTTCCCACACCCTGTACATACAGATTGCCCACATTAATCCGGACCCTCACCCTGAATAAGAGCCTATCTTATATGTTTCCCACACCCTGTACATACAGATTGCCCACATTAATCCGGACCCTCACCCTGAATAAGAGCCTATCTTATATGTTTCCCACACCCTGTACATACAGATTGCTCACATTAATCCGGACCTTCACCCTGAATAAGAGCCTATCTTATATGTTTCCCACACCCTGTACATACAGATTGCCCACATTAATCCGGACCCTCACCCTGAATAAGAGTCTATCTTATATGTTTCCCACACCCTGTACATACAGATTGCCCACATTAATCCGGACCCTCACCCTGAATAAGAGCCTATCTTATATGTTTCCCCCCTGTACATACAGATTGCTCACATTAATCCGGACCTTCACGCTGAATAAGAGCCTATCTTATATGTTTCCCACACCCTGTACATACAGATTGCTCACATTAATCCGGACCCTCACCCTGAATAAGAGTCTATCTTATATGTTTCCCCCCTGTACATACAGATTGCCCACATTAATACGGACCCTCACCCTGAATAAGAGCCTATCTTATATGTTTCCCACACCCTGTACATACAGATTGCCCACATTAATCCGGACCCTCACCCTGAATAAGAGCCTATCTTATATGTTTCCCCCCTGTACATACAGATTGCTCACATTAATCCGGACCTTCACGCTGAATAAGAGCCTATCTTATATGTTTCCCACACCCTGTACATACAGATTGCCCACATTAATCCGGACCCTCACCCTGAATAAGAGTCTATCTTATATGTTTCCCACACCCTGTACATACAGATTGCCCACATTAATCCGGACCCTCACCCTGAATAAGAGCCTATCTTATATGTTTCCCCCCTGTACATACAGATTGCTCACATTAATCCGGACCCTCCCCCTGAATAAGAGTCTATCTTATATGTTTCCCACACCCTGTACATACAGATTGCTCACATTAATCCGGACCTTCACCCTGAATAAGAGCCTATCTTATATGTTTCCCACACCCTGTACATACAGATTGCCCACATTAATCCGGACCCTCACCCTGAATAAGAGCCTATCTTGTATGTTTCCCACATCCTGTACATACAGATTGCCCACATTAATCCGATCCCTCACCCTGAATAAGAGCCTATCTTGTATGTTTCCTCCCTGTACATACAGATTGCCCACATTAATACGGACCCTCACCCTGAATAAGAGCCTATCTTGTATGTTTCCTCCCTGTACATACAGATTGCCCACATTAATCCGGACCCTCACCCTGAATAAGAGCCTATCTTGTATGTTTCCTCCCTGTACATACAGATTGTTTACATTAATCCGGACCCTCACCCTGAATAAGAGCCTATCTTGTATGTTTCCCACACCCTGTACATACAGATTGCCCACATTAATCCGATCCCTCACCCTGAATAAGAGCCTATCTTGTATGTTTCCTCCCTGTACATACAGATTGCCCACATTAATACGGACCCTCACCCTGAATAAGAGCCTATCTTGTATGTTTCCTCCCTGTACATACAGATTGCCCACATTAATCCGGACCCTCACCCTGAATAAGAGTCTATCTTATATGTTTCCCACACCCTGTACATACAGATTGCTCACATTAATCCGGACCCTCACCCTGAATAAGAGTCTATCTTATATGGTTCCCACACCCTGTACATACAGATTGCTCACATTAATCCGGACCTTCACCCTGAATAAGAGCCTATCTTATATGTTTCCCACACCCTGTACATACAGATTGCCCACATTAATCCGGACCCTCACCCTGAATAATAGTCTATCTTATATGTTTCCCACACCCTGTACATACAGATTGCCCACATTAATCCGGACCCTCACCCTGAATAAGAGTCTATCTTATATGTTTCCCACACCCTGTACATACAGATTGCCCACATTAATCCGGACCCTCACCCTGAATAAGAGCCTATCTTATATGTTTCCCCCCTGTACATACAGATTGCTCACATTAATCCGGACCTTCACGCTGAATAAGAGCCTATCTTATATGTTTCCCACACCCTGTACATACAGATTGCTCACATTAATCCGGACCTTCACCCTGAATAAGAGCCTATCTTGTATGTTTCCTCCCTGTACATACAGATTGCCCACATTAATACGGACCCTCACCCTGAATAAGAGCCTATCTTATATGTTTCCCACACCCTGTACATACAGATTGCTCACATTAATCCGGACCCTCACCCTGAATAAGAGTCTATCTTATATGTTTCCCACACCCTGTACATACAGATTGCTCACATTAATCCGGACCTTCACCCTGAATAAGAGCCTATCTTATATGTTTCCCACACCCTGTACATACAGATTGCTCACATTAATCCGGACCCTCACCCTGAATAAGAGTCTATCTTATATGTTTCCCACACCCTGTACATACAGATTGCCCACATTAATCCGGACCTTCACCCTGAATAAGAGCCTATCTTATATGTTTCCCCCCTGTACATACAGATTGCCCACATTAATCCGGACCCTCACCCTGAATAAGAGCCTATCTTATATGTTTCCCACACCCTGTACATACAGACTGCTCACATTAATCCGGACTCTCACCCTGAATAAGAGCCTATCTTCTATGTTTCCCACACCCTGTACATACAGACTGCTCACATTAATCCGGACCCTCACCCTGAATAAGAGCCTATCTTATATGTTTCCCACACCCTGTACATACAGACTGCTCACATTAATCCGGACTCTCACCCTGAATAAGAGCCTATCTTCTATGTTTCCCACACCCTGTACATACAGACTGCTCACATTAATCCGGACCTTCACCCTGAATAAGAGCCTATCTTATATGTTTCCCCCCTGTACATACAGATTGCCCACATTAATCCAGACCCTCACCCTGAATAAGAGCCTATCTTGTATGTTTCCCACACCCTGTACATACAGATTGCCCACATTAATCCGGACCCTCACCCTGAATAAGAGCCTATCTTGTATGTTTCCCACACCCTGTACATACAGATTGCCCACATTAATCCGATCCCTCACCCTGAATAAGAGCCTATCTTATATGTTTCCCACACCCTGTACATACAGATTGCTCACATTAATCCGGACCCTCACCCTGAATAAGAGCCTATCTTGTATGTTTCCTCCCTGTACATACAGATTGCCCACATTAATACGGACCTTCACCCTGAATAAGAGCCTATCTTGTATGTTTCCTCCCTTTACATACAGATTGCCCACATTAATCCGGACCCTCACCCTGAATAAGAGCCTATCTTGTATGTTTCCTCCCTGTACATACAGATTGCTCACATTAACCCGGACCCTCACCCTGAATAAGAGCCTATCTTATATGTTTCCCACACCCTGTACATACAGATTGCTCACATTAATCCGGACCCTCACCCTGAATAAGAGCCTATCTTGTATGTTTCCCACACCCTGTACATACGGATTGCCCACATTAATCCGATCCCTCACCCTGAATAAGAGCCTATCTTGTATGTTTCCTCCCTGTACATACAGATTGCCCACATTAATACGGACCCTCACCCTGAATAAGAGCCTATCTTGTATGTTTCCTCCCTGTACATACAGATTGCCCACATTAATCCGGACCTTCACCCTGAATAAGAGCCTATCTTATATGTTTCCCCCCTGTACATACAGATTGCCCACATTAATCCGGACCCTCACCCTGAATAAGAGCCTATCTTCTATGTTTCACACACCCTGTACATACAGACTGCTCACATTAATCCGGACCCTCACCCTGAATAAGAGCCTATCTTGTATGTTTCCCACACCCTGTACATACAGACTGCTCACATTAATCCGGACCTTCACCCTGAATAAGAGCCTATCTTATATGTTTCCCCCCTGTACATACAGATTGCCCACATTAATCCGGACCCTCACCCTGAATAAGAGCCTATCTTGTATGTTTCCTCCCTGTACATACAGATTGCTCACATTAACCCGGACCCTCACCCTGAATAAGAGCCTATCTTATATGTTTCCCACACCCTATACATACAGATTGCTCACATTAATCCGGACCCTCACCCTGAATAAGAGTCTATCTTATATGTTTCCCACACCCTGTACATACAGATTGCTCACATTAATCCGGACCTTCACCCTGAATAAGAGCCTATCTTATATGTTTCCCACACCCTGTACATACAGATTGCTCACATTAATCCGGACCCTCACCCTGAATAAGAGCCTATCTTATATGTTTCCCACACCCTGTACATACAGATTGCCCACATTAATCCGGACCCTCACCCTGAATAATAGTCTATCTTATATGTTTCCCACACCCTGTACATACAGATTGCCCACATTAATCCGGACCCTCACCCTGAATAAGAGTCTATCTTATATGTTTCCCACACCCTGTACATACAGATTGCCCACATTAATCCGGACCCTCACCCTGAATAAGAGCCTATCTTATATGTTTCCCCCCTGTACATACAGATTGCTCACATTAATCCGGACCTTCACGCTGAATAAGAGCCTATCTTATATGTTTCCCACACCCTGTACATACAGATTGCTCACATTAATCCGGACCTTCACCCTGAATAAGAGCCTATCTTATATGTTTCCCACACCCTGTACATACAGATTGCTCACATTAATCCGGACCCTCACCCTGAATAAGAGCCTATCTTATATGTTTCCCACACCCTGTACATACAGATTGCCCACATTAATCTGGACCCTTATCCCGAATAAGAGCCTATCTTATATGTTTCCCACACCCTGTACATACAGATTGCTCACATTAATCCGGACCCTCACCCTGAATAAGAGCCTATCTTATATGTTTCCCACACCCTGTACATACAGATTGCTCACATTAATTCGGACCTTCACCCTGAATAAGAGCCTATCTTATATGTTTCCCACACCCTGTACATACAGATTGCTCACATTAATTCGGACCTTCACCCTGAATAAGAGCCTATCTTATATGTTTCCCACACCCTGTACATACAGATTGCTCACATTAATCCGGACCTTCACCCTGAATAAGAGCCTATCTTATATGTTTCCCCCCTGTACATACAGATTGCCCACATTAATCCAGACCTTCACCCTGAATAAGAGCCTATCTTGTATGTTTCCCACACCCTGTACATACAGATTGCCCACATTAATCCGGACCCTCACCCTGAATAAGAGCCTATCTTGTATGTTTCCCACATCCTGTACATACAGATTGCCCACATTAATCCGATCCCTCACCCTGAATAAGAGCCTATCTTATATGTTTCCCACACCCTGTACATACATATTGCTCACATTAATCCGGACCCTCACCCAGAATAAGAGCCTATCTTATATGTTTCCCACACCCTGTACATACAGATTGCTCACATTATTCCGGACCCTCACCCTGAATAAGAGCCTATCTTGTATGTTTCCTCCCTGTACATACAGATTGCCCACATTAATCCGGACCCTCACCCTGAATAAGAGCCTATCTTGTATGTTTCCTCCCTGTACATACAGATTGCCCACATTAATCCGGACCTTCACCCTGAATAAGAGCCTATCTTGTATGTTTCCTCCCTGTACATACAGATTGCCCACATTAATCCGGACCCTCACCCTGAATAAGAGCCTATCTTGTATGTTTCCTCCCTGTACATACAGATTGCTCACATTAACCCGGACCCTCACCCTGAATAAGAGCCTATCTTATATGTTTCCCACACCCTGTACATACAGATTGCTCACATTAATCCGGACCTTCACCCTGAATAAGAGCCTATCTTATATGTTTCCCACACCCTGTACATACAGATTGCTCACATTAATCCGGACCCTCACCCTGAATAAGAGCCTATCTTATATGTTTCCCACACCCTGTACATACAGATTGCCCACATTAATCCGGACCCTCACCCTGAATAATAGTCTATCTTATATGTTTCCCACACCCTGTACATACAGATTGCCCACATTAATCCGGACCCTCACCCTGAATAAGAGTCTATCTTATATGTTTCCCACACCCTGTACATACAGATTGCCCACATTAATCCGGACCCTCACCCTGAATAAGAGCCTATCTTATATGTTTCCCCCCTGTACATACAGATTGCTCACATTAATCCGGACCTTCACGCTGAATAAGAGCCTATCTTATATGTTTCCCACACCCTGTACATACAGATTGCTCACATTAATCCGGACCTTCACCCTGAATAAGAGCCTATCTTGTATGTTTCCTCCCTGTACATACAGATTGCCCACATTAATACGGACCTTCACCCTAAATAAGAGCCTATCTTGTATGTTTCCTCCCTTTACATACAGATTGCCCACATTAATCCGGACCCTCACCCTGAATAAGAGCCTATCTTGTATGTTTCCTCCCTGTACATACAGATTGCTCACATTAACCCGGACCCTCACCCTGAATAAGAGCCTATCTTATATGTTTCCCACACCCTGTACATACAGATTGCTCACATTAATCCGGACCCTCACCCTGAATAAGAGCCTATCTTGTATGTTTCCCACACCCTGTACATACGGATTGCCCACATTAATCCGATCCCTCACCCTGAATAAGAGCCTATCTTGTATGTTTCCTCCCTGTACATACAGATTGCCCACATTAATACGGACCCTCACCCTGAATAAGAGCCTATCTTGTATGTTTCCTCCCTGTACATACAGATTGCCCACATTAATCCGGACCTTCACCCTGAATAAGAGCCTATCTTATATGTTTCCCCCCTGTACATACAGATTGCTCACATTAATCCGGACCCTCACCCTGAATAAGAGCCTATCTTCTATGTTTCACACACCCTGTACATACAGACTGCTCACATTAATCCGGACCCTCACCCTGAATAAGAGCCTATCTTGTATGTTTCCCACACCCTGTACATACAGACTGCTCACATTAATCCGGACCTTCACCCTGAATAAGAGCCTATCTTATATGTTTCCCCCCTGTACATACAGATTGCCCACATTAATCCAGACCTTCACCCTGAATAAGAGCCTATCTTGTATGTTTCCCACACCCTGTACATACAGATTGCCCACATTAATCCGGACCCTCACCCTGAATAAGAGCCTATCTTGTATGTTTCCCACATCCTGTACATACAGATTGCCCACATTAATCCGATCCCTCACCCTGAATAAGAGCCTATCTTGTATGTTTCCTCCCTGTACATACAGATTGCCCACATTAATACGGACCCTCACCCTGAATAAGAGCCTATCTTGTATGTTCCTCCCTGTACATACAGATTGCCCACATTAATCCGGACCCTCACCCTGAATAAGAGCCTATCTTGTATGTTTCCTCCCTGTACATACAGATTGCTCACATTAACCCGGACCCTCACCCTGAATAAGAGCCTATCTTATATGTTTCCCACACCCTGTACATACAGATTGCTCACATTAATCCGGACCCTCACCCTGAATAAGAGCCTATCTTGTATGTTTCCCACACCCTGTACATACAGATTGCCCACATTAATCCGATCCCTCACCCTGAATAAGAGCCTATCTTGTATGTTTCCTCCCTGTACATACAGATTGCCCACATTAATACGGACCCTCACCCTGAATAAGAGCCTATCTTGTATGTTTCCTCCCTGTACATACAGATTGCCCACATTAATCCGGACCCTCACCCTGAATAAGAGTCTATCTTATATGTTTCCCACACCCTGTACATACAGATTGCTCACATTAATCCGGACCCTCACCCTGAATAAGAGTCTATCTTATATGGTTCCCACACCCTGTACATACAGATTGCCCACATTAATCCGGACCCTCACCCTGAATAAGAGCCTATCTTATATGTTTCCCACACCCTGTACATACAGATTGCCCACATTAATCCGGACCCTCACCCTGAATAAGAGCCTATCTTATATGTTTCCCACACCCTGTACATACAGATTGCTCACATTAATCCGGACCTTCACCCTGAATAAGAGCCTATCTTATATGTTTCCCACACCCTGTACATACAGATTGCCCACATTAATCCGGACCCTCACCCTGAATAAGAGTCTATCTTATATGTTTCCCACACCCTGTACATACAGATTGCCCACATTAATCCGGACCCTCACCCTGAATAAGAGCCTATCTTATATGTTTCCCCCCTGTACATACAGATTGCTCACATTAATCCGGACCTTCACGCTGAATAAGAGCCTATCTTATATGTTTCCCACACCCTGTACATACAGATTGCTCACATTAATCCGGACCTTCACCCTGAATAAGAGCCTATCTTGTATGTTTCCTCCCTGTACATACAGATTGCCCACATTAATACGGACCCTCACCCTGAATAAGAGCCTATCTTATATGTTTCCCACACCCTGTACATACAGATTGCCCACATTAATCCGGACCCTCACCCTGAATAAGAGCCTATCTTATATGTTTCCCCCCTGTACATACAGATTGCTCACATTAATCCGGACCTTCACGCTGAATAAGAGCCTATCTTATATGTTTCCCACACCCTGTACATACAGATTGCCCACATTAATCCGGACCCTCACCCTGAATAAGAGTCTATCTTATATGTTTCCCACACCCTGTACATACAGATTGCCCACATTAATCCGGACCCTCACCCTGAATAAGAGCCTATCTTATATGTTTCCCCCCTGTACATACAGATTGCTCACATTAATCCGGACCCTCACCCTGAATAAGAGTCTATCTTATATGTTTCCCACACCCTGTACATACAGATTGCTCACATTAATCCGGACCTTCACCCTGAATAAGAGCCTATCTTGTATGTTTCCTCCCTGTACATACAGATTGCCCACATTAATACGGACCCTCACCCTGAATAAGAGCCTATCTTATATGTTTCCCACACCCTGTACATACAGATTGCTCACATTAATCCGGACCCTCACCCTGAATAAGAGTCTATCTTATATGTTTCCCACACCCTGTACCTACAGATTGCTCACATTAATCCGGACCTTCACCCTGAATAAGAGCCTATCTTATATGTTTCCCACACCCTGTACATACAGATTGCTCACATTAATCCGGACCCTCACCCTGAATAAGAGTCTATCTTATATGTTTCCCACACCCTGTACATACAGATTGCCCACATTAATCCGGACCCTCACCCTGAATAAGAGCCTATCTTATATGTTTCCCCCCTGTACATACAGATTGCCCACATTAATCCAGACCCTCACCCTGAATAAGAGCCTATCTTGTATGTTTCCCACACCCTGTACATACAGATTGCCCACATTAATCCGGACCCTCACCCTGAATAAGAGCCTATCTTGTATGTTTCCCACACCCTGTACATACAGATTGCCCACATTAATCCGATCCCTCACCCTGAATAAGAGCCTATCTTATATGTTTCCCACACCCTGTACATACAGATTGCTCACATTAATCCGGACCCTCACCCTGAATAAGAGCCTATCTTGTATGTTTCCTCCCTGTACATACAGATTGCCCACATTAATACGGACCTTCACCCTGAATAAGAGCCTATCTTGTATGTTTCCTCCCTTTACATACAGATTGCCCACATTAATCCGGACCCTCACCCTGAATAAGAGCCTATCTTGTATGTTTCCTCCCTGTACATACAGATTGCTCACATTAACCCGGACCCTCACCCTGAATAAGAGCCTATCTTATATGTTTCCCACACCCTGTACATACAGATTGCTCACATTAATCCGGACCCTCACCCTGAATAAGAGCCTATCTTGTATGTTTCCCACACCCTGTACATACGGATTGCCCACATTAATCCGATCCCTCACCCTGAATAAGAGCCTATCTTGTATGTTTCCTCCCTGTACATACAGATTGCCCACATTAATACGGACCCTCACCCTGAATAAGAGCCTATCTTGTATGTTTCCTCCCTGTACATACAGATTGCCCACATTAATCCGGACCTTCACCCTGAATAAGAGCCTATCTTATATGTTTCCCCCCTGTACATACAGATTGCCCACATTAATCCGGACCCTCACCCTGAATAAGAGCCTATCTTCTATGTTTCACACACCCTGTACATACAGACTGCTCACATTAATCCGGACCCTCACCCTGAATAAGAGCCTATCTTGTATGTTTCCCACACCCTGTACATACAGACTGCTCACATTAATCCGGACCTTCACCCTGAATAAGAGCCTATCTTATATGTTTCCCCCCTGTACATACAGATTGCCCACATTAATCCAGACCTTCACCCTGAATAAGAGCCTATCTTGTATGTGTCCCACACCCTGTACATACAGATTGCCCACATTAATCCGGACCCTCACCCTGAATAAGAGCCTATCTTGTATGTTTCCCACATCCTGTACATACAGATTGCCCACATTAATCCGATCCCTCACCCTGAATAAGAGCCTATCTTGTATGTTTCCTCCCTGTACATACAGATTGCCCACATTAATCCGGACCTTCACCCTGAATAAGAGCCTATCTTGTATGTTTCCTCCCTGTACATACAGATTGCCCACATTAATCCGGACCCTCACCCTGAATAAGAGCCTATCTTGTATGTTTCCTCCCTGTACATACAGATTGCTCACATTAACCCGGACCCTCACCCTGAATAAGAGCCTATCTTATATGTTTCCCACACCCTATACATACAGATTGCTCACATTAATCCGGACCCTCACCCTGAATAAGAGTCTATCTTATATGTTTCCCACACCCTGTACATACAGATTGCTCACATTAATCCGGACCTTCACCCTGAATAAGAGCCTATCTTATATGTTTCCCACACCCTGTACATACAGATTGCTCACATTAATCCGGACCCTCACCCTGAATAAGAGCCTATCTTATATGTTTCCCACACCCTGTACATACAGATTGCCCACATTAATCCGGACCCTCACCCTGAATAATAGTCTATCTTATATGTTTCCCACACCCTGTACATACAGATTGCCCACATTAATCCGGACCCTCACCCTGAATAAGAGTCTATCTTATATGTTTCCCACACCCTGTACATACAGATTGCCCACATTAATCCGGACCCTCACCCTGAATAAGAGCCTATCTTATATGTTTCCCCCCTGTACATACAGATTGCTCACATTAATCCGGACCTTCACGCTGAATAAGAGCCTATCTTATATGTTTCCCACACCCTGTACATACAGATTGCTCACATTAATCCGGACCTTCACCCTGAATAAGAGCCTATCTTGTATGTTTCCTCCCTGTACATACAGATTGCCCACATTAATACGGACCCTCACCCTGAATAAGAGCCTATCTTGTATGTTTCCTCCCTGTACATACAGATTGCCCACATTAATCCGGACCCTCACCCTGAATAAGAGTCTATCTTATATGTTTCCCACACCCTGTACATACAGATTGCTCACATTAATCCGGACCCTCACCCTGAATAAGAGCCTATCTTATATGTTTCCCACACCCTGTACATACAGATTGCTCACATTAATCCGGACCTTCACCCTGAATAAGAGCCTATCTTATATGTTTCCCACACCCTGTACATACAGATTGCTCACATTAATCCGGACCCTCACCCTGAATAAGAGCCTATCTTATATGTTTCCCACACCCTGTACATACAGATTGCCCACATTAATCCGGACCCTCACCCTGAATAATAGTCTATCTTATATGTTTCCCACACCCTGTACATACAGATTGCCCACATTAATCCGGACCCTCACCCTGAATAAGAGTCTATCTTATATGTTTCCCACACCCTGTACATACAGATTGCCCACATTAATCCGGACCCTCACCCTGAATAAGAGCCTATCTTATATGTTTCCCCCCTGTACATACAGATTGCTCACATTAATCCGGACCTTCACGCTGAATAAGAGCCTATCTTATATGTTTCCCACACCCTGTACATACAGATTGCTCACATTAATCCGGACCTTCACCCTGAATAAGAGCCTATCTTATATGTTTCCCACACCCTGTACATACAGATTGCTCACATTAATCCGGACCCTCACCCTGAATAAGAGCCTATCTTATATGTTTCCCACACCCTGTACATACAGATTGCCCACATTAATCTGGACCCTTACCCCGAATAAGAGCCTATCTTATATGTTTCCCACACCCTGTACATACAGATTGCTCACATTAATCCGGACCCTCACCCTGAATAAGAGCCTATCTTATATGTTTCCCACACCCTGTACATACAGATTGCTCACATTAATTCGGACCTTCACCCTGAATAAGAGCCTATCTTATATGTTTCCCACACCCTGTACATACAGATTGCTCACATTAATTCGGACCTTCACCCTGAATAAGAGCCTATCTTATATGTTTCCCACACCCTGTACATACAGATTGCTCACATTAATCCGGACCTTCACCCTGAATAAGAGCCTATCTTATATGTTTCCCCCCTGTACATACAGATTGCCCACATTAATCCAGACCTTCACCCTGAATAAGAGCCTATCTTGTATGTTTCCCACACCCTGTACATACAGATTGCCCACATTAATCCGGACCCTCACCCTGAATAAGAGCCTATCTTGTATGTTTCCCACATCCTGTACATACAGATTGCCCACATTAATCCGATCCCTCACCCTGAATAAGAGCCTATCTTATATGTTTCCCACACCCTGTACATACATATTGCTCACATTAATCCGGACCCTCACCCAGAATAAGAGCCTATCTTATATGTTTCCCACACCCTGTACATACAGATTGCTCACATTAATCCGGACCCTCACCCTGAATAAGAGCCTATCTTGTATGTTTCCTCCCTGTACATACAGATTGCCCACATTAATCCGGACCCTCACCCTGAATAAGAGCCTATCTTGTATGTTTCCTCCCTGTACATACAGATTGCCCACATTAATCCGGACCTTCACCCTGAATAAGAGCCTATCTTGTATGTTTCCTCCCTGTACATACAGATTGCCCACATTAATCCGGACCCTCACCCTGAATAAGAGCCTATCTTGTATGTTTCCTCCCTGTACATACAGATTGCTCACATTAACCCGGACCCTCACCCTGAATAAGAGCCTATCTTATATGTTTCCCACACCCTGTACATACAGATTGCTCACATTAATCCGGACCTTCACCCTGAATAAGAGCCTATCTTATATGTTTCCCACACCCTGTACATACAGATTGCTCACATTAATCCGGACCCTCACCCTGAATAAGAGCCTATCTTATATGTTTCCCACACCCTGTACATACAGATTGCCCACATTAATCCGGACCCTCACCCTGAATAATAGTCTATCTTATATGTTTCCCACACCCTGTACATACAGATTGCCCACATTAATCCGGACCCTCACCCTGAATAAGAGTCTATCTTATATGTTTCCCACACCCTGTACATACAGATTGCCCACATTAATCCGGACCCTCACCCTGAATAAGAGCCTATCTTATATGTTTCCCCCCTGTACATACAGATTGCTCACATTAATCCGGACCTTCACGCTGAATAAGAGCCTATCTTATATGTTTCCCACACCCTGTACATACAGATTGCTCACATTAATCCGGACCTTCACCCTGAATAAGAGCCTATCTTGTATGTTTCCTCCCTGTACATACAGATTGCCCACATTAATACGGACCTTCACCCTAAATAAGAGCCTATCTTGTATGTTTCCTCCCTTTACATACAGATTGCCCACATTAATCCGGACCCTCACCCTGAATAAGAGCCTATCTTGTATGTTTCCTCCCTGTACATACAGATTGCTCACATTAACCCGGACCCTCACCCTGAATAAGAGCCTATCTTATATGTTTCCCACACCCTGTACATACAGATTGCTCACATTAATCCGGACCCTCACCCTGAATAAGAGCCTATCTTGTATGTTTCCCACACCCTGTACATACGGATTGCCCACATTAATCCGATCCCTCACCCTGAATAAGAGCCTATCTTGTATGTTTCCTCCCTGTACATACAGATTGCCCACATTAATACGGACCCTCACCCTGAATAAGAGCCTATCTTGTATGTTTCCTCCCTGTACATACAGATTGCCCACATTAATCCGGACCTTCACCCTGAATAAGAGCCTATCTTATATGTTTCCCCCCTGTACATACAGATTGCTCACATTAATCCGGACCCTCACCCTGAATAAGAGCCTATCTTCTATGTTTCACACACCCTGTACATACAGACTGCTCACATTAATCCGGACCCTCACCCTGAATAAGAGCCTATCTTGTATGTTTCCCACACCCTGTACATACAGACTGCTCACATTAATCCGGACCTTCACCCTGAATAAGAGCCTATCTTATATGTTTCCCCCCTGTACATACAGATTGCCCACATTAATCCAGACCTTCACCCTGAATAAGAGCCTATCTTGTATGTTTCCCACACCCTGTACATACAGATTGCCCACATTAATCCGGACCCTCACCCTGAATAAGAGCCTATCTTGTATGTTTCCCACATCCTGTACATACAGATTGCCCACATTAATCCGATCCCTCACCCTGAATAAGAGCCTATCTTGTATGTTTCCTCCCTGTACATACAGATTGCCCACATTAATACGGACCCTCACCCTGAATAAGAGCCTATCTTGTATGTTTCCTCCCTGTACATACAGATTGCCCACATTAATCCGGACCCTCACCCTGAATAAGAGCCTATCTTGTATGTTTCCTCCCTGTACATACAGATTGCTCACATTAACCCGGACCCTCACCCTGAATAAGAGCCTATCTTATATGTTTCCCACACCCTGTACATACAGATTGCTCACATTAATCCGGACCCTCACCCTGAATAAGAGCCTATCTTGTATGTTTCCCACACCCTGTACATACAGATTGCCCACATTAATCCGATCCCTCACCCTGAATAAGAGCCTATCTTGTATGTTTCCTCCCTGTACATACAGATTGCCCACATTAATACGGACCCTCACCCTGAATAAGAGCCTATCTTGTATGTTTCCTCCCTGTACATACAGATTGCCCACATTAATCCGGACCCTCACCCTGAATAAGAGTCTATCTTATATGTTTCCCACACCCTGTACATACAGATTGCTCACATTAATCCGGACCCTCACCCTGAATAAGAGTCTATCTTATATGGTTCCCACACCCTGTACATACAGATTGCCCACATTAATCCGGACCCTCACCCTGAATAAGAGCCTATCTTATATGTTTCCCACACCCTGTACATACAGATTGCCCACATTAATCCGGACCCTCACCCTGAATAAGAGCCTATCTTATATGTTTCCCACACCCTGTACATACAGATTGCTCACATTAATCCGGACCTTCACCCTGAATAAGAGCCTATCTTATATGTTTCCCACACCCTGTACATACAGATTGCCCACATTAATCCGGACCCTCACCCTGAATAAGAGTCTATCTTATATGTTTCCCACACCCTGTACATACAGATTGCCCACATTAATCCGGACCCTCACCCTGAATAAGAGCCTATCTTATATGTTTCCCCCCTGTACATACAGATTGCTCACATTAATCCGGACCTTCACGCTGAATAAGAGCCTATCTTATATGTTTCCCACACCCTGTACATACAGATTGCTCACATTAATCCGGACCTTCACCCTGAATAAGAGCCTATCTTGTATGTTTCCTCCCTGTACATACAGATTGCCCACATTAATACGGACCCTCACCCTGAATAAGAGCCTATCTTATATGTTTCCCACACCCTGTACATACAGATTGCCCACATTAATCCGGACCCTCACCCTGAATAAGAGCCTATCTTATATGTTTCCCCCCTGTACATACAGATTGCTCACATTAATCCGGACCTTCACGCTGAATAAGAGCCTATCTTATATGTTTCCCACACCCTGTACATACAGATTGCCCACATTAATCCGGACCCTCACCCTGAATAAGAGTCTATCTTATATGTTTCCCACACCCTGTACATACAGATTGCCCACATTAATCCGGACCCTCACCCTGAATAAGAGCCTATCTTATATGTTTCCCCCCTGTACATACAGATTGCTCACATTAATCCGGACCCTCACCCTGAATAAGAGTCTATCTTATATGTTTCCCACACCCTGTACATACAGATTGCTCACATTAATCCGGACCTTCACCCTGAATAAGAGCCTATCTTATATGTTTCCCACACCCTGTACATACAGATTGCCCACATTAATCCGGACCCTCACCCTGAATAAGAGTCTATCTTATATGTTTCCCACACCCTGTACATACAGATTGCCCACATTAATCCGGACCCTCACCCTGAATAAGAGCCTATCTTATATGTTTCCCCCCTGTACATACAGATTGCTCACATTAATCCGGACCTTCACGCTGAATAAGAGCCTATCTTATATGTTTCCCACACCCTGTACATACAGATTGCTCACATTAATCCGGACCTTCACCCTGAATAAGAGCCTATCTTGTATGTTTCCTCCCTGTACATACAGATTGCCCACATTAATACGGACCCTCACCCTGAATAAGAGCCTATCTTATATGTTTCCCACACCCTGTACATACAGATTGCTCACATTAATCCGGACCCTCACCCTGAATAAGAGTCTATCTTATATGTTTCCCACACCCTGTACCTACAGATTGCTCACATTAATCCGGACCTTCACCCTGAATAAGAGCCTATCTTATATGTTTCCCACACCCTGTACATACAGATTGCTCACATTAATCCGGACCCTCACCCTGAATAAGAGTCTATCTTATATGTTTCCCACACCCTGTACATACAGATTGCCCACATTAATCCGGACCCTCACCCTGAATAAGAGCCTATCTTATATGTTTCCCCCCTGTACATACAGATTGCCCACATTAATCCAGACCCTCACCCTGAATAAGAGCCTATCTTGTATGTTTCCCACACCCTGTACATACAGATTGCCCACATTAATCCGGACCCTCACCCTGAATAAGAGCCTATCTTGTATGTTTCCCACACCCTGTACATACAGATTGCCCACATTAATCCGATCCCTCACCCTGAATAAGAGCCTATCTTATATGTTTCCCACACCCTGTACATACAGATTGCTCACATTAATCCGGACCCTCACCCTGAATAAGAGCCTATCTTGTATGTTTCCTCCCTGTACATACAGATTGCCCACATTAATACGGACCTTCACCCTGAATAAGAGCCTATCTTGTATGTTTCCTCCCTTTACATACAGATTGCCCACATTAATCCGGACCCTCACCCTGAATAAGAGCCTATCTTGTATGTTTCCTCCCTGTACATACAGATTGCTCACATTAACCCGGACCCTCACCCTGAATAAGAGCCTATCTTATATGTTTCCCACACCCTGTACATACAGATTGCTCACATTAATCCGGACCCTCACCCTGAATAAGAGCCTATCTTGTATGTTTCCCACACCCTGTACATACGGATTGCCCACATTAATCCGGACCCTCACCCTGAATAAGAGCCTATCTTGTATGTTTCCTCCCTGTACATACAGATTGCCCACATTAATACGGACCCTCACCCTGAATAAGAGCCTATCTTGTATGTTTCCTCCCTGTACATACAGATTGCCCACATTAATCCGGACCTTCACCCTGAATAAGAGCCTATCTTATATGTTTCCCCCCTGTACATACAGATTGCCCACATTAATCCGGACCCTCACCCTGAATAAGAGCCTATCTTCTATGTTTCACACACCCTGTACATACAGACTGCTCACATTAATCCGGACCCTCACCCTGAATAAGAGCCTATCTTGTATGTTTCCCACACCCTGTACATACAGACTGCTCACATTAATCCGGACCTTCACCCTGAATAAGAGCCTATCTTATATGTTTCCCCCCTGTACATACAGATTGCCCACATTAATCCAGACCTTCACCCTGAATAAGAGCCTATCTTGTATGTGTCCCACACCCTGTACATACAGATTGCCCACATTAATCCGGACCCTCACCCTGAATAAGAGCCTATCTTGTATGTTTCCCACATCCTGTACATACAGATTGCCCACATTAATCCGATCCCTCACCCTGAATAAGAGCCTATCTTGTATGTTTCCTCCCTGTACATACAGATTGCCCACATTAATCCGGACCTTCACCCTGAATAAGAGCCTATCTTGTATGTTTCCTCCCTGTACATACAGATTGCCCACATTAATCCGGACCCTCACCCTGAATAAGAGCCTATCTTGTATGTTTCCTCCCTGTACATACAGATTGCTCACATTAACCCGGACCCTCACCCTGAATAAGAGCCTATCTTATATGTTTCCCACACCCTATACATACAGATTGCTCACATTAATCCGGACCCTCACCCTGAATAAGAGTCTATCTTATATGTTTCCCACACCCTGTACATACAGATTGCTCACATTAATCCGGACCTTCACCCTGAATAAGAGCCTATCTTATATGTTTCCCACACCCTGTACATACAGATTGCTCACATTAATCCGGACCCTCACCCTGAATAAGAGCCTATCTTATATGTTTCCCACACCCTGTACATACAGATTGCCCACATTAATCCGGACCCTCACCCTGAATAATAGTCTATCTTATATGTTTCCCACACCCTGTACATACAGATTGCCCACATTAATCCGGACCCTCACCCTGAATAAGAGTCTATCTTATATGTTTCCCACACCCTGTACATACAGATTGCCCACATTAATCCGGACCCTCACCCTGAATAAGAGCCTATCTTATATGTTTCCCCCCTGTACATACAGATTGCTCACATTAATCCGGACCTTCACGCTGAATAAGAGCCTATCTTATATGTTTCCCACACCCTGTACATACAGATTGCTCACATTAATCCGGACCTTCACCCTGAATAAGAGCCTATCTTGTATGTTTCCTCCCTGTACATACAGATTGCCCACATTAATACGGACCCTCACCCTGAATAAGAGCCTATCTTGTATGTTTCCTCCCTGTACATACAGATTGCCCACATTAATCCGGACCCTCACCCTGAATAAGAGTCTATCTTATATGTTTCCCACACCCTGTACATACAGATTGCTCACATTAATCCGGACCCTCACCCTGAATAAGAGCCTATCTTATATGTTTCCCACACCCTGTACATACAGATTGCTCACATTAATCCGGACCTTCACCCTGAATAAGAGCCTATCTTATATGTTTCCCACACCCTGTACATACAGATTGCTCACATTAATCCGGACCCTCACCCTGAATAAGAGCCTATCTTATATGTTTCCCACACCCTGTACATACAGATTGCCCACATTAATCCGGACCCTCACCCTGAATAATAGTCTATCTTATATGTTTCCCACACCCTGTACATACAGATTGCCCACATTAATCCGGACCCTCACCCTGAATAAGAGTCTATCTTATATGTTTCCCACACCCTGTACATACAGATTGCCCACATTAATCCGGACCCTCACCCTGAATAAGAGCCTATCTTATATGTTTCCCCCCTGTACATACAGATTGCTCACATTAATCCGGACCTTCACGCTGAATAAGAGCCTATCTTATATGTTTCCCACACCCTGTACATACAGATTGCTCACATTAATCCGGACCTTCACCCTGAATAAGAGCCTATCTTATATGTTTCCCACACCCTGTACATACAGATTGCTCACATTAATCCGGACCCTCACCCTGAATAAGAGCCTATCTTATATGTTTCCCACACCCTGTACATACAGATTGCCCACATTAATCTGGACCCTTACCCCGAATAAGAGCCTATCTTATATGTTTCCCACACCCTGTACATACAGATTGCTCACATTAATCCGGACCCTCACCCTGAATAAGAGCCTATCTTATATGTTTCCCACACCCTGTACATACAGATTGCTCACATTAATTCGGACCTTCACCCTGAATAAGAGCCTATCTTATATGTTTCCCACACCCTGTACATACAGATTGCTCACATTAATTCGGACCTTCACCCTGAATAAGAGCCTATCTTATATGTTTCCCACACCCTGTACATACAGATTGCTCACATTAATCCGGACCTTCACCCTGAATAAGAGCCTATCTTATATGTTTCCCCCCTGTACATACAGATTGCCCACATTAATCCAGACCTTCACCCTGAATAAGAGCCTATCTTGTATGTTTCCCACACCCTGTACATACAGATTGCCCACATTAATCCGGACCCTCACCCTGAATAAGAGCCTATCTTGTATGTTTCCCACATCCTGTACATACAGATTGCCCACATTAATCCGATCCCTCACCCTGAATAAGAGCCTATCTTATATGTTTCCCACACCCTGTACATACATATTGCTCACATTAATCCGGACCCTCACCCAGAATAAGAGCCTATCTTATATGTTTCCCACACCCTGTACATACAGATTGCTCACATTAATCCGGACCCTCACCCTGAATAAGAGCCTATCTTGTATGTTTCCTCCCTGTACATACAGATTGCCCACATTAATCCGGACCCTCACCCTGAATAAGAGCCTATCTTGTATGTTTCCTCCCTGTACATACAGATTGCCCACATTAATCCGGACCTTCACCCTGAATAAGAGCCTATCTTGTATGTTTCCTCCCTGTACATACAGATTGCCCACATTAATCCGGACCCTCACCCTGAATAAGAGCCTATCTTGTATGTTTCCTCCCTGTACATACAGATTGCTCACATTAACCCGGACCCTCACCCTGAATAAGAGCCTATCTTATATGTTTCCCACACCCTGTACATACAGATTGCTCACATTAATCCGGACCTTCACCCTGAATAAGAGCCTATCTTATATGTTTCCCACACCCTGTACATACAGATTGCTCACATTAATCCGGACCCTCACCCTGAATAAGAGCCTATCTTATATGTTTCCCACACCCTGTACATACAGATTGCCCACATTAATCCGGACCCTCACCCTGAATAATAGTCTATCTTATATGTTTCCCACACCCTGTACATACAGATTGCCCACATTAATCCGGACCCTCACCCTGAATAAGAGTCTATCTTATATGTTTCCCACACCCTGTACATACAGATTGCCCACATTAATCCGGACCCTCACCCTGAATAAGAGCCTATCTTATATGTTTCCCCCCTGTACATACAGATTGCCCACATTAATCCGGACCTTCACGCTGAATAAGAGCCTATCTTATATGTTTCCCACACCCTGTACATACAGATTGCTCACATTAATCCGGACCTTCACCCTGAATAAGAGCCTATCTTGTATGTTTCCTCCCTGTACATACAGATTGCCCACATTAATACGGACCCTCACCCTGAATAAGAGCCTATCTTGTATGTTTCCTCCCTGTACATACAGATTGCCCACATTAATCCGGACCCTCACCCTGAATAAGAGCCTATCTTATATGTTTCCCCCCTGTACATACAGATTGCTCACATTAATCCGGACCTTCACGCTGAATAAGAGCCTATCTTATATGTTTCCCACACCCTGTACATACAGATTGCTCACATTAATCCGGACCTTCACCCTGAATAAGAGCCTATCTTGTATGTTTCCTCCCTGTACATACAGATTGCCCACATTAATACGGACCTTCACCCTAAATAAGAGCCTATCTTGTATGTTTCCTCCCTTTACATACAGATTGCCCACATTAATCCGGACCCTCACCCTGAATAAGAGCCTATCTTGTATGTTTCCTCCCTGTACATACAGATTGCTCACATTAACCCGGACCCTCACCCTGAATAAGAGCCTATCTTATATGTTTCCCACACCCTGTACATACAGATTGCTCACATTAATCCGGACCCTCACCCTGAATAAGAGCCTATCTTGTATGTTTCCCACACCCTGTACATACGGATTGCCCACATTAATCCGATCCCTCACCCTGAATAAGAGCCTATCTTGTATGTTTCCTCCCTGTACATACAGATTGCCCACATTAATACGGACCCTCACCCTGAATAAGAGCCTATCTTGTATGTTTCCTCCCTGTACATACAGATTGCCCACATTAATCCGGACCTTCACCCTGAATAAGAGCCTATCTTATATGTTTCCCCCCTGTACATACAGATTGCTCACATTAATCCGGACCCTCACCCTGAATAAGAGCCTATCTTCTATGTTTCACACACCCTGTACATACAGACTGCTCACATTAATCCGGACCCTCACCCTGAATAAGAGCCTATCTTGTATGTTTCCCACACCCTGTACATACAGACTGCTCACATTAATCCGGACCTTCACCCTGAATAAGAGCCTATCTTATATGTTTCCCCCCTGTACATACAGATTGCCCACATTAATCCAGACCTTCACCCTGAATAAGAGCCTATCTTGTATGTTTCCCACACCCTGTACATACAGATTGCCCACATTAATCCGGACCCTCACCCTGAATAAGAGCCTATCTTGTATGTTTCCCACATCCTGTACATACAGATTGCCCACATTAATCCGATCCCTCACCCTGAATAAGAGCCTATCTTGTATGTTTCCTCCCTGTACATACAGATTGCCCACATTAATACGGACCCTCACCCTGAATAAGAGCCTATCTTGTATGTTTCCTCCCTGTACATACAGATTGCCCACATTAATCCGGACCCTCACCCTGAATAAGAGCCTATCTTGTATGTTTCCTCCCTGTACATACAGATTGCTCACATTAACCCGGACCCTCACCCTGAATAAGAGCCTATCTTATATGTTTCCCACACCCTGTACATACAGATTGCTCACATTAATCCGGACCCTCACCCTGAATAAGAGCCTATCTTGTATGTTTCCCACACCCTGTACATACAGATTGCCCACATTAATCCGATCCCTCACCCTGAATAAGAGCCTATCTTGTATGTTTCCTCCCTGTACATACAGATTGCCCACATTAATACGGACCCTCACCCTGAATAAGAGCCTATCTTGTATGTTTCCTCCCTGTACATACAGATTGCCCACATTAATCCGGACCCTCACCCTGAATAAGAGTCTATCTTATATGTTTCCCACACCCTGTACATACAGATTGCTCACATTAATCCGGACCCTCACCCTGAATAAGAGTCTATCTTATATGGTTCCCACACCCTGTACATACAGATTGCCCACATTAATCCGGACCCTCACCCTGAATAAGAGCCTATCTTATATGTTTCCCACACCCTGTACATACAGATTGCCCACATTAATCCGGACCCTCACCCTGAATAAGAGCCTATCTTATATGTTTCCCACACCCTGTACATACAGATTGCTCACATTAATCCGGACCTTCACCCTGAATAAGAGCCTATCTTATATGTTTCCCACACCCTGTACATACAGATTGCCCACATTAATCCGGACCCTCACCCTGAATAAGAGTCTATCTTATATGTTTCCCACACCCTGTACATACAGATTGCCCACATTAATCCGGACCCTCACCCTGAATAAGAGCCTATCTTATATGTTTCCCCCCTGTACATACAGATTGCTCACATTAATCCGGACCTTCACGCTGAATAAGAGCCTATCTTATATGTTTCCCACACCCTGTACATACAGATTGCTCACATTAATCCGGACCTTCACCCTGAATAAGAGTCTATCTTATATGTTTCCCCCCTGTACATACAGATTGCCCACATTAATACGGACCCTCACCCTGAATAAGAGCCTATCTTATATGTTTCCCACACCCTGTACATACAGATTGCCCACATTAATCCGGACCCTCACCCTGAATAAGAGCCTATCTTATATGTTTCCCCCCTGTACATACAGATTGCTCACATTAATCCGGACCTTCACGCTGAATAAGAGCCTATCTTATATGTTTCCCACACCCTGTACATACAGATTGCCCACATTAATCCGGACCCTCACCCTGAATAAGAGTCTATCTTATATGTTTCCCACACCCTGTACATACAGATTGCCCACATTAATCCGGACCCTCACCCTGAATAAGAGCCTATCTTATATGTTTCCCCCCTGTACATACAGATTGCTCACATTAATCCGGACCCTCACCCTGAATAAGAGTCTATCTTATATGTTTCCCACACCCTGTACATACAGATTGCTCACATTAATCCGGACCTTCACCCTGAATAAGAGCCTATCTTATATGTTTCCCACACCCTGTACATACAGATTGCCCACATTAATCCGGACCCTCACCCTGAATAAGAGCCTATCTTGTATGTTTCCCACATCCTGTACATACAGATTGCCCACATTAATCCGATCCCTCACCCTGAATAAGAGCCTATCTTGTATGTTTCCTCCCTGTACATACAGATTGCCCACATTAATACGGACCCTCACCCTGAATAAGAGCCTATCTTGTATGTTTCCTCCCTGTACATACAGATTGCCCACATTAATCCGGACCCTCACCCTGAATAAGAGCCTATCTTGTATGTTTCCTCCCTGTACATACAGATTGTTTACATTAATCCGGACCCTCACCCTGAATAAGAGCCTATCTTGTATGTTTCCCACACCCTGTACATACAGATTGCCCACATTAATCCGATCCCTCACCCTGAATAAGAGCCTATCTTGTATGTTTCCTCCCTGTACATACAGATTGCCCACATTAATACGGACCCTCACCCTGAATAAGAGCCTATCTTGTATGTTTCCTCCCTGTACATACAGATTGCCCACATTAATCCGGACCCTCACCCTGAATAAGAGTCTATCTTATATGTTTCCCACACCCTGTACATACAGATTGCTCACATTAATCCGGACCCTCACCCTGAATAAGAGTCTATCTTATATGGTTCCCACACCCTGTACATACAGATTGCTCACATTAATCCGGACCTTCACCCTGAATAAGAGCCTATCTTATATGTTTCCCACACCCTGTACATACAGATTGCCCACATTAATCCGGACCCTCACCCTGAATAATAGTCTATCTTATATGTTTCCCACACCCTGTACATACAGATTGCCCACATTAATCCGGACCCTCACCCTGAATAAGAGTCTATCTTATATGTTTCCCACACCCTGTACATACAGATTGCCCACATTAATCCGGACCCTCACCCTGAATAAGAGCCTATCTTATATGTTTCCCCCCTGTACATACAGATTGCTCACATTAATCCGGACCTTCACGCTGAATAAGAGCCTATCTTATATGTTTCCCACACCCTGTACATACAGATTGCTCACATTAATCCGGACCTTCACCCTGAATAAGAGCCTATCTTGTATGTTTCCTCCCTGTACATACAGATTGCCCACATTAATACGGACCCTCACCCTGAATAAGAGCCTATCTTATATGTTTCCCACACCCTGTACATACAGATTGCTCACATTAATCCGGACCCTCACCCTGAATAAGAGTCTATCTTATATGTTTCCCACACCCTGTACATACAGATTGCTCACATTAATCCGGACCTTCACCCTGAATAAGAGCCTATCTTATATGTTTCCCACACCCTGTACATACAGATTGCTCACATTAATCCGGACCCTCACCCTGAATAAGAGTCTATCTTATATGTTTCCCACACCCTGTACATACAGATTGCCCACATTAATCCGGACCTTCACCCTGAATAAGAGCCTATCTTATATGTTTCCCCCCTGTACATACAGATTGCCCACATTAATCCGGACCCTCACCCTGAATAAGAGCCTATCTTATATGTTTCCCACACCCTGTACATACAGACTGCTCACATTAATCCGGACTCTCACCCTGAATAAGAGCCTATCTTCTATGTTTCCCACACCCTGTACATACAGACTGCTCACATTAATCCGGACCCTCACCCTGAATAAGAGCCTATCTTATATGTTTCCCACACCCTGTACATACAGACTGCTCACATTAATCCGGACTCTCACCCTGAATAAGAGCCTATCTTCTATGTTTCCCACACCCTGTACATACAGACTGCTCACATTAATCCGGACCTTCACCCTGAATAAGAGCCTATCTTATATGTTTCCCCCCTGTACATACAGATTGCCCACATTAATCCAGACCCTCACCCTGAATAAGAGCCTATCTTGTATGTTTCCCACACCCTGTACATACAGATTGCCCACATTAATCCGGACCCTCACCCTGAATAAGAGCCTATCTTGTATGTTTCCCACACCCTGTACATACAGATTGCCCACATTAATCCGATCCCTCACCCTGAATAAGAGCCTATCTTATATGTTTCCCACACCCTGTACATACAGATTGCTCACATTAATCCGGACCCTCACCCTGAATAAGAGCCTATCTTGTATGTTTCCTCCCTGTACATACAGATTGCCCACATTAATACGGACCTTCACCCTGAATAAGAGCCTATCTTGTATGTTTCCTCCCTTTACATACAGATTGCCCACATTAATCCGGACCCTCACCCTGAATAAGAGCCTATCTTGTATGTTTCCTCCCTGTACATACAGATTGCTCACATTAACCCGGACCCTCACCCTGAATAAGAGCCTATCTTATATGTTTCCCACACCCTGTACATACAGATTGCTCACATTAATCCGGACCCTCACCCTGAATAAGAGCCTATCTTGTATGTTTCCCACACCCTGTACATACGGATTGCCCACATTAATCCGATCCCTCACCCTGAATAAGAGCCTATCTTGTATGTTTCCTCCCTGTACATACAGATTGCCCACATTAATACGGACCCTCACCCTGAATAAGAGCCTATCTTGTATGTTTCCTCCCTGTACATACAGATTGCCCACATTAATCCGGACCTTCACCCTGAATAAGAGCCTATCTTATATGTTTCCCCCCTGTACATACAGATTGCCCACATTAATCCGGACCCTCACCCTGAATAAGAGCCTATCTTCTATGTTTCACACACCCTGTACATACAGACTGCTCACATTAATCCGGACCCTCACCCTGAATAAGAGCCTATCTTGTATGTTTCCCACACCCTGTACATACAGACTGCTCACATTAATCCGGACCTTCACCCTGAATAAGAGCCTATCTTATATGTTTCCCCCCTGTACATACAGATTGCCCACATTAATCCGGACCCTCACCCTGAATAAGAGCCTATCTTGTATGTTTCCTCCCTGTACATACAGATTGCTCACATTAACCCGGACCCTCACCCTGAATAAGAGCCTATCTTATATGTTTCCCACACCCTATACATACAGATTGCTCACATTAATCCGGACCCTCACCCTGAATAAGAGTCTATCTTATATGTTTCCCACACCCTGTACATACAGATTGCTCACATTAATCCGGACCTTCACCCTGAATAAGAGCCTATCTTATATGTTTCCCACACCCTGTACATACAGATTGCTCACATTAATCCGGACCCTCACCCTGAATAAGAGCCTATCTTATATGTTTCCCACACCCTGTACATACAGATTGCCCACATTAATCCGGACCCTCACCCTGAATAATAGTCTATCTTATATGTTTCCCACACCCTGTACATACAGATTGCCCACATTAATCCGGACCCTCACCCTGAATAAGAGTCTATCTTATATGTTTCCCACACCCTGTACATACAGATTGCCCACATTAATCCGGACCCTCACCCTGAATAAGAGCCTATCTTATATGTTTCCCCCCTGTACATACAGATTGCTCACATTAATCCGGACCTTCACGCTGAATAAGAGCCTATCTTATATGTTTCCCACACCCTGTACATACAGATTGCTCACATTAATCCGGACCTTCACCCTGAATAAGAGCCTATCTTATATGTTTCCCACACCCTGTACATACAGATTGCTCACATTAATCCGGACCCTCACCCTGAATAAGAGCCTATCTTATATGTTTCCCACACCCTGTACATACAGATTGCCCACATTAATCTGGACCCTTACCCCGAATAAGAGCCTATCTTATATGTTTCCCACACCCTGTACATACAGATTGCTCACATTAATCCGGACCCTCACCCTGAATAAGAGCCTATCTTATATGTTTCCCACACCCTGTACATACAGATTGCTCACATTAATTCGGACCTTCACCCTGAATAAGAGCCTATCTTATATGTTTCCCACACCCTGTACATACAGATTGCTCACATTAATTCGGACCTTCACCCTGAATAAGAGCCTATCTTATATGTTTCCCACACCCTGTACATACAGATTGCTCACATTAATCCGGACCTTCACCCTGAATAAGAGCCTATCTTATATGTTTCCCCCCTGTACATACAGATTGCCCACATTAATCCAGACCTTCACCCTGAATAAGAGCCTATCTTGTATGTTTCCCACACCCTGTACATACAGATTGCCCACATTAATCCGGACCCTCACCCTGAATAAGAGCCTATCTTGTATGTTTCCCACATCCTGTACATACAGATTGCCCACATTAATCCGATCCCTCACCCTGAATAAGAGCCTATCTTATATGTTTCCCACACCCTGTACATACATATTGCTCACATTAATCCGGACCCTCACCCAGAATAAGAGCCTATCTTATATGTTTCCCACACCCTGTACATACAGATTGCTCACATTAATCCGGACCCTCACCCTGAATAAGAGCCTATCTTGTATGTTTCCTCCCTGTACATACAGATTGCCCACATTAATCCGGACCCTCACCCTGAATAAGAGCCTATCTTGTATGTTTCCTCCCTGTACATACAGATTGCCCACATTAATCCGGACCTTCACCCTGAATAAGAGCCTATCTTGTATGTTTCCTCCCTGTACATACAGATTGCCCACATTAATCCGGACCCTCACCCTGAATAAGAGCCTATCTTGTATGTTTCCTCCCTGTACATACAGATTGCTCACATTAACCCGGACCCTCACCCTGAATAAGAGCCTATCTTATATGTTTCCCACACCCTGTACATACAGATTGCTCACATTAATCCGGACCTTCACCCTGAATAAGAGCCTATCTTATATGTTTCCCACACCCTGTACATACAGATTGCTCACATTAATCCGGACCCTCACCCTGAATAAGAGCCTATCTTATATGTTTCCCACACCCTGTACATACAGATTGCCCACATTAATCCGGACCCTCACCCTGAATAATAGTCTATCTTATATGTTTCCCACACCCTGTACATACAGATTGCCCACATTAATCCGGACCCTCACCCTGAATAAGAGTCTATCTTATATGTTTCCCACACCCTGTACATACAGATTGCCCACATTAATCCGGACCCTCACCCTGAATAAGAGCCTATCTTATATGTTTCCCCCCTGTACATACAGATTGCTCACATTAATCCGGACCTTCACGCTGAATAAGAGCCTATCTTATATGTTTCCCACACCCTGTACATACAGATTGCTCACATTAATCCGGACCTTCACCCTGAATAAGAGCCTATCTTGTATGTTTCCTCCCTGTACATACAGATTGCCCACATTAATACGGACCTTCACCCTAAATAAGAGCCTATCTTGTATGTTTCCTCCCTTTACATACAGATTGCCCACATTAATCCGGACCCTCACCCTGAATAAGAGCCTATCTTGTATGTTTCCTCCCTGTACATACAGATTGCTCACATTAACCCGGACCCTCACCCTGAATAAGAGCCTATCTTATATGTTTCCCACACCCTGTACATACAGATTGCTCACATTAATCCGGACCCTCACCCTGAATAAGAGCCTATCTTGTATGTTTCCCACACCCTGTACATACGGATTGCCCACATTAATCCGATCCCTCACCCTGAATAAGAGCCTATCTTGTATGTTTCCTCCCTGTACATACAGATTGCCCACATTAATACGGACCCTCACCCTGAATAAGAGCCTATCTTGTATGTTTCCTCCCTGTACATACAGATTGCCCACATTAATCCGGACCTTCACCCTGAATAAGAGCCTATCTTATATGTTTCCCCCCTGTACATACAGATTGCTCACATTAATCCGGACCCTCACCCTGAATAAGAGCCTATCTTCTATGTTTCACACACCCTGTACATACAGACTGCTCACATTAATCCGGACCCTCACCCTGAATAAGAGTCTATCTTATATGTTTCCCACACCCTGTACATACAGATTGCTCACATTAATCCGGACCTTCACCCTGAATAAGAGCCTATCTTATATGTTTCCCACACCCTGTACATACAGATTGCTCACATTAATCCGGACCCTCACCCTGAATAAGAGCCTATCTTATATGTTTCCCACACCCTGTACATACAGATTGCCCACATTAATCCGGACCCTCACCCTGAATAATAGTCTATCTTATATGTTTCCCACACCCTGTACATACAGATTGCCCACATTAATCCGGACCCTCACCCTGAATAAGAGTCTATCTTATATGTTTCCCACACCCTGTACATACAGATTGCCCACATTAATCCGGACCCTCACCCTGAATAAGAGCCTATCTTATATGTTTCCCCCCTGTACATACAGATTGCTCACATTAATCCGGACCTTCACGCTGAATAAGAGCCTATCTTATATGTTTCCCACACCCTGTACATACAGATTGCTCACATTAATCCGGACCTTCACCCTGAATAAGAGCCTATCTTATATGTTTCCCACACCCTGTACATACAGATTGCTCACATTAATCCGGACCCTCACCCTGAATAAGAGCCTATCTTATATGTTTCCCACACCCTGTACATACAGATTGCCCACATTAATCTGGACCCTTACCCCGAATAAGAGCCTATCTTATATGTTTCCCACACCCTGTACATACAGATTGCTCACATTAATCCGGACCCTCACCCTGAATAAGAGCCTATCTTATATGTTTCCCACACCCTGTACATACAGATTGCTCACATTAATTCGGACCTTCACCCTGAATAAGAGCCTATCTTATATGTTTCCCACACCCTGTACATACAGATTGCTCACATTAATTCGGACCTTCACCCTGAATAAGAGCCTATCTTATATGTTTCCCACACCCTGTACATACAGATTGCTCACATTAATCCGGACCTTCACCCTGAATAAGAGCCTATCTTATATGTTTCCCCCCTGTACATACAGATTGCCCACATTAATCCAGACCTTCACCCTGAATAAGAGCCTATCTTGTATGTTTCCCACACCCTGTACATACAGATTGCCCACATTAATCCGGACCCTCACCCTGAATAAGAGCCTATCTTGTATGTTTCCCACATCCTGTACATACAGATTGCCCACATTAATCCGATCCCTCACCCTGAATAAGAGCCTATCTTATATGTTTCCCACACCCTGTACATACATATTGCTCACATTAATCCGGACCCTCACCCAGAATAAGAGCCTATCTTATATGTTTCCCACACCCTGTACATACAGATTGCTCACATTAATCCGGACCCTCACCCTGAATAAGAGCCTATCTTGTATGTTTCCTCCCTGTACATACAGATTGCCCACATTAATCCGGACCCTCACCCTGAATAAGAGCCTATCTTGTATGTTTCCTCCCTGTACATACAGATTGCCCACATTAATCCGGACCTTCACCCTGAATAAGAGCCTATCTTGTATGTTTCCTCCCTGTACATACAGATTGCCCACATTAATCCGGACCCTCACCCTGAATAAGAGCCTATCTTGTATGTTTCCTCCCTGTACATACAGATTGCTCACATTAACCCGGACCCTCACCCTGAATAAGAGCCTATCTTATATGTTTCCCACACCCTGTACATACAGATTGCTCACATTAATCCGGACCTTCACCCTGAATAAGAGCCTATCTTATATGTTTCCCACACCCTGTACATACAGATTGCTCACATTAATCCGGACCCTCACCCTGAATAAGAGCCTATCTTATATGTTTCCCACACCCTGTACATACAGATTGCCCACATTAATCCGGACCCTCACCCTGAATAATAGTCTATCTTATATGTTTCCCACACCCTGTACATACAGATTGCCCACATTAATCCGGACCCTCACCCTGAATAAGAGTCTATCTTATATGTTTCCCACACCCTGTACATACAGATTGCCCACATTAATCCGGACCCTCACCCTGAATAAGAGCCTATCTTATATGTTTCCCCCCTGTACATACAGATTGCTCACATTAATCCGGACCTTCACGCTGAATAAGAGCCTATCTTATATGTTTCCCACACCCTGTACATACAGATTGCTCACATTAATCCGGACCTTCACCCTGAATAAGAGCCTATCTTGTATGTTTCCTCCCTGTACATACAGATTGCCCACATTAATACGGACCTTCACCCTAAATAAGAGCCTATCTTGTATGTTTCCTCCCTTTACATACAGATTGCCCACATTAATCCGGACCCTCACCCTGAATAAGAGCCTATCTTGTATGTTTCCTCCCTGTACATACAGATTGCTCACATTAACCCGGACCCTCACCCTGAATAAGAGCCTATCTTATATGTTTCCCACACCCTGTACATACAGATTGCTCACATTAATCCGGACCCTCACCCTGAATAAGAGCCTATCTTGTATGTTTCCCACACCCTGTACATACGGATTGCCCACATTAATCCGATCCCTCACCCTGAATAAGAGCCTATCTTGTATGTTTCCTCCCTGTACATACAGATTGCCCACATTAATACGGACCCTCACCCTGAATAAGAGCCTATCTTGTATGTTTCCTCCCTGTACATACAGATTGCCCACATTAATCCGGACCTTCACCCTGAATAAGAGCCTATCTTATATGTTTCCCCCCTGTACATACAGATTGCTCACATTAATCCGGACCCTCACCCTGAATAAGAGCCTATCTTCTATGTTTCACACACCCTGTACATACAGACTGCTCACATTAATCCGGACCCTCACCCTGAATAAGAGCCTATCTTGTATGTTTCCCACACCCTGTACATACAGACTGCTCACATTAATCCGGACCTTCACCCTGAATAAGAGCCTATCTTATATGTTTCCCCCCTGTACATACAGATTGCCCACATTAATCCAGACCTTCACCCTGAATAAGAGCCTATCTTGTATGTTTCCCACACCCTGTACATACAGATTGCCCACATTAATCCGGACCCTCACCCTGAATAAGAGCCTATCTTGTATGTTTCCCACATCCTGTACATACAGATTGCCCACATTAATCCGATCCCTCACCCTGAATAAGAGCCTATCTTGTATGTTTCCTCCCTGTACATACAGATTGCCCACATTAATACGGACCCTCACCCTGAATAAGAGCCTATCTTGTATGTTTCCTCCCTGTACATACAGATTGCCCACATTAATCCGGACCCTCACCCTGAATAAGAGCCTATCTTGTATGTTTCCTCCCTGTACATACAGATTGCTCACATTAACCCGGACCCTCACCCTGAATAAGAGCCTATCTTATATGTTTCCCACACCCTGTACATACAGATTGCTCACATTAATCCGGACCCTCACCCTGAATAAGAGCCTATCTTGTATGTTTCCCACACCCTGTACATACAGATTGCCCACATTAATCCGATCCCTCACCCTGAATAAGAGCCTATCTTGTATGTTTCCTCCCTGTACATACAGATTGCCCACATTAATACGGACCCTCACCCTGAATAAGAGCCTATCTTGTATGTTTCCTCCCTGTACATACAGATTGCCCACATTAATCCGGACCCTCACCCTGAATAAGAGTCTATCTTATATGTTTCCCACACCCTGTACATACAGATTGCTCACATTAATCCGGACCCTCACCCTGAATAAGAGTCTATCTTATATGGTTCCCACACCCTGTACATACAGATTGCCCACATTAATCCGGACCCTCACCCTGAATAAGAGCCTATCTTATATGTTTCCCACACCCTGTACATACAGATTGCCCACATTAATCCGGACCCTCACCCTGAATAAGAGCCTATCTTATATGTTTCCCACACCCTGTACATACAGATTGCTCACATTAATCCGGACCTTCACCCTGAATAAGAGCCTATCTTATATGTTTCCCACACCCTGTACATACAGATTGCCCACATTAATCCGGACCCTCACCCTGAATAAGAGTCTATCTTATATGTTTCCCACACCCTGTACATACAGATTGCCCACATTAATCCGGACCCTCACCCTGAATAAGAGCCTATCTTATATGTTTCCCCCCTGTACATACAGATTGCTCACATTAATCCGGACCTTCACGCTGAATAAGAGCCTATCTTATATGTTTCCCACACCCTGTACATACAGATTGCTCACATTAATCCGGACCTTCACCCTGAATAAGAGCCTATCTTGTATGTTTCCTCCCTGTACATACAGATTGCCCACATTAATACGGACCCTCACCCTGAATAAGAGCCTATCTTATATGTTTCCCACACCCTGTACATACAGATTGCTCACATTAATCCGGACCCTCACCCTGAATAAGAGTCTATCTTATATGTTTCCCACACCCTGTACCTACAGATTGCTCACATTAATCCGGACCTTCACCCTGAATAAGAGCCTATCTTATATGTTTCCCACACCCTGTACATACAGATTGCTCACATTAATCCGGACCCTCACCCTGAATAAGAGTCTATCTTATATGTTTCCCACACCCTGTACATACAGATTGCCCACATTAATCCGGACCCTCACCCTGAATAAGAGCCTATCTTATATGTTTCCCACACCCTGTACATACAGACTGCTCACATTAATCCGGACTCTCACCCTGAATAAGAGCCTATCTTCTATGTTTCCCACACCCTGTACATACAGACTGCTCACATTAATCCGGACCCTCACCCTGAATAAGAGCCTATCTTATATGTTTCCCACACCCTGTACATACAGACTGCTCACATTAATCCGGACTCTCACCCTGAATAAGAGCCTATCTTCTATGTTTCCCACACCCTGTACATACAGACTGCTCACATTAATCCGGACCTTCACCCTGAATAAGAGCCTATCTTATATGTTTCCCCCCTGTACATACAGATTGCCCACATTAATCCAGACCCTCACCCTGAATAAGAGCCTATCTTGTATGTTTCCCACACCCTGTACATACAGATTGCCCACATTAATCCGGACCCTCACCCTGAATAAGAGCCTATCTTGTATGTTTCCCACACCCTGTACATACAGATTGCCCACATTAATCCGATCCCTCACCCTGAATAAGAGCCTATCTTATATGTTTCCCACACCCTGTACATACAGATTGCTCACATTAATCCGGACCCTCACCCTGAATAAGAGCCTATCTTGTATGTTTCCTCCCTGTACATACAGATTGCCCACATTAATACGGACCTTCACCCTGAATAAGAGCCTATCTTGTATGTTTCCTCCCTTTACATACAGATTGCCCACATTAATCCGGACCCTCACCCTGAATAACAGCCTATCTTGTATGTTTCCTCCCTGTACATACAGATTGCTCACATTAACCCGGACCCTCACCCTGAATAAGAGCCTATCTTATATGTTTCCCACACCCTGTACATACAGATTGCTCACATTAATCCGGACCCTCACCCTGAATAAGAGCCTATCTTGTATGTTTCCCACACCCTGTACATACGGATTGCCCACATTAATCCGATCCCTCACCCTGAATAAGAGCCTATCTTGTATGTTTCCTCCCTGTACATACAGATTGCCCACATTAATACGGACCCTCACCCTGAATAAGAGCCTATCTTCTATGTTTCCCACACCCTGTACATACAGACTGCTCACATTAATCCGGACCCTCACCCTGAATAAGAGCCTATCTTATATGTTTCCCACACCCTGTACATACAGATTGCCCACATTAATCCGGACCCTCACCCTGAATAAGAGTCTATCTTATATGTTTCCCACACCCTGTACATACAGATTGCCCACATTAATCCGGACCCTCACCCTGAATAAGAGCCTATCTTATATGTTTCCCCCCTGTACATACAGATTGCTCACATTAATCCGGACCTTCACGCTGAATAAGAGCCTATCTTATATGTTTCCCACACCCTGTACATACAGATTGCTCACATTAATCCGGACCTTCACCCTGAATAAGAGCCTATCTTGTATGTTTCCTCCCTGTACATACAGATTGCCCACATTAATACGGACCCTCACCCTGAATAAGAGCCTATCTTATATGTTTCCCACACCCTGTACATACAGATTGCCCACATTAATCCGGACCCTCACCCTGAATAAGAGCCTATCTTATATGTTTCCCCCCTGTACATACAGATTGCTCACATTAATCCGGACCTTCACGCTGAATAAGAGCCTATCTTATATGTTTCCCACACCCTGTACATACAGATTGCCCACATTAATCCGGACCCTCACCCTGAATAAGAGTCTATCTTATATGTTTCCCACACCCTGTACATACAGATTGCCCACATTAATCCGGACCCTCACCCTGAATAAGAGCCTATCTTATATGTTTCCCCCCTGTACATACAGATTGCTCACATTAATCCGGACCCTCACCCTGAATAAGAGTCTATCTTATATGTTTCCCACACCCTGTACATACAGATTGCTCACATTAATCCGGACCTTCACCCTGAATAAGAGCCTATCTTATATGTTTCCCACACCCTGTACATACAGATTGCCCACATTAATCCGGACCCTCACCCTGAATAAGAGTCTATCTTATATGTTTCCCACACCCTGTACATACAGATTGCCCACATTAATCCGGACCCTCACCCTGAATAAGAGCCTATCTTATATGTTTCCCCCCTGTACATACAGATTGCTCACATTAATCCGGACCTTCACGCTGAATAAGAGCCTATCTTATATGTTTCCCACACCCTGTACATACAGATTGCTCACATTAATCCGGACCTTCACCCTGAATAAGAGCCTATCTTGTATGTTTCCTCCCTGTACATACAGATTGCCCACATTAATACGGACCCTCACCCTGAATAAGAGCCTATCTTATATGTTTCCCACACCCTGTACATACAGATTGCTCACATTAATCCAGACCCTCACCCTGAATAAGAGTCTATCTTATATGTTTCCCACACCCTGTACATACAGATTGCTCACATTAATCCGGACCTTCACCCTGAATAAGAGCCTATCTTATATGTTTCCCACACCCTGTACATACAGATTGCTCACATTAATCCGGACCCTCACCCTGAATAAGAGTCTATCTTATATGTTTCCCACACCCTGTACATACAGATTGCCCACATTAATCCGGACCCTCACCCTGAATAAGAGCCTATCTTATATGTTTCCCACACCCTGTACATACAGACTGCTCACATTAATCCGGACTCTCACCCTGAATAAGAGCCTATCTTCTATGTTTCCCACACCCTGTACATACAGACTGCTCACATTAATCCGGACCCTCACCCTGAATAAGAGCCTATCTTCTATGTTTCCCACACCCTGTACATACAGACTGCTCACATTAATCCGGACCTTCACCCTGAATAAGAGCCTATCTTATATGTTTCCCCCCTGTACATACAGATTGCCCACATTAATCCAGACCCTCACCCTGAATAAGAGCCTATCTTGTATGTTTCCCACACCCTGTACATACAGATTGGCCACATTAATCCGGACCCTCACCCTGAATAAGAGCCTATCTTGTATGTTTCCCACACCCTGTACATACAGATTGCCCACATTAATCCGATCCCTCACCCTGAATAAGAGCCTATCTTATATGTTTCCCACACCCTGTACATACAGATTGCTCACATTAATCCGGACCCTCACCCTGAATAAGAGCCTATCTTGTATGTTTCCTCCCTGTACATACAGATTGCCCACATTAATACGGACCTTCACCCTGAATAAGAGCCTATCTTGTATGTTTCCTCCCTTTACATACAGATTGCCCACATTAATCCGGACCCTCACCCTGAATAACAGCCTATCTTGTATGTTTCCTCCCTGTACATACAGATTGCTCACATTAACCCGGACCCTCACCCTGAATAAGAGCCTATCTTATATGTTTCCCACACCCTGTACATACAGATTGCTCACATTAATCCGGACCCTCACCCTGAATAAGAGCCTATCTTGTATGTTTCCCACACCCTGTACATACAGATTGCCCACATTAATCCGATCCCTCACCCTGAATAAGAGCCTATCTTGTATGTTTCCTCCCTGTACATACAGATTGCCCACATTAATACGGACCCTCACCCTGAATAAGAGCCTATCTTGTATGTTTCCTCCCTGTACATACAGATTGCCCACATTAATCCGGACCTTCACCCTGAATAAGAGCCTATCTTATATGTTTCCCCCCTGTACATACAGATTGCCCACATTAATCCGGACCCTCACCCTGAATAAGAGCCTATCTTCTATGTTTCACACACCCTGTACATACAGACTGCTCACATTAATCCGGACCCTCACCCTGAATAAGAGCCTATCTTGTATGTTTCCCACACCCTGTACATACAGACTGCTCACATTAATCCGGACCTTCACCCTGAATAAGAGCCTATCTTATATGTTTCCCCCCTGTACATACAGATTGCCCACATTAATCCAGACCTTCACCCTGAATAAGAGCCTATCTTGTATGTTTCCCACACCCTGTACATACAGATTGCCCACATTAATCCGGACCCTCACCCTGAATAAGAGCCTATCTTGTATGTTTCCCACATCCTGTACATACAGATTGCCCACATTAATCCGATCCCTCACCCTGAATAAGAGCCTATCTTGTATGTTTCCTCCCTGTACATACAGATTGCCCACATTAATCCGGACCTTCACCCTGAATAAGAGTCTATCTTATATGGTTCCCACACCCTGTACATACAGATTGCTCACATTAATCCGGACCTTCACCCTGAATAAGAGCCTATCTTATATGTTTCCCACACCCTGTACATACAGATTGCTCACATTAATCCGGACCCTCACCCTGAATAAGAGCCTATCTTATATGTTTCCCACACCCTGTACATACAGATTGCCCACATTAATCCGGACCCTCACCCTGAATAATAGTCTATCTTATATGTTTCCCACACCCTGTACATACAGATTGCCCACATTAATCCGGACCCTCACCCTGAATAAGAGTCTATCTTATATGTTTCCCACACCCTGTACATACAGATTGCCCACATTAATCCGGACCCTCACCCTGAATAAGAGCCTATCTTATATGTTTCCCCCCTGTACATACAGATTGCTCACATTAATCCGGACCTTCACGCTGAATAAGAGCCTATCTTATATGTTTCCCACACCCTGTACATACAGATTGCTCACATTAATCCGGACCTTCACCCTGAATAAGAGCCTATCTTGTATGTTTCCTCCCTGTACATACAGATTGCCCACATTAATACGGACCCTCACCCTGAATAAGAGCCTATCTTTTATGTTTCCCACACCCTGTACATACAGATTGCTCACATTAATCCGGACCCTCACCCTGAATAAGAGTCTATCTTATATGTTTCCCACACCCTGTACATACAGATTGCTCACATTAATCCGGACCTTCACCCTGAATAAGAGCCTATCTTATATGTTTCCCACACCCTGTACATACAGATTGCTCACATTAATCCGGACCCTCACCCTGAATAAGAGTCTATCTTATATGTTTCCCACACCCTGTACATACAGATTGCCCACATTAATCCGGACCCTCACCCTGAATAAGAGTCTATCTTATATGTTTCCCACACCCTGTACATACAGATTGCCCACATTAATCCGGACCTTCACCCTGAATAAGAGCCTATCTTATATGTTTCCCCCCTGTACATACAGATTGCCCACATTAATCCGGACCCTCACCCTGAATAAGAGCCTATCTTATATGTTTCCCACACCCTGTACATACAGACTGCTCACATTAATCCGGACTCTCACCCTGAATAAGAGCCTATCTTCTATGTTTCCCACACCCTGTACATACAGACTGCTCACATTAATCCGGACCCTCACCCTGAATAAGAGCCTATCTTATATGTTTCCCACACCCTGTACATACAGACTGCTCACATTAATCCGGACTCTCACCCTGAATAAGAGCCTATCTTCTATGTTTCCCACACCCTGTACATACAGACTGCTCACATTAATCCGGACCTTCACCCTGAATAAGAGCCTATCTTATATGTTTCCCCCCTGTACATAGAGATTGCCCACATTAATCCAGACCCTCACCCTGAATAAGAGCCTATCTTGTATGTTTCCCACACCCTGTACATACAGATTGCCCACAATAATCCGGACCCTCACCCGGAATAAGAGCCTATCTTGTATGTTTCCCACACCCTGTACATACAGATTGCCCACATTAATCCGATCCCTCACCCTGAATAAGAGCCTATCTTATATGTTTCCCACACCCTGTACATACAGATTGCTCACATTAATCCGGACCCTCACCCTGAATAAGAGCCTATCTTGTATGTTTCCTCCCTGTACATACAGATTGCCCACATTAATACGGACCTTCACCCTGAATAAGAGCCTATCTTGTATGTTTCCTCCCTTTACATACAGATTGCCCACATTAATCCGGACCCTCACCCTGAATAAGAGCCTATCTTGTATGTTTCCTCCCTGTACATACAGATTGCTCACATTAACCCGGACCCTCACCCTGAATAAGAGCCTATCTTATATGTTTCCCACACCCTGTACATACAGATTGCTCACATTAATCCGGACTCTCACCCTGAATAAGAGCCTATCTTGTATGTTTCCCACACCCTGTACATACGGATTGCCCACATTAATCCGATCCCTCACCCTGAATAAGAGCCTATCTTGTATGTTTCCTCCCTGTACATACAGATTGCCCACATTAATACGGACCCTCACCCTGAATAAGAGCCTATCTTGTATGTTTCCTCCCTGTACATACAGATTGCCCACATTAATCCGGACCTTCACCCTGAATAAGAGCCTATCTTATATGTTTCCCCCCTGTACATACAGATTGCCCACATTAATCCGGACCCTCACCCTGAATAAGAGCCTATCTTCTATGTTTCACACACCCTGTACATACAGACTGCTCACAATAATCCGGACCCTCACCCTGAATAAGAGCCTATCTTGTATGTTTCCCACACCCTGTACATACAGACTGCTCACATTAATCCGGACCTTCACCCTGAATAAGAGCCTATCTTATATGTTTCCCCCCTGTACATACAGATTGCCCACATTAATCCAGACCTTCACCCTGAATAAGAGCCTATCTTGTATGTTTCCCACACCCTGTACATACAGATTGCCCACATTAATCCGGACCCTCACCCTGAATAAGAGCCTATCTTGTATGTTTCCCACATCCTGTACATACAGATTGCCCACATTAATCCGATCCCTCACCCTGAATAAGAGCCTATCTTGTATGTTTCCTCCCTGTACATACAGATTGCCCACATTAATCCGGACCTTCACCCTGAATAAGAGCCTATCTTGTATGTTTCCTCCCTGTACATACAGATTGCCCACATTAATCCGGACCCTCACCCTGAATAAGAGCCTATCTTGTATGTTTCCTCCCTGTACATACAGATTGCTCACATTAACCCGGACCCTCACCCTGAATAAGAGCCTATCTTATATGTTTCCCACACCCTGTACATACAGATTGCTCACATTAAAAATCATCCTACCTGCATCTACTGCATGTTATAAGCCTTTAAACATCCAAGATGGAGGCCCATGGAACATCAGGCAGCCTGCAAACAGCAAGTGCACTCTGAACATGCTCTGCATTCTGGGATTGCTGACCTTTTCCTGACCCCAGCTCTGCTCTGTCTGAGCCAAGCACAGCTATAACCCTTCCCCCTGTACTTTATCTCTTCTCCTCAGTAAGTGTGATGCTAACTCATTAATTTTAGATGCTGGGGAATCGTTATATAAGGGTTTGGGCTTTTCAGTAAATCATGGTGAAGGTTCCGGTTTAAAGTGGACCATCACCCTCGGGTGATCGGCCCGGGGATCTATAAGATTCCCGCGCCGATCACCTCCCTCCCCGCGGGACATCCGAGATCGGGATGTCCCGCGGGGTGAAACCCCCCAAAACCCCCAAACCCCCTCACCTTAGTAGCCGCCGCCGCCTTCCTCACGCCCCTCTAGGCGTGCGCACGCCTGCGCCGGCCGTCTGTGAATGGCCGGCGCGCGCGCGTCAAGAGGGACGCGCGGGAGGCGGCGGCGGAGGAGCCACGGACAAGCGGCTGTCAAATCCCTTGTCCGTCGGCGCTGGGAGCGGGGAGAGGTGAGTTTTTAGGGTGATCGGGGGGGTTTCACACAGCGGGGCACCCCGATCGGGTTGCCCCACCGAAGTGGACCAAGACCCAGGATAGTCAAAATCCTGGGTGTTGGTCCACTTTAATGTATTAATATTATTATATATTATATTATATTATTATATTAATTTTAGATGCCGGGGAATCGTTATATAAGGGTTTGGGCTTTTCGATAAATCATGGTGAAGGTCCGGTTTAATATGTTAATATTATTATATATTATATTATATTAATTTTAGATGCCGGGGAATCGTTATATAAGGGTTTGGGCTTTTCGATAAATCATGGTGAAGGTTCCGGATTAATAAGAGTAAAGTTACATAAAGCACAGTCAGGTCAGTGAAAGCTCAGAGGAAGGACGTGGGATCAATGTAACAATTGATGAACACCCTGGCACCTGTGAGGGGTGGATACATTGCTCTGTGGACTCACAGCTGGGTTTAGGAGGAACTCTACCCTTGGGTTTAGTAGTGGAAGAACACTATATAAGGGTTACAGACGGCTCAGCTCACATCATTATTGTCGTAGATGGAGTGAGACGAAACGTGCGCAGGAGGAGAGGAGACAGCGTCCAGAGACTGAGAGAAGGATCCAGAGCCTGGTTCTACCTCACTATAGAGGAACAAGAAGCCAGAGGTGAGGAGGGAGATAAGACCCCAAGTGACCATTACAAGGGACAGGAACCTGCTGCAGCCTTATTCCTATTAAAGGGGAACTGACTCTGTTATGCTGTTGATGGAAGTGATGACAACCTTGGATTGTGTCCCAGAGGCTACTAATAAAGTGACTAACTACTTGTTAACAGACTTGTCTCCTATGGACTGTATGTGCACCCTACCAGAGTCCCGAGCCCACCAGCACCCCCACCCCACATGCCATCCACAGGACCCAGCATCCCCAACTCACTCCCAACACGGTAATGTGTGTAATAAAGAGAACCTGTCATTTCCTGCTGATGGAGACTTTTCTGGATCAGAGTAAGTGCATCTCGCCCTGCACCTAAACAATGACACCCAACCGCAGCTCCAAGTACCTCCGCTTGCTCCTCACATCCTCCACTACTGGCCCATCACTGGAGCCTATTATAGGACCCCTCGTATTACCCCATTCAGGGGCAAAGCTAGGGGAGCAGGGGGCAGCAGATCAGGGGGCGCCAAAGGGGGGCCTGAGAACAGCTCCTCTGAAATGACCCCTCGTATTACCCCATTCAGGTAGATAAGGGGGAGCGGGGGGCACTTGCCCCGGATGCAGCAGGTCAGGGGGCACCAAAGGGGGGCCTGAGAACACCTCCTTCGAAATGACCCCTCCAATTACCCCATTCAGGGCGTAGCTAGGGGGGAGCGGGGGGGCACTTGCCCCGGGTGCAGCAGGTCAGGGGGTGCCAAAGGGGGGCCTGAGAACAGGTGGGGTCAAGCCATTTTGCATCTTTGCCCCGGGTGCTAGAAAGCCCAGCGACTCCTCTGACCCCATTACCCACCATTAGTGTAAATTATGGGCCTTTATGGAAAATCAATATTGTTAATAATGTTGCATATATAAATATAGGAATATACAGCAAAAGAGTTCATGGCATGACATCAGTGGGAAGGCCTAGAGCAGGAACTGTATTCAAAGTAGATAGTATCAGCATCCTGAGACAATAAAGCAATAAAATAAGACCAGTCATCAAAGAGAAAGGAGACCAGAGATCAAAGGTTTTTCTGTGTATAACCGGGGGGAGCCTTAGGTGGCAGAGGCAGGAAGGAGAGAAAGGAGGAAAGAAGGCGGGGCCAGCTTCAGAGTCGGCTGGTGGGTCAGGATGGTAATTGTATGAGTTGCTGGTCAGGTAATTGCGTAAATCATTGGATATAGGTATAGGCCGGTCTCAGAACTGTATTGTATTTTGTTGTGAGATTTGATTGCATTATTTTGTTATTTTGTGAGCAATATATCTCTTTATTTACTACTTGTCTCAGTGTCCTTCGCATATACCGGAAGTTGAAAGAACAAAGACAGAGGGAGGGGCTTAGCACCCTAGGCCCTTGCCACAACCCCCTCCAAATAGGAGCACCAACACTTTATAAAAAGTTCATAAAAGGACGTTGAAAGAACCTACAGTCTTTTGTGTGTATCCATTGTGTTATCATTGGCCAGATATTAATAATATTTATATATTTGTTGCCTATTTTAGTCAAGCCGGGCAGGTTAAATATATATAATATTATTAATATTTTAGTTATTACATAATTTGGGGAGCCCTTCAATGAGATATTAGAGTAAATTGTTTACATAAATTGGAGCTATTCAGGAGTATTAAATTGTTGACATTAGTTACCCCAGGCTTGGAAAATGAGGGCGGGTTTGGGCTTCAGCGTCATCTTACCCCAGCACAGATCAGGGATTGCTGGGTAGATTTTTTCGGAGGCGCCGGTGGTTGGTGCTCGGTGCTCGCGGCCTATTTATTCGTCTTTCGTCTCCAGAACAAGAGGCGGTGGCGGCCTGAGGATAAATTATTGATGGCCGCTCTCTCCTTCCCATCTATTTCCAGCTCATTCAGGCCAAGCAGCGTCTTCCAATTACCCCGCGCACCCCCGCAGCTGCCCCGGGTTTGATAATGGCGGCCGGCTCTTTTATTCGATAGGCATTAGCACGTGTTAAGCTGAGCACATGCGGCACTTGGAAAGAAATTAGATTTAGGCCTCTCGCTGCGCGCGCCTCCATTGTTCTTTTCTGCAGCGCCTCTGTGCCGCTGTGATCTCAGCACGGAACCTTCCGGAGGCATCAAGAGAGCAGCGGGACACAGACGCAGGCTGAAGAAGCAATCCCCCCATCCCAGCACCAGACGCGCCCTCCCCTCCATTACTGATGAGATATTAGGAGTTTCATGCAATCGGAGGCTCTGCAAACATCGGAGGCCAGGACAGAAGAAAGGCCGGAGAACCGATCATCATCTCTGACCCCGACTCCGTACTGAGCTACGGAGGCCCTGAGCAGGGGCGTAGCTAGGGGGGCACCTGCCTCGAGTGCAGCAGGTCGGGGGGGCACCCTTTTGAATCTTTATCCCAGGTGTCAGAGCCCGGCCCAGCTACTCCTCTGGCACTGAGGGTGTATAAAAGGGGGAAATCAGCCAACGCTCCTGTGCAACAAAGTGTTCCACCAACAAATCACTTGAAAGGACAAAAGGGACCCCAGGGAGCTTCAGATCGGCCAATGCTGGTGTCAAGAAACAAGGAGGTTTGATGTTCTGATCCAGACAGGATTACGATCGTACGGCCTTCAATCGCTTACCCACACACACAGATCTTTGGAAAAGCCACCACCACTGGTCCTAAATAGCCAGACACTACATACACACACAGATCTCAAGCTAAGATCTCACCTTATGCAGTTAATATCCCCAATCACACCATAAGGGACTGGGCCCGTCTAAACAGCTATAAAGTCACACCTCGATTTACCGATTGTGATCTCACACCCCTCGACAGGCACTAGTAGCGATAGGCAAGCACACAGGGCACAAGATTCAACACACATACAATGTCCCTCCTGAAGTTTAGCGGGTTAGCACACAGAAGACCACTTTATAAATCTTTAGGCTCTAATTCACCCATAAGGGGCAGTGCATGTAAAACAAAGATGTACAATAACAATAACAGCCATACAATATACGGCAAGATGCTTATAAAATTAAAGGGAGAAATAAACAGAAGCCTGTTACCTCTTGTGAAGATAATGTCCTGCTGTGAGGGGTACACGTAAAGTAATGATAACAGCCTACTTATTAGAAGCAATCCCCTGGCATGTCATCCCATCTGTGCCCATCTCTCTCATATAATGTCCTGCTGTGAGGGGTACACGTAAAGTAATGATAACAGCCTACTTATTAGAAGCAATCCCCTGGCATGTCATCCCATCTGTGCCCATCTCTCTCATATAATGTCCTGCTGTGAGGGGTACACGTAAAGTAATGATAACAGCCTACTTATTAGAAGCAATCCCCTGGCATGTCATGTCATCTGTGCCCATCTCTCTCATATAATGTCCTGCTGTGAGGGGTACATGGAAAGTAATGATAACAGCCTACCTATTAGAAGCAATCCCCTGGCATGTCATGTCCTCTGTGCCCATCTCTCTCATATAATGTCCTGCTGTGAGGGGTACACGGAAAGTAATGATAACAGCCTACTTATTAGAAGCAATCCCCTGGCATGTCATGTCATCTGTGCCCGTCTCTCTCATATAATGTCCTGCTGTGAGGGGTACACGTAAAGTAATAATAACAGCCTACTTATTAGAAGCAATCCCCTGGCATGTCATGTCCTCTGTGCCCATCTCTCTCATATAATGTCCTGCTGTGAGGGGTACATGGAAAGTAATGATAACAGCCTCTCCTGGCATGTCATGTCATCTGTGCCCATCTCTCATATAATGTCCTGCTGTGAGGGGTACACGGAAAGTGATGATAACAGCCTACTTATTAGAAGCAATCCCCTGGCATGTCATGTCATCTGTGACCATCTCTCTCATTTTTAAACTGGTTATTGGGGCGGGCAGCATGCTGGATGTAGCCAATGCGGTCTCAGGGAAGTTCCATTGTAAAAGTTATGCTTTAATGTCTATTTTCTTTTGAAGGGAGGTGTGCAGCAAATGTCTCATTCACTGCTTTGTAGTAAGTAGATGTCACTTACCACACAGGGAGGTGTCACCTGACTCAGCCAGAAGACCTAGTTAGCACATGGTTCCAAAGTGGCTTGTTCTTCTGTCCTGTCATATGTAAATGGCTGCCTGTTGGCAACTCCAGACAAATGTACTAACCTGCCTCTAACTGACAAGGTGTGTCTGATTCATCATTATCCCAGGCTCAACGTACAGCACCATGTAGCGTCCGATTCATCATTATCCCAGGCTCAGCGTACAGCGCCATGTAGCGTCTGATTCATCATTATCCCAGGCTCAGCGTACAGCACCATGTAGCGTCTGATTCATCATTATCCCAGGCTCAGCGTACAGCGCCATGTAGCTTCTGATTCATCATTATCCCAGGCTCAGCGTACAGCGCCATGTAGCGTCTGATTCATCATTATCCCAGGCTCAGCGTACAGCGCTGGCGTTCAGCCTTGCACAGCGCCAAGTCTTACCTCTCGCTACCTGTCGCTGATAATGAATCAGCCTGCCCGTTGGGCCTGTGACACCGTGCGACTCGGCCTCCTCATCCTCCGCCATCTCCTCACCCTCCACTGTAGGCTCAAGTCTCAGTGCCCCTCCAGTCTACCATGTGTGCAGGGCACGGAGGTGTCACGCAGTGCTTCACATGGTTTGTCTTGGCGAACGGAGTCACACAGGGGAGGAACTGCTTAAATTTATTCATCAGGAAATCCAAACATGGCTTACTCCAAGAAAACTTAAAATGGGAATCATGGTTACCGACAATGGGAAGAACATTTTGTCTGCGCTGCGCCAAGGAAGGCTGACCCATGCCCCCTGCATGGCTCACGTCTTCAATCTGGTTGTCAAGCGGTTTCTGAAGTGTTCTCCCCATATGCAAGACATCCTAACAACTTCAAGGAAACTTTGCATGCACTTCAGCCACTCCTACACCGCCAAACACACCCTTCTTGAGCTACAGCGTCAGAACGGTAGCCCCCAACATAGTCTGATTTGCGATGTTTCCACCCGTTGGAATTCCACCCTTCACATGTTGGACCGATTACATGAACAGAGAAAAGCCATCACGGATTTCCTGATGATCCAAGCGGATAGGGGGACTCCCCTGTGTAACTTCAATGTCAACCAGTGGCAGCTCATACGTGACACCTGCCGTTTGCTCAGGCCCTTTGAGGAAGCCACTTTATTTGTCAGTCGGCAGGATTACGGGATGAACAACGTGATTCCACTGCTTCATGTACTACAGCACATGTTGGAAACCATGGGTGGTCAGGGCACTGGAGACATGGCGTCTACATCTTACGGCCACATGAACCCCGTTGGAGCTGAACTGGAGGAGGAGGAGGAAGAGGAGGAGGAGGAGCACAGTGAAGCACAGTTTAGGCTTGGCGAAATGGCTGGTTTATCTAGTCAGCGGACAGGAGAGGAGGAGCAGGAGCAGCCAGAGGAGCTAGAGGGTTGGGAGGAAGGCGAGACAGAGGACCCGGACACACCGTGGCAGTATGCAGTGGAGATGGAGACAGGTAGTCCCTCCGAGTCACTTGCGCAAATGGCAGGAAGCATGCTCACGTGCTTGCGTAGTGACCCCAGAATTGTTTCCAATTGTCGGCGGGATGACTTCTGGCTGTCCACCTTATTGGACCCACGCTTCCGGCACAAAATGGGGGCATTTTTTAAACCCGCCGAGAGGGAGGACAAACTGAACTACTACAAAGACATTCTACGTAGGCAGTTGGCCGATGCCTATCTGCGCCATGGTCCATACTCTCGCAGGTCTGACTCGAGGGGACCTCTGCGCTCACCTTCCACTGCCATGGCTGCTGGGGGGGTTGGCAGGAGCAGCAGCAGCAGCTCCATCAGCAGCAGCCTCAGTCTTCAGTCGCTAATGAGTAGCTTTCTACACCCGCATAGTGAGGCTACTCATGAGCAGCAGGAAGACCTGGAGCAGGACCTGAACCAGCAGGTCACGTCATACCTTGACATGACCATGCCAACACACCTTGAGTATTTATATACAATCAGGCTATTTATAGACAATCAGACTATTTATATACTTTTTATATACAATCAGGCTATTTATAGACAATCAGACTATTTATATACTTTTTATATACAATCACACTATTTATAGACAATCAGACTATTTATAGACAATCAGACTATTTTAGACTATTTATATACAGTCAGACTATTTATAGACAATCAGACTATTTATAGACAATCAGACTATTTATAGACTATTTATATACAGCCTAACCCTATATTCCCGGCACACTCACACAGCCCCCTCCCCCCCTTTATTGCTAGTATTTGGTTTGGTGATATATTCCCGGCACACTCACACAGCCCCCTCCCCCCCTTTATTGCTAGTATTTGGTTTGGTGATATATTCCCGGCACACTCACACAGCCCCCTCCCCCCCTTTATTGCTAGTATTTGGTTTGGTGATATATTCCCGGCACACTCACACAGCCCCCTCCCCCCCTTTATTGCCAGTATTTGGTTTGGTGATAGATTCCCGGCAAGCTCACACAGCCCCCTCCCCCCCTTTATTGCCAGCATTTGATTTGGTGATATATTCCCGGCACACTCACACAGCCCCCTCCCCCCCTTTATTGCCAGCATTTGATTTGGTGATATATTCCCGGCACGCTCACACAGCCCCCTCCCCCCCTTTATTGCCAGTATTTGGTTTGGTGATATATTCCCGGCACACTCACGCTGCCCCCTCCCCTCCTTTATTGCCAGTATTTGGTTTGGTGATATATTCCCGGCACACTCACACAGCCCCCTCCCCCCCTTTATTGCTAGTATTTGGTTTGGTGATATATTCCCGGCACACTCACACAGCCCCCTCCCCCCCTTTATTGCCAGTATTTGGTTTGGTGATATATTCCCGGCACACTCACACAGCCCCCTCCCCCCCTTTATTGCCAGTATTTGGTTTGGTGATATATTCCCGGCACACTCACACAGCCCCCTCCCCTCCTTTATTGCCAGTATTTGGTTTGGTGATATATTCCCGGCACGCTCACACAGCCCCCTCCCCCCTTTATTGCTAGTATTTGGTTTGGTGATATATTCCCGGCACACTCACACAGCCCCCTCCCCCCCTTTATTGCTAGTATTTGGTTTGGTGATATATTCCCGGCACACTCACACAGCCCCCTCCCCCCCTTTATTGCTAGTATTTGGTTTGGTGATATATTCCCGGCACACTCACACAGCCCCCTCCCCCCCTTTATTGCTAGTATTTGGTTTGGTGATATATTCCCGGCACACTCACACAGCCCCCTCCCCCCCTTTATTGCTAGTATTTGGTTTGGTGATATATTCCCGGCACACTCACACAGCCCCCTCCCCCCCTTTATTGCTAGTATTTGGTTTGGTGATATATTCCCGGCACACTCACACAGCCCCCTCCCCCCTTTATTGCCAGTATTTGGTTTGGTGATATATTCCCGGCACACTCACACAGCCCCCTCCCCCCCTTTATTGCCAGTATTTGGTTTGGTGATAGATTCCCGGCAAGCTCACACAGCCCCCTCCCCCCCTTTATTGCCAGCATTTGATTTGGTGATATATTCCCGGCACACTCACACAGCCCCCTCCCCCCCTTTATTGCCAGCATTTGATTTGGTGATATATTCCCCAGCACGCTCACACAGCCCCCTCCCCTCCTTTATTGCCAGTATTTGGTTTGGTGATATATCCCGGCACGCTCACACAGCCCCCTCCCCTCCTTTATTGCCAGTATTTGGTTTGGTGATTGTGGCAGACTCTCTGCCCTTTGGACTTTACACAGGTTCATTACTTTCCTTTTCTTAAGCATGTTACAGACTGCCAGTGTGTTGATTGTTTACGTTATTCATTGTTCTGATTGATTGTATTACAGACGTCTAGTGTGTTGCTGATTGCGTCACCGGCAGAGTTGAGGGATTGTGTGCCCTGCTCCCATTGGTCTGTGTATTTGTCATGCAGTTCTCCATCAGGTCCACCTTGCATGGAGGCTTGCATATAAGGCACAGTGTGGCACTAATAAAGTACACCTCACCTTCACCCTCAATACTGAAGTTCTGTCTCTTATTGGGGGAAACGCTATATTACAATTCACTAGCCCTTGTAAGGGCTGTTCCTGTTTCCTCACGGACGACTCTGGAATTCCAGCAGCACCTCTTACGATTGGGAAAAGGACGACTCGGGCGGTGAAGCCCTCCGGCGATAAAGGTTATCGCTACAGTGATATATTCCCGGCACGCTCACACAGCCCCCTCCCCCCCCTTTATTGCCAGTATTTGGTTTGGTGATATATCCCGGCAAGCTCACACAGCCCCCTCCCCCCCCTTTATTGCCAGTATTTGGTTTGGTGATATATTCCCGGCACACTCACACAGCCCCCTCCCCCCTTTATTGCCAGTATTTGGTTTGGTGATATATTCCCGGCACGCTCACGCAGCCCCCTCCCCCCTTTATTGCCAGTATTTGGTTTGGTGATATATTCCCGGCACGCTCACACAGCCCCCTCCCCCCCTTTATTGCCAGTATTTGGTTTGGTGATAGATTCCCGGCACGCTCACACAGCCCCCTCCCCCCCTTTATTGCCAGTATTTGGTTTGGTGATAGATTCCCGGCACGCTCACACAGCCCCCTCCCCCCCTTTATTGCCAGTGTTTGGTGATATATTCCGGCACGCTCACACAGCCCCCTCCCCCCTTTATTGCCAGTATTTGGTTTGGTGATATATTCCCGGCACGCTCACGCAGCCCCCCTCCCCCCTTTATTGCCAGTATTTGGTTTGGTGATATATTCCCGGCACACTCACACAGCCCCCTCCCCCCCTTTATTGCTAGTATTTGGTTTGGTGATATATTCCCGGCACACTCACGCAGCCCCCTCCCCCCTTTATTGCCAGTATTTGGTTTGGTGATATATTCCCGGCACGCTCACACAGCCCCCTCCCCTCCTTTATTGCCAGTGTTTGGTGATATATTCCCGGCACGCTCACACAGCCCCCTCCCCCCTTTTTATTGCCAGTATTTGGTTTGGTGATATATTCCCGGCACGCTCACACAGCCCCCTCCCCTCCTTATTGTCAGTATTTGGTTTGGTGATATATTTCCGGCACGCTCACACAGCCCCCTCCCCCCCTTTATTGCCAGTATTTGGTTTGGTGATATATTCCCAGGCACGCTCACACAGCCCCCCTCCCCCCCTTTATTGCCAGCATTTGATTTGGTGATATATTCCCGGCACACTCACACAGCCCCCTCCCCCCTTTATTGCCAGTATTTGGTTTGGTGATATATTCCCCGGCACGCTCACACAGCCCCCTCCCCCCTTTATTGCCAGTATTTGGTTTGGTGATATATTCCCGGCACGCTCACGCAGCCCCCTCCCCCCCTTTATTGCCAGTATTTGGTTTGGTGATATATTCCCGGCACGCTCACGCAGCCCCCTCCCCCCTTTATTGCCAGTATTTGGTTGGTGATATATTCCCGGCACGCTCACGCAGCCCCCTCCCCCCTTTATTGCCAGTATTTGGTTTGGTGATATATTCCGGCACGCTCACAGCAGCCCCCTCCCCCCTTTATTGCCAGTATTTGGTTTGGTGATATATTCCCGGCACGCTCACGCAGCCCCCCTCCCCCCTTTATTGCCAGTATTTGGTTTGGTGATATATTCCCGGCACACTCACACAGGCCCCCCTCCCCCCCTTTATTGCCAGTATTTGGTTTGGTGATATATTCCCGGCACACTCACACAGCCCCCTCCCCCCCTTTATTGCCAGTATTTGGTTTGGTGATAGATTCCCGGCACACTCACACAGCCCCCTCCCCCCCTTTATTGCCAGTGTTTGGTGATATATTCCCGGCACGCTCACACAGCCCCCTCCCCCCTTTATTGCCAGTATTTGGTTTGGTGATATATTCCCGGCACGCTCACGCAGCCCCCTCCCCCCCTTTATTGCCAGTATTTGGTTTGGTGATATATTCCGGCACGCTCACGCTGCCCCCTCCCCCCTGTTATTGCCAGTATTTGGTTTGGTGATATATTCCCGGCCACGCTCACACAGCCCCCTCCCCCCCTTTATTGCCATTATTTGGTTTGGTATATTATTTCGGCACGCTCACGCAGCCCCTCCCCCCTTTATTGCCATTATTGGTTTGGTGATATATTCCCGGCACGCTCACACAGCCCCCTCCCTCCCCTTTATTGCCATTATTTGGTTTGGTAATATATTTCCGGCACGCTCACGCAGCCCCCTTCCCCCTTTTATTGCCAGTATTTGGTTTGGTGATATATTCCCGGCACGCTCACACTGCCCCCTCCCCTCCTTTATTGCCATTATTTGGTTTGGTAATATATTTCCGGCACGCTCACGCAGCCCCCTCCCCTCCTTTATTGCCAGTATTTAGTTTGGTGATATATTCCCAGCACACTCACGCAGCCCCCTCCCCCCCTTTATTTGCCAGTATTTAGTTTGGTGATATATTCCCCGCTCACACAGCCCCCTCCCTCCCCTTTATTGCCATTATTTGGTTTGGTAATATATTTCCGGCACGCTCACGCAGCCCCCTCCCCCCTTTATTGCCAGTATTTGGTTTGGTGATATATTCCCGGCACGCTCACACAGCCCCCTCCCCTCCTTTATTGCCAGTATTTGGTTTGGTGATATATTCCCGGCACGCTCACACAGCCCCCTCCCTCCCCTCCTTTATTGCCAGTTGGTGAGCAGCACGGGGCCTGGTGAGATTTTCCGCCGTCTCTTCTCTTCAGTCGCCGGATCACATGACCAGACAGAAGGACGCGGCGTCCTCGGCGACATCAGAGAATTTCTCCACATTGTTCTCCCGCTTTTATCTGATTCTGAGGGAAAGGAAGGGGGCGCGCGGCTCCATTATCACTGCGAGCGGGAAATGAAGCCGAGGTCTCGTCACATCGCTGGAAGCTCAGAGCTGTTTCCAGAATATTCTATGGCGGCCATTTATAGGCCCCGCCTCCATCCTCCAGCCTGCACCTCATCTATAATGCACACAAGGATTATCCCCAGTGAAAGAAAGACAAACCAGTAACTAGTGAAAGGCCTATTGTAACAGTGTTTGGAAAATGAAACCCTTTCGGGGATTAGGGCTGCTTGGCCCCTGCAGTAAATTCTCTACTTGTTGGACCTTCTCCCTGGTCCTGTAGGATTGTGGGGGGGGGGGGGGGGGGCTCACCAGTCCTAACGGCCACTGAGGAAGCCTGACACGGCGAAACTAGTTTTGCCCAACTGGAGACTGAAATAATTGTTTTGCCTCAAACAACTTTTGGAGCAACTGTGATTCTTCCTCAAGTTTTAAGAGCAATGATTTCCTAGATAAAACATATACACGTATTTTATGATGAAAGCTTCAATAAAATGTGGTTTTATTTTTTACTTTTGTGATGCAATTTGTACTGTGGCGAGGTTGACCTAAAAAAAAAAAAAAATTGGTGAGCCCCACCCAAATCCTACAGGACCAGAGAGAAGGTCCAAAACCCCCCCTTGCCCAACAAATAGAGTATTTACTCATCTATAATGTATCCCTGACCCTCCATAAAGCCGCATCAGCATCAGTCATGGGCAGGGGGCTCTGTTAGTGGTGGTGGCCATAAGACAGACCCCTCATCCCCCATATTGGGCTCAGTCATGGGCAGGGGGCTCTGTTAGTGGTGGCCATAAGACAGGTCCCTCATCCTCCATATTGGGCTCAGTCATGGGCAGGGGGCTCTGTTAGTGGTGGCCATAAGACAGGTCCCTCATCCTCCATATTGGGCTCAGTCATGGGCAGGGGGCTCTGTTAGTGGTGGCCATAAGACAGGCCCCTCATCCCCCATATTGGGCTCAGTCATGGGCAGGGGGCTCTGTTAGTGGTGGCCATAAGACAGGTCCCTCATCCTCCATATTGGGCTCAGTCATGGGCAGGGGGCTCTGTTAGTGGTGGCCATAAGACAGGTCCCTCATCCCCCATATTGGGCTCAGTCATGGGCAGGGGGCTCTGTTAGTGGTGGCCATAAGACAGGTCCCTCATCCTCCATATTGGGCTCAGTCATGGGCAGGGGGCTCTGTTAGTGGTGGTGGCCATAAGACAGGTCCCTCATCCTCCATATTGGGCTCAGTCATGGGCAGGGGGCTCTGTTAGTGGTGGCCATAAGACAGGCCCCTCATCCTCCATATTGGGCTCAGTCATGGGCAGGGGGCTCTGTTAGTGGTGGCCATAAGACAGGCCCCTCATCCCCCATATTGGGCTCAGTCATGGGCAGGGGGCTCTGTTAGTGGTGGCCATAAGACAGACCCCTCATCCCCCATATTGGGCTCAGTCATGGGCAGGGGGCACTGTTAGTGGTGGCCATAAGACAGACCCCTCATCCTCCATATTGGGCTCAGTCATGGGCAGGGGGCTCTGTTAGTGGTGGCCATAAGACAGGCCCCTCATCCTCCATATTGGGCTCAGTCATGGGCAGGGGGCTCTGTTAGTGGTGGCCATAAGACAGGCCCCTCATCCCCCATATTGGGCTCAGTCATGGGCAGGGGGCACTGTTAGTGGTGGCCATAAGACAGGCCCCTCATCCCCCATATTGGGCTCAGTCATGGGCAGGGGGCACTGTTAGTGGTGGCCATAAGACAGGCCCCTCATCCCCCATATTGGGCTCAGTCATGGGCAGGGGGCTCTGTTAGTGGTGGCCATAAGACAGGCTCCTCATCCCCCATATTGGGCTCAGTCATGGGCAGGGGGCTCTGTTAGTGGTGGCCATAAGACAGGCCCCTCATCCCCCATATTGGGCTCAGTCATGGGCAGGGGGCTCTGTTAGTGGTGGCCATAAGACAGGCCCCTCATCCCCCATATTGGGCTCAGTCATGGGCAGGGGGCTCTGTTAGTGGTGGCCATAAGACAGGCTCCTCATCCCCCATATTGGGCTCAGTCATGGGCAGGGGGCACTGTTAGTGGTGGCCATAAGACAGGCCCCTCATCCCCCATATTGGGCTCAGTCATGGGCAGGGGGCTCTGTTAGTGGTGGCCATAAGGCAGGCCCCTCATCCCCCATATTGGGCTCAGTCATGGGCAGGGGCACTGTTAGTGGTGGTGGCCATAAGACAGGACCCTCATCCCCCATATTGGGCTCAGTCATGGGCAGGGGGCTCTGTTAGTGGTGGCCATAAGACAGGTCCCTCATCCCCCATATTGGGCTCAGTCATGGGGAGGGGGCTCTGTTAGTGGTGGCCATAAGACAGGTCCCTCATGCCCCTATATTGGGCTCAGTCATGGGCAGGGGGCTCTGTTAGTGGTGGCCATAAGACAGGCCCCTCATCCTCCATATTGGGCTCAGTCATGGGGAGGGGGCTCTGTTAGTGGTGGGGGCCATAAGACAGGCCCCTCATCCCCCATATTGGGCTCAGTCATGGGGAGGGGGCTCTGTTAGTGGTGGTGGCCATAAGACAGGCTCCTCATTCCCCATATTGGGCTCAGTCATGGGCAGGGGGCTCTGTTAGTGGTGGCCATAAGACAGGTCCCTCATGCCCCATATTGGGCTCAGTCATGGGCAGGGGGCTCTGTTAGTGGTGGGGGCCATAAGACAGGCCCCTCATCCCCCATATTGGGCTCAGTCATGGGGAGGGGGCTCTGTTAGTGGTGGGGGCCATAAGACAGGCCCCTCATCCCCCATATTGGGCTCAGTCATGGGGAGGGGGCTCTGTTAGTGGTGGTGGCCATAAGACAGGCTCCTCATTCCCCATATTGGACTCAGTCATGGGCAGGGGGCTCTGTTAGTGGTGGCCATAAGACAGGCCCCTCATCCCCCATATTGGGCTCAGTCATGGGGAGGGGGCTCTGTTAGTGGTGGCCATAAGACAGGCCCCTCATCCCCGATATTGGGCTCAGTCATGGGCAGGGGGCTCTGTTAGTGGTGGCCATAAGACAGGCCCCTCATCCTCCATATTGGGCTCAGTCATGGGCAGGGGGCTCTGTTAGTGGTGGTGGCCATAAGACAGGCCCCTCATCCCCCATATTGGGCTCAGTCATGGGCAGGGGGCTCTGTTAGTGGTGGCCATAAGACAGGCCCCTCATCCCCCATATTGGGCTCAGTCATGGGCAGGGGCTCTGTTAGTGGTGGTGGCCATAAGACAGGCCCCTCATCCCACATATTAGGGTCAGTCATGGGCAGGGGCACTGTTAGTGGTGGCCATAAGACAGGTTCCTCATCCCCCATATTGGGCTCAGTCATGGGCAGGGGGCTCTGTTAGTGGTGGTGGCCATAAGACAGGCCCCCCATCCCCCATATTGGGCTCAGTCATGGGCAGGGGGCTCTGTTAGTGGTGGTGGCCATAAGACAGGCCCCTCATCCCCCATATTGGGTCAGTCATGGGCAGGGGCTCTGTTAGTGGTGGTGGCCATAAGACAGGCCCCTCATCCCCCATATTGGGCTCAGTCATGGGCAGGGGGCTCTGTTAGTGGTGGTGGCCATAAGACAGGCCCCTCATCCCCCATATTGGGCTCAGTCATGGGCAGGGGGCACTGTTAGTGGTGGCCATAAGACAGGTCCCTCATCCCCCATATTGGGCTCAGTCATGGGCAGGGGGCACTGTTAGTGGTGGCCATAAGACAGGCCCCTCATCCCCCATATTGGGCTCAGTCATGGGCAGGGGGCTCTGTTAGTGGTGGCCATAAGACAGACCCCTCATCCCCCATATTGGGCTCAGTCATGGGCAGGGGCACTGTTAGTGGTGGTGGCCATAAGACAGGACCCTCATCCCCCATATTGGGCTCAGTCATGGGCAGGGGGCTCTGTTAGTGGTGGCCATAAGACAGGTCCCTCATCCCCCATATTGGGCTCAGTCATGGGGAGGGGGCTCTGTTAGTGGTGGCCATAAGACAGGTCCCTCATGCCCCTATATTGGGCTCAGTCATGGGCAGGGGGCTCTGTTAGTGGTGGGGGCCATAAGACAGGCCCCTCATCCCCCATATTGGGCTCAGTCATGGGGAGGGGGCTCTGTTAGTGGTGGCCATAAGACAGGCCCCTCATCCCCCATATTGGGCTCAGTCATGGGCAGGGGGCTCTGTTAGTGGTGGCCATAAGACAGGCTCCTCATTCCCCATATTGGGCTCAGTCATGGGCAGGGGGCTCTGTTAGTGGTGGCCATAAGACAGGTCCCTCATGCCCCATATTGGGCTCAGTCATGGGCAGGGGGCTCTGTTACTGGTGGTGGCCATAAGACAGGCCCCTCATCCCCCATATTGGGCTCAGTCATGGGCAGGGGGCTCTGTTAGTGGTGGTGGCCATAAGACAGGCCCCCCATCCCCCATATTGGACTCAGTCATGGGCAGGGGGCTCTGTTAGTGGTGGCCATAAGACAGGCCCCTCATCCTCCATATTGGGCTCAGTCATGGGCAGGGGGCTCTGTTAGTGGTGGCCATAAGACAGGCCCCTCATCCCCCATATTGGGCTCAGTCATGGGGAGGGGGCTCTGTTAGTGGTGGCCATAAGACAGGCCCCTCATCCCCCATATTGGGCTCAGTCATGGGCAGGGGGCTCTGTTAGTGGTGGCCATAAGACAGGCCCCTCATCCTCCATATTGGGCTCAGTCATGGGCAGGGGGCTCTGTTAGTGGTGGTGGCCATAAGACAGGCCCCTCATCCCCCATATTGGGCTCAGTCATGGGCAGGGGGCTCTGTTAGTGGTGGCCATAAGACAGGCCCCTCATCCCACATATTGGGCTCAGTCATGGGTAGGGGGCTCTGTTAGTGGTGGCCATAAGACAGGCCCCTCATCCCCCATATTGGGCTCAGTCATGGGGAGGGGGCTCTGTTAGTGGTGGCCATAAGACAGGCCCCTCATCCCCCATATTGGGCTCAGTCATGGGCAGGGGGCACTGTTAGTGGTGGCCATAAGACAGGCCCCTCATCCCCCATATTGGGCTCAGTCATGGGGAGGGGGCTCTGTTAGTGGTGTCCATAAGACAGGCCCCTCATCCCCCATATTGGGCTCAGTCATGGGCAGGGGGCTCTGTTAGTGGTGGCCATAAGACAGGCCCCTCATCCCCCATATTGGGCTCAGTCATGGGCAGGGGGCTCTGTTAGTGGCGGCCATAAGACAGGCCCCTCATCCCCCATATTGGGCTCAGTCATGGGCAGGGGGCTCTGTTAGTGGTGGCCATAAGACAGGCCCCTCATCCCCCATATTGGGCTCAGTCATGGGCAGGGGGCTCTGTTAGTGGTGGCCATAAGACAGGCCCCTCATCCCCCATATTGGGCTCAGTCATGGGCAGGGGGCTCTGTTAGTGGTGGCCATAAGACAGGCCCCTCATCCCCCATATTGGGCTCAGTCATGGGCAGGAGGCTCTGTTAGTGGTGGTGGCCATAAGACAGGCCCCTCATCCCCCATATTGGGCTCAGTCATGGGCAGGAGGCTCTGTTAGTGGTGGTGGCCATAAGACAGGCCCCTCATCCCCCATATTGGGCTCAGTCATGGGCAGGGGGCTCTGTTAGTGGTGGCCATAAGACAGGCCCCTCATCCCCCATATTGGGCTCAGTCATGGGCAGGGGCTCTGTTAGTGGTGGTGGCCATAAGACAGGCCCCTCATCCCACATATTAGGGTCAGTCATGGGCAGGGGCACTGTTAGTGGTGGCCATAAGACAGGTTCCTCATCCCCCATATTGGGCTCAGTCATGGGCAGGGGGCTCTGTTAGTGGTGGTGGCCATAAGACAGGCCCCCCATCCCCCATATTGGGCTCAGTCATGGGCAGGGGGCTCTGTTAGTGGTGGTGGCCATAAGACAGGCCCCTCATCCCCCATATTGGGTCAGTCATGGGCAGGGGGCTCTGTTAGTGGTGGCCATAAGACAGGCCCCCCATCCCCCATATTAGGCTCAGTGATGGGCAGGGGGCTCGGTTAGTGGTGGCCATAAGACAGGCCCCTCATCCCCCATATTGGGCTCAGTCATGGGCAGGGAGCTCTGTTAGTGGTGCAGCCATAAGACAGGCCCCTCATCCTCCATATTGGGCTCAGTCATGGGCAGGGGGCTCTGTTAGTGGTGGCCATAAGACAGGTCCCTCATCCCCCATATTGGGCTCAGTCATGGGCAGGGGGCACTGTTAGTGGTGGCCATAAGACAGGCCCCTCATCCTCCATATTGGGCTCAGTAATGGGGAGGGGGCTCTGTTAGTGGTGCAGCCATAAGACAGGCCCCTCATCCCCCATATTGGGCTCAGTCATGGGCAGGGGGCTCTGTTAGTGGTGGCCATAAGACAGGTCCCTCATCCCCATATTGGGCTCAGTCATGGGCAGGGGGCTCTGTTAGTGGTGGTAGCCATAAGACAGGTCCCTCATCCCCATATTGGGCTCAGTCATGGGCAGGGGGCTCTGTTAGTGGTGGCCATAAGACAGGTCCCTCATGCCCCATATTGGGCTCAGTCATGGGGAGGGGGCTCTGTTAGTGGTGTCCATAAGACAGGTCCCTCATCCCCCATATTGGGCTCAGTCATGGGGAGGGGGCTCTGTTAGTAGTGGCCATAAGACAGGCCCCTCATCCCCCATAATGGGCTCAGTCATGGGGAGGGGGCTCTGGTAGTGGTGGCCATAAGACAGGTCCCTCATCCCCCATATTGGGCTCAGTCATGGGCAGGGGGCACTGTTAGTGGTGGCCATAAGACAGGCCCCTCATCCCCCATATTGGGCTCAGTCATGGGCAGGGGCACTGTTAGTGGTGGCCATAAGACAGGCCCCTCATCCTCCATATTGGGCTCAGTCATGGGCAGGGGGCTCTGTTAGTGGTGCAGCCATAAGACAGGCCCCTCATCCTCCATATTGGGCTCAGTCATGGGCAGGGGGCACTGTTAGTGGTGCAGCCATAAGACAGGCCCCTCATCCTCCATATTGGGCTCAGTAATGGGCAGGGGGCTCTGTTAGTGGTGGCCATAAGACAGGCCCCTCATCCCCCATATTGGGCTCAGTCATGGGCAGGGGCACTGTTAGTGGTGGCCATAAGACAGGCCCCTCATCCTCCATATTGGGCTCAGTCATGGGCAGGGGGCTCTGTTAGTGGTGCAGCCATAAGACAGGCCCCTCATCCTCCATATTGGGCTCAGTCATGGGCAGGGGGCACTGTTAGTGGTGCAGCCATAAGACAGGCCCCTCATCCTCCATATTGGGCTCAGTCATGGGCAGGGGGCTCTGTTAGTGGTGGCCATAAGACAGGCCCCTCATCCTCCATATTGGGCTCAGTCATGGGCAGGGGCACTGTTAGTGGTGGCCATAAGACAGGCCCCTCATCCTCCATATTGGGCTCAGTCATGGGCAGGGGGCTCTGTTAGTGGTGCAGCCATAAGACAGGCCCCTCATCCTCCATATTGGGCTCAGTAATGGGGAGGGGGCTCTGTTAGTGGTGCAGCCATAAGACAGGCCCCTCATCCTCCATATTGGGCTCAGTAATGGGCAGGGGGCTCTGTTAGTGGTGGCCATAAGACAGGTCCCTCATGTCCCATATTGGGCTCAGTCATGGGGAGGGGGCTCTGTTAGTGGTGGCCATAAGACAGGCCCCTCATCCCCCATATTGGGCTCAGTCATGGGCAGGGGGCTCTGTTAGTGGTGGCCATAAGACAGGCCCCTCATCCCCCATATTGGGCTCAGTCATGGGGAGGGGGCACTGTTAGTGGTGGCCATAAGACAGGCCCCTCATCCCCCATATTGGGCTCAGTCATGGGGAGGGGGCTCTGTTAGTAGTGGCCATAAGACAGGCCCGTCATCCCCCATATTGGGCTCAGTCATGGGCAGGGAGCTCTGTTGGTGGTGACCATAAGACAGGCCCCTCATCCCCCATATTGGGCTCAGTCATGGGGAGGGGGCTCTGTTAGTAGTGGCCATAAGACAGGCCCGTCATCCCCCATATTGGGCTCAGTCATGGGCAGGGGGCACTGTTAGTGGTGGCCATAAGACAGGCCCCTCATCCCCCATATTGGGCTCAGTCATGGGCAGGGGGCACTGTTAGTGGTGTGGCCATAAGACAGGCCCCTCATCCCCCATATTGGGCTCAGTCATGGGCAGGGGGCTCTGTTAGTGGTGGTAGCCATAAGACAGGTCCCTCATCCCCATATTGGGCTCAGTCATGGGCAGGGGGCTCTGTTAGTGGTGGCCATAAGACAGGTCCCTCATCCCCATATTGGGCTCAGTCATGGGCAGGGGGCTCTTTTAGTGGTGGCCATAAGACAGGCCCCTCATCCCCCATAATGGGCTCAGTCATGGGGAGGGGGCTCTGGTAGTGGTGGCCATAAGACAGGTCCCTCATTTCCCATATTGGGCTCAGTCATGGGCAGGGGGCACTGTTAGTGGTGGCCATAAGACAGGCCCCTCATCCCCCATATTGGGCTCAGTCATGGGCAGGGGGCTCTGTTAGTGGTGGCCATAAGACAGGCCCCTCATCCCCCATATTGGGCTCAGTCATGGGCAGGGGGCACTGTTAGTGGTGCAGGCCATAAGGCAGGCCCCTCATCCCCCATATTGGGCTCAGTCATGGGCAGGGGGCACTGTTAGTGGTGGCCATAAGACAGGTCCCTCATCCCCCATATTGGACTCAGTCATGGGCAGGGGGCTCTGTTAGTGGTGGCCATAAGACAGGCTCCTCATCCCCCATATTGGGCTCAGTCATGGGCAGGGGGCACTGTTAGTGGTGGCCATAAGACAGGCCCCTCATGCCCCATATTGGGCTCAGTCATGGGCAGGGGGCACTGTTAGTGGTGGCCATAAGACAGGCCCCTCATGCCCCATATTGGGCTCAGTCATGGGCAGGGGGCACTGTTAGTGGTGGCCATAAGACAGGCCCTCATCCCCCATATTGGGCTCAGTCATGGGCAGGGGGCACTGTTAGTGGTGGCCATAAGACAGGCCCCTCATCCCCCATATTGGGCTCAGTCATGGGCATCCCAACATAGGGGTCCTAGTTGCTACCAGTACATGTCTGAAATGTTCTTAAGCAAAGCACCTAACCCCCCCCAACTGCTCCCCCCAGGGGCTGTTATAAGGGCAGCCCACCGCTCCGGGCAGGTGTACACTCACTGCATGGATGGGTTAAATGCGGAGGAAAAATTCCTATGTGTTCACAAGAAACAGTAGGACCAACTGATACATGTTGAAACAAAAATAAAGGAAAATCTCCATTTGTGAATAAGCGCAATACGTCAGATAGACGCATCAATAAATAATGTGGCAATAAATAAATCCAGAAATATACAACTAGTGAAACTCCAAAAACAAACCCAATGAACATGAAATACTAACCCGCTTCAATATGACAAACACTGAAATCCCTTAAAACCCAAAAATGAGTCCAGCGCTCAATCTATGCTCCTGCTTCACTCTAATCCCAGATAATGGCGCCTGTTCTAGCTGTAAAGCTCCGCCCCCTCCATTCATTACCATTGTGGTGTGTGGTGATGATGTCATGGCCACACCTCTGCAATGACTGATCACCTGCTGTAAAGCTCCGCCCCCTCCATTCATTGCCATTGTGGTGTGTGGTGATGATGTCATGGCCACACCTCTGCAATGACTGATCACCTGACATCTTACAGAGACGGGCGGCAATAAAATCAGTGTTTCAGGACGATTCGAAAAACAAAAATATCAATTTCTAGTTCTAATAGGAGAGTATTGGCCAAATGTATTTCACAAGTTGTGTGGGTTTTGGTCCGCTTTAATGTTCGGAAGCAGTGAGTGCTTAGTACATACTCAGACAGGGTCGCGGTGTCTTCATGTTCTGGTCGCCTTCTTTTTACTTTACTGTTACTTTTTCTAATCCCTATTGTCTACCAGTTGCTCACCCAGGACTTACCTGCTGCTACCCTAAGTGATTCCCTTGTGTATTGTAATGATGATTCTGATTCAGATACGGCGAGGACACTCGGGATGAGATATACACAGGAGACATCGCGGCTTCACTGTACACCTCTATAATATTTTAATGGTCCAGCAATTCACCCAAATAGCACCAAATCCACGCTAATTAATACATGCAACAAATATATGTCAAGAATTCATAAATTATTTATTACCTAATGCCCATTAAAACTCACATAATGACAAACAATTAAACATATAACACTAGACAATACATTTTGTGGAGTATCCCAGTTAAATCCATAATCCCAATCCAAAAAGTTTTTAAATAGTTAAATTCAATAAAGTGCCAACACTGTAAACAATTCAAACATATAAAGTGCAAATAGTGCAAAATACTGTGCAAAGAATAACCGTATCAATACCAATGTATTAATGTGGCAAGAAGAAAAAACTCAAGTGCTGAACTACAACAATTAATCAAACAACAATCAAACACATCACCTAAGTGCGGCTAATCTGGGTATCCCCCAAAAAATGGTCAAAGCCGAGTGGCAATCCCCCCTGACACTCGGGATGAGATATACACAGGAGACATGGCGGCTTTCACTGTACACCTCCATGCAACTGACCATAACCCTGGGTATACGGGTGCGTGTGCCAGGTAACAGTCGGGGTGGCGCGCTGTATAGTGCCCGGAGATACGTATCACATCTGGTGGCCTTGTTCCAAGTCACTATACTCCCTAACATTCCAGGTTACAGGCCTATGGATTACACAGAACCTTGTGATCTCTCTTATAAAGGAGAAATCCCTGAGGTGCCAAAATCCATTCAACAAACTCATTGCTTTTATTTCTCTGTCTGCAAAAACGACCAAAGCTTCATTATGGAACGTTCCAGAATCAATAAGACGTTAGTCTACAATAACATGGAACAGGTAAGGATTCATAAAAATCTCTCCAGTATGTCATGAGAGAAAGGTGTTATTCCAACGTGGGGCCGCGGTTATCCTACATCCAGAACCTGGGCTCCCCTCTGCTCCCAGCTAAGCCTCCGGATCGAATGGTTTCCCCTCTGCTCCCAGCTAAGCCTCCGGATCGGATGGTTTCCCCTCTGCTCCCAGCTAAGCCTCCGGATCGGATGGTTTCCCCTCTGCTCCCAGCTGAGCCTCCGGATCGTATGGTTTCCCCTCTGCTCCCAGCTAAGCCTCCGGATCAGATGGTTTCCCCTCTGCTCCCAGCTAAGCCTCTGGATCATATGGTTTCCCCTCTGCTCCCAGCTAAGCCTCCGGATCGGATGGTTTCCCCTCTGCTCCCAGCTAAGCCTCCGGATCGGATGGTTTCCCCTCTGCTCCCAGCTAAGCCTCCGGATCATATGGTTTCCCCTCTGCTCCCAGCTAAGCCTCCGGATCATATGGTTTCCCCTCTGCTCCCAGCTAAGCCTCCGGATCGGATGGTTTCCCCTCTGCTCCCAGCTAAGCCTCCGGATCGGATGGTTTCCCCTCTGCTCCCAGCTAAGCCTCCAGATCGAATGGTTTCCCCTCTGCTCCCAGCTAAGCCTCCGGATCAGATGGTTTCCCCTCTGCTCCCAGCTAAGCCTCCGGATCATATGGTTTCCCCTCTGCTCCCAGCTAAGCCTCCGGATCGGATGGTTTCCCCTCTCCTCCCAGCTAAGCCTCCGGATTGGATGTTTCCCCTCTGCTCCCAGCTAAGCCTCTGGATCGTATGGTTTCCCCTCTGCTCCCAGCTGAGCCTCCGGATCGGATGGTTTCCCCTCTGCTCCCAGCTAAGCCTCCGGATCGAATGGTTTCCCCTCTGCTCCCAGCTAAGCCTCCGGATTGGATGTTTCCCCTCTGCTCCCAGCTAAGCCTCTGGATCGTATGGTTTCCCCTCTGCTCCCAGCTGAGCCTCCGGATCGGATGGTTTCCCCTCTGCTCCCAGTTAAGCCTCTGGATCAGATGGTTTCCCCTCTGCTCCCAGCAAAGCCTCCGGATTGGATGGTTTCCCCTCTGCTTCCAGCTAAGCCTCCGGATCGGATGGTTTCCCCTCTGCTCCCAGTTAAGCCTCTGGATCAGATGGTTTCCCCTCTGCTCCCAGCTAAGCCTCCAGATCAGATGGTTTCCCCTCTGCTTCCAGCTAAGCCTCCGGATCGGATGGTTTCCCCTCTGCTCCCAGATAAGCCTCCAGATCGGATGGTTTCCCCTCTGCTCCCAGCTAAGCCTCCGGATCGGTTGGTTTCCCCCCTGCTCCCAGATAAGCCTCCGGATCGGATGGTTTCCCCTCTGCTCCCAGCTAAGCCTCCGGATCAGATGGTTTCCCCTCTGCTTCCAGCTAAGCCTCCGGATCGGATGGTTTCCCCTCTGCTCCCATCTAAGCCTCCGGATCAGATGGTTTCCCCTCTGCTCCCAGCTAAGCCTCCGGATCGGATGGGTTCCCCCCTGCTCCCAGCTAAGCCTCCGGATCGGATGGTTTCCCCTCTGCTCCCAGCTAAGCCTCCGGATCGGATGGTTTCCCCTCTGCTCCCAGCTAAGCCTCCGGATCAGATGGTTTCCCCTCTGCTCCCACCTAAGCCTCCGGATCGGATGGTTTCCCCTCTGCTCCCAGCTAAGCCTCCGGATCAGATGGTTTCCCCTCTGCTCCCAGCTAAGCCTCCAGATCAGATGGTTTCCCCTCTGCTCCCAGCTAAGCCTCCGGATCGGATGGTTTCCCCCCTGCTCCCAGCTAAGCCTCCGGATCGGATGGTTTCCCCTCTGCTCCCAGCTAAGCCTCCGGATCAGATGGTTTCCCCTCTGCTCCCAGCTAAGCCTCCGGATCGGATGGTTTCCCCTCTACTCCCAGCTAAGCCTCCGGATCGGATGGTTTCCCCTCTGCTCCCAGCTAAGCCTCCGGATCGGATGGTTTCCCCTCTGCTCCCAGCTAAGCCTCCGGATAGGAAGTGTTTCCATTGTTGTAACTGTTACAATGTATCTCCTATCCATCCCTCAATGAGGGTGTGAGGCTTCATCCATCCCTCAATGAGGGGGTGTGGCTTCTACTATCTCTCAATGAGGGGCGTGGCTTCATCTATCCCTCAATGAGGGGGTGTGGCTTCATCATCCCTCAATGAGGGGGTGTGGCTTCATCATCCCTCAATGAGGGGTGTGGCTTCATCCATTCCTCAATGAGGGGTGTGGCTTCATCCATCCCTCAATGAGGGGGCGTTGCTTCATTCATCCCTCGACTGTCCTGGGTTTTGGTCCCCAATCGGGGCCCCGCAGTGTGAAACCCCCCAGATCGCCGATGCCAACTCACCTCTTCCCGGTCCTACGGCGCATGCGCAGCCGCTCATCCAATCAGCACGCTAAGTTTTAATATGTGCAGGTGAGTCTATAGGAATCTGAGCAATACACTGAGCAATTACAAAATGATTATATATTATTTTTATATATCAATCATTATTATATATTTATTATATATTATTATTATATATTTACTATATATTAGCGTCAGGTGAACCCCGGACACGGCAGCAATTACACGTTTATGAAGCCGAATCTGGTGAGCGACTAGAGCAACGCCATGTAGCGTCCGATTCATCATTATCCCAGGCTCAGCTTACAGCGCCGGCGTTCAGCCTTGCAGAGCGCCACGTCTTACCTGTCGCTACCTGGCGTCTCCCATACATTTCTATGGACGATCCTTAAATCCTTTTCCTGATCCCAATTTTTTTTTTTTAATTAAAATCTCAAATCTTCCAGACATGTTTCCTGGCCTAGAAAATTACATTTTGTGAAAACTTTTTGGATTAATAATATTTTTATGCAGAATTGGCCTTACATGTCTGGTATTAAAGTGTTCATGTTACAATGTTATAACAATGTCATTCCATGTGTTTTCGCTATGTTACTACTTGATATATGTTCAGAAACAGACTTTAATCACACAGCATCTGGCGCTATGGGCTACAATTACATGGTTTTGAGCGCCGGCGCTGTTTGAGGCTGTTTTTATGATGAATGTGGTGTTAGTCAGTTGCACTGAGCTGGCGCTACTGTTTGCTCCCATACAGCGTAGTACTGCGACTGACACAACATATTCATCAATGACAGCCAGCGACTTAGGCGCTCTGAATCAAAGAACCGCAGCCGAGCACAGCGACTACTAGCGGGCGCTCTGAAATCCGAGCTACAGACACTCATCTGTCGCTACCTGGCACTAGTAATGAATCAGCCTGCCCGATGACATCACTACTTATGTGGGGCCTAAAAACTCATCAGCAGAGATAAATGTTAATGTTGGTCTAAATAGAGATGAGCGATAACAGAACCTGGGTGTGAAGATTAAGGTGCAGTTACAGGGAATGGCCACTAGAGTGTAAGACCGGAAGTGAGGCCTCTGAGCCAGGAAGTTAGATGATAGTTTAGAATCACTTATAAGCTCTTGTGATTGGTTCTGTAGTTTTGGAAGGAAATCAGGAGAAGGTACAAAGGGAGGAGGAGAGAGAGGGGCCGAGGGTAAAACTAATGCTCCTAAGGTGGAACTAAAGCTGCCAAACATTGAGAGTCTCTGTGAGGAGCTGCTTCATGTATTGTGGAGAAGATCAATAAAGTCTCCACCCAGAGACTCTCATACCAGGAGATCCTCAGCGGGTGCAGTGAGTACCACCACCCAGAGTTCCCCCTAAATAAGTCTCACTCCAGGAGATCCTCAGAGAGTGCAGTGAGTACCACCACCCAGAGTTCCCCCTAAATAAGTCTCACTCCAGGAGATCCTCAGAGAGTGCAGTGAGTACCACCACCCAGAGTTCCCCCTAAATAAGTCTCACTCCAGGAGATCCTCAGCGGGTGCAGTGAGTACCACCACCCAGAGTTCCCCTTAAATAAGTCTCACTCCAGGAGATCCTCAGAGAGTGCAGTGAGTACCACCACCCAGAGTTCCCCCTAAATAAGTCTCACTCCAGGAGATCCTCAGAGAGTGCAGTGAGTACCACCACCCAGAGTTCCCCCTAAATAAGTCTCACTCCAGGAGATCCTCAGAGAGTGCAGTGAGTACCACCACCCAGAGTTCCCCCTAAATAAGTCTCACTCCAGGAGATCCTCAGAGAGTGCAGTGAGTACCACCACCCAGAGTTCCCCCTAAATAAGTCTCACTCCAGGAGATCCTCAGCGGGTGCAGTGAGTACCACCACCCAGAGTTCCTCCTAAATAAGTCTCACTCCAGGAGATCCTCAGCAGGTGCAGTGAGTACCATCACCCAGAGTTCCCCTTAAATAAGTCTCACTCCAGGAGATCCTCAGAGAGTGCAGTGAGTACCACCACCCAGAGTTCCCCCTAAATAAGTCTCACTCCAGGAGATCCTCAGAGAGTGCAGTGAGTACCACCACCCAGAGTTCCCTCTAAATAAGTCTCACTCCAGGAGATACTCAGCGGGTGCAGTGAGTACCACCACCCAGAGTTCCCCCTAAATAAGTCTCACTCCAGGAGATCCTCAGCGGGTGCAGTGAGTACCACCACCCAGAGTTCCCCCTAAATAAGTCTCACTCCAGGAGATACTCAGCGGGTGCAGTGAGTACCACCACCCAGAGTTCCCCCTAAATAAGTCTCACTCCAGGAGATCCTCAGCGGGTGCAGTGAGTACCACCACCCAGAGTTCCTCCTAAATAAGTCTCACTCCAGGAGATCCTCAGCAGGTGCAGTGAGTACCACCACCCAGAGTTCCCCCTAAATAAGTCTCACTCCAGGAGATCCTCAGCGGGTGCAGTGAGTACCACCACCCAGAGTTCCCCCTAAATAAGTCTCACTCCAGGAGATCCTCAGCGGGCGCAGTGAGTACCACCACCCAGAGTTCCCCCTAAATAAGTCTCACTCCAGGAGATCCTCAGCGGGTGCAGTGAGTACCACCACCCAGAGTTCCTCCTAAATAAGTCTCACTCCAGGAGATCCTCAGCAGGTGCAGTGAGTACCACCACCCAGAGTTCCCCCTAAATAAGTCTCACTCCAGGAGATCCTCAGCGGGTGCAGTGAGTACCATCACCCAGAGTTCCCCTTAAATAAGTCTCACTCCAGGAGATCCTCGGCAGGTGCAGTGAGTACCACCACCCAGAGTTCCCCCTAAATAAGTCTCACTCCAGGAGATCCTCAGCGGGTGCAGTGAGTACCACCACCCAGAGTTCCCCCTAAATACAGAAATCCCAAACTCTCCTGCTCACCCCACTAGCAGGATGTGTTCGCAATGTTGGGGGACCCCCTTAGGCCATGTTACCCCCCTGCATATAAGGGGGCCCCCGCCCCGGCTCCTCCACCAGGTGATCCCCAGCGACTATGGCTCTGCTCTTATATAAGGCCATTTCCCCCCACAGGATAGATTGTCAGCTCATAGGACTAATGGCCCCATTCACCCTCATCACCGATGTCACGGATCCAGACTGGACGGGACCCCAGAGAAGAAGAGGGACCAGAACCCGGGACTATTGATATCTCAGAAGCCCGACACAATGGTGTAACGCTTACCTTTCCCTCACTGATAACAGTGCCCTGGAATGTCATATATATATATAACAGTAACAGACAGACAGACAGACAGTCCCTATAGAGGTGTAACTGAATGTGACGGGGCACCGGTGCCAACATTGAATGGGGCCCTTTCACGGCTCTTTTTTTATGATCCTGGGTTTTGGGCCACTCCCCCCGGGGCCCCCCGATTAGGGATGCCCTGCTATGTGAAGCCCCCCAGATCTCCCACATCACCTCACCGTGGTCCTACGGCGCATGTGCGACCGCTCTGAGCCGCTGAGCTATGTATGTCTAATAAAAGTCTATAGTATATGTATCTCAGCAGCTCCGAGCGCACTGCTATAGGGAGAGTGGGGATGCGGCCAGGGCCCGCACATGCGCCTTTGGACCGCAATTCAGGTAAGTGTAGCCAGTGACCTGGGGGGTTTCACACAGCGGGGCATCCCGATTTTGAATGCCCCGCGGGGAGGGGATGGATCGGCCGGCCAATCCAGCAGGGTTTTGGTCCACTTTAAACTCAGTTGGATGCAGTGACAACTAAAGGCTGAAACAGCAAAGACACATAGAGCTTCCTTTATATAAATGATGCCAAGTGATCACAAATAGGATAAATAAGAGGGAGGAGTAACCATACATAACTTTTCAGGGTGCAAAGGAGGGACAATATGTAAATGAAGCCACGCCCCCCTCATTGAGGGATGGATGAAGCCACGGCCCCTCATTGAGGGATAGATGAAGCCACGCCCCCTCATTGAGGGATAGATGAAGTCACGCCTCCTCATTGAGGGATAGATGAAGCCACGCCCCCTCATTGAGCGATGGATAGGAGATACATTGTAACAGTTACAACAATAGAAACACTTTGAATAGGCAAATGAATCATTTATTGCTGCAGATCTGCATGTTACACCGCAAAGAGGGACAAATGAGAACAACGAGGGACAGGGGCTGGGGGGGATGCAATGGGTCAGGTGTGGGGAGAGGGGTTGGGGGGGCTGCAATGGGTCAAGTGCGGGGAGAGGGGCTGGGGGGCTGCAATGGGTCAGGCGCGGGGAGAGGGGCTGGGGGGGCTGTAATGGGACTGGCGTAGGGAGAGGGGCTGGGGGAGCTGCAATGGGTCAGGTGCGGGGAGAGGAGCTGGGGGGGCACAATGGGTCAGGGGTGGGGAGAGGGGCTGCAATGGGTCAGGCATGGGGAGAGGGGCTGGGGGTGCTGCAATGGGTCAGGCGTGGGGAGAGGGGCTGGGGGGGCTGCAATGGGTCAGGTGTGGGGAGAGGGGCTGGGGGGCTGCAATGGGTCAGGCGCGGAAAGAGGGGCTGGGGGGCTGCAATGGGTCAGGCGTGGGGAGAGGGGCTGAGGGGGCTGCAATGGGTCAGGTGTGGGGAGAGGAGCTGGGGGGGCTGCAATGGGTCAGGCATGAGGAAAGGGGCTGGAGGGGCTGCAATGGGTCAGGCACGAGGAGAGGGGCTGGGGGGGCTGCAATGGGTCAGGCGTGGGGAGAGGGGCTGAGGGGGCTGCAATGGGTCAGGCGCGGGGAGAGGAACTGGGGGGGCTGCAATGGGTCAGGTGTAGGGAGAGGGGCTGGGGGGGCTGCAATGGGTCAGGTGCGGGGAGAGGAGCTGGGGGGCTGCAATGGGTCAGGTGTGGGGAGAGGGGCTGGGGTGCTGCAATGGGTCAGGTGTGGGGAGAGGAGCTGGGGGGGCTGCAATGGGTCAGGTGTGGGGAGAGGGGCTGGGGTGCTGCAATGGATCAGGTGGGGGAGAGGAGCTGGGGGGGCTGCAATGGGTCAGTCACGATGAGAGGGGCTGGGTGGGCTGCAATGGGTCAGGCGTGGGGAGAGGGGCTGGGGGGGGCTGCAATGGGTTAGGCATGGGGAGAGGGGCTGGGGGGGCTGCAATGGGTCAGGCGCGGGGAGAGGGGCTGCAATGGGTCAGGCGTGGGGAGAGGGGCTGCAATGTGTCAGGTGCGGGGAGAGGAGCTGGGGGGGCTGCAATGGATCAGGCGTGGGGAGAGGGGCTGGGGGGCCGCAATGGGTCAGGTGTGGGGAGAGGAGTTGGGGGGGCTGCAATGGGTCAGGCACGAGGAGAGGGGCTGGGTGGGCTGCAATGGGTCAGGCGCGGGGAGAGGAGCTGGGGGACTGCAATGGGTCAGGCATGGGGAGAGGGGCTGGGGGGCTGCAATGGGTCAGGTGTGGGGAGAGGGGCTGGGGGGGCTGCAATGGGTCAGGTGTGGGGAGAGGGGCTGGGGGGCTGCAATAGGTCAGGCGCAGGGAGAGGGGCTGGGGGGCTGCAATGGGTCAGGTGTGGGGAGAGGGGCTGGGGGCTGCAATGGGTCAGGTGTGGGGAGAGGGGCTGGGGGGCTGCAATGGGTCAGGTGTGGGGAGAGGGGCTGGGGGGCTGCAATGGGTCAGGTGTGGGGAGAGGGGCTGGGGGGGCTGCAATGGGTCAGGTGTGGGGGGAGGGGCTGGGGGGCTGCAATGGGTCAGGTGTGAGGAGAGGGGCTTGGGGGCTCCAATGGGTCAGGCGCGGGGAGAGGGGCTGGGGGGCTGCAATGGGTCAGGCACGGGGAGAGGGGCTGGGGGGCTGCAATGGGTCAGGTGTGGGGGGAGGAGCTGGGGGGTTGCAATGGGTCAGGCATTGGGAGAGGGGCTGGGGTGGCTGCAATGGGTCAGGGGCGGGGAGAGGGGTTGGGGGGCTGTAATGGGACAGGCGCGGGGAGAGGGGCTGGGGGGGCTGCAATGGGTCAGTGGCGGAGAGAGGGGCTGCAATGGGTCAGGTGTGGGGAGAGGGGCTGGGGGTGCTGCAATGGGTCAGGTGTGGGGAGAGGGGCTGGGGGGGCTGTAATGGGACAGGCGCAGGGAGAGCGGGTGGGGGGCTGCAATGGGTCAGGCATGGGGAGAGGGGCTGAGGGACGCTGCAATGGGTCAGGCGCGGGGAGAGGGGCTGGGGGGCTGCAATGGGTCAGGCACGGGGAGAGGGGCTGGGGACTGCAATGGGTCAGGCACGGAGAGAGGGGCTGGGGGGCTGCAATGGGTCAGGGGTGGGGAGAGGGGCTGGGGGGCTGCAATGGGTCAGGTGTGGGGAGAGGGGCTGGGGGGCTGCAATGGGTCAGGTGTGGGGAGAGGGGCTGGGGTGCTGCAATGGATCAGGTGGGGGAGAGGAGCTGGGGGGGCTGCAATGGGTCAGTCACGATGAGAGGGGCTGGGTGGGCTGCAATGGGTCAGGCGTGGGGAGAGGGGCTGGGGGGGCTGCAATGGGTTAGGCATGGGGAGAGGGGCTGGGGGGGCTGCAATGGGTCAGGCGCGGGGAGAGGGGCTGCAATGGGTCAGGCGTGGGGAGAGGGGCTGCAATGTGTCAGGTGCGGGGAGAGGAGCTGGGGGGGCTGCAATGGATCAGGCGTGGGGAGAGGGGCTGGGGGGCCGCAATGGGTCAGGTGTGGGGAGAGGAGTTGGGGGGGCTGCAATGGGTCAGGCACGAGGAGAGGGGCTGGGTGGGCTGCAATGGGTCAGGCGCGGGGAGAGGAGCTGGGGGACTGCAATGGGTCAGGCATGGGGAGAGGGGCTGGGGGGCTGCAATGGGTCAGGTGTGGGGAGAGGGGCTGGGGGGGCTGCAATGGGTCAGGTGTGGGGAGAGGGGCTGGGGGGCTGCAATAGGTCAGGCGCAGGGAGAGGGGCTGGGGGGCTGCAATGGGTCAGGTGTGGGGAGAGGGGCTGGGGGGCTGCAATGGGTCAGGTGTGGGGAGAGGGGCTGGGGGGCTGCAATGGGTCAGGTGTGGGGAGAGGGGCTGGGGGGCTGCAATGGGTCAGGTGTGGGGAGAGGGGCTGGGGGGGCTGCAATGGGTCAGGTGTGGGGGGAGGGGCTGGGGGGCTGCAATGGGTCAGGTGTGAGGAGAGGGGCTTGGGGGCTCCAATGGGTCAGGCGCGGGGAGAGGGGCTGGGGGGCTGCAATGGGTCAGGCACGGGGAGAGGGGCTGGGGGGCTGCAATGGGTCAGGTGTGGGGGGAGGAGCTGGGGGGTTGCAATGGGTCAGGCATTGGGAGAGGGGCTGGGGTGGCTGCAATGGGTCAGGGGCGGGGAGAGGGGTTGGGGGGCTGTAATGGGACAGGCGCGGGGAGAGGGGCTGGGGGGGCTGCAATGGGTCAGTGGCGGAGAGAGGGGCTGCAATGGGTCAGGTGTGGGGAGAGGGGCTGGGGTGCTGCAATGGGTCAGGTGTGGGGAGAGGGGCTGGGGGGGCTGTAATGGGACAGGCGCAGGGAGAGCGGGTGGGGGGGCTGCAATGGGTCAGGCATGGGGAGAGGGGCTGAGGGACGCTGCAATGGGTCAGGCGCGGGGAGAGGGGCTGGGGGGCTGCAATGGGTCAGGCACGGGGAGAGGGGCTGGGGACTGCAATGGGTCAGGCACGGAGAGAGGGGCTGGGGGGCTGCAATGGGTCAGGGGTGGGGAGAGGGGCTGGGGGGGCTGCAATGGGTCAGGTGAGGGGAGAGGGGCTTGGGGGCTGCAATGGGTCAGGCGTGGGGAGAGGGGCTGGGGGGGCTGCAATGGGTCAGGCACGGGGAGAGGGGCTGGGGGGGCTGAAATGGGTCAGGCACAGGGAGAGGGGCTGGGGGCTGCAATGGGTCAGGCACAGGGAGAGGGGCTGGGGGGCTGCAATGGGTCAGGTGTGGGGAGAGGAGCTGGGTGGGCTGCAATGGGTCAGGTGTGAGTAGAGGGGCTGGGGGGCTGCAATGGGTCAGGCGCGGGGAGAGGGGCTGGGGGGCTGCAATGGGTCAGGTGTGAGGAGAGGAGCTGGGGGGCTGCAATGGGTCAGGCACGTGGAGAGGGGCTGGGGGGGCCGAAATGGGTCAGGGGCGGGGAGAGGGGTTGGGGTGGCTGCAATGGGTCAGGCGCGGAAAGAGGGGCTGGGGGGCTGCAATGGGTCAGGCGTGGGGAGAGGGGCTGAGGGGGCTGCAATGGGTCAGGTGTGGGGAGAGGAGCTGGGGGGGCTGCAATGGGTCAGGTGTGGGGAGAGAGGCTGGGGTGCTGCAATGGGTCAGGCGCAGGGAGAGGGGCTGGGGGGCTGCAATGGGTCAGGCATGGGGAGAGGGGCTGGGGGACGCTGCAATGGGTCAGGCGCGGGGAGAGGGGCTGGGGGGGCTGCAATGGGTCAGGCACGGGGAGAGGGGCTGGGGGGCTGCAAAGGGTCAGGCACGGGGAGAGGGGCTGGGGGGGCTGCAATGGGTCAGGCGTGGGGAGAGGGGCTGGGGGGCTGCAATGGGTCAGGTGCGGGGAGAGGGGCTGGGGGGGCTGCAATGGGTCAGGCACAGGGAGAGGGGCTGGGGGGGCTGCAAAGGGTCAGGCGTGGGGAGAGGGGCTGCAATGGGTCAGGAGCGGGGAGAGGGGCTGGGGGGGCTGCAATGGGTCAGGTGCGGGGAGAGGGGCTAGGGGGGCTGCAATGGGTCAGGTGCGGGGAGAGGGGCTGGGGGGGCTGCAATGGGTCAGGTGCGGGGAGAGGGGCTGGGGGGCTGCAATGGGTCAGGTGTGGGGAGAGGGGCTAGGGGGGCTGCAATGGGTCAGGCGCGGGGAGAGGGGCTGGGGGGGCTGCAATGGGTCAGGAGTGGGGGGAGAGGGGCTGGGGGGGCTGCAATGAGTCAGGCGCGGGGAGAGGGGCTGGGGGGGCTGCAATGGGTCAGGCGCGGGGAGAGGGGCTGGGGGGGCTGCAATGGGTCAGGTGCGGGGAGAGGGGCTAGGGGGGCTGCAATGGGTCAGGCGCGGGGAGAGGGGCTGGGGGGGCTGCAATGGGTCAGGAGTGGGGGGAGAGGGGCTGGGGGGGCTGCAATGAGTCAGGCGCGGGGAGAGGGGCTGGGGGGCTGCAATGGGTCAGGTGCAGGGAGAGGGGCTGGGGGGGCTGCAATGGGTCAGGCACAGGGAGAGGGGCTGGGGGGGCTGCAAAGGGTCAGGCATGGGGAGAGGGGCTGGGGGGCAGCAATGGGTCAGGTGCGGGGAGAGGGGCTGGGGGGGCTGCAATGGGTCAGGCATGGGGAGAGGGGCTGAGGGACGCTGCAATGGGTCAGGCGCGGGGAGAGGGGCTGGGGGGCTGCAATGGGTCAGGCACGGGGAGAGGGGCTGGGGACTGCAATGGGTCAGGCACGGAGAGAGGGGCTGGGGGGCTGCAATGGGTCAGGGGTGGGGAGAGGGGCTGGGGGGGCTGCAATGGGTCAGGTGAGGGGAGAGGGGCTGGGGGGCTGCAATGGGTCAGGCGTGGGGAGAGGGGCTGGGGGGGCTGCAATGGGTCAGGCACGGGGAGAGGGGCTGGGGGGGCTGAAATGGGTCAGGCACAGGGAGAGGGGCTGGGGGCTGCAATGGGTCAGGCACAGGGAGAGGGGCTGGGGGGCTGCAATGGGTCAGGTGTGGGGAGAGGAGCTGGGTGGGCTGCAATGGGTCAGGTGTGAGGAGAGGGGCTGGGGGGCTGCAATGGGTCAGGCGCGGGGAGAGGGGCTGGGGGGCTGCAATGGGTCAGGTGTGAGGAGAGGAGCTGGGGGGGCTGCAATGGGTCAGGCACGTGGAGAGGGGCTGGGGGGGCTGAAATGGGTCAGGGGTGGGGAGAGGGGTTGGGGTGGCTGCAATGGGTCAGGCGCGGAAAGAGGGGCTGGGGGGCTGCAATGGGTCAGGCGTGGGGAGAGGGGCTGAGGGGGCTGCAATGGGTCAGGTGTGGGGAGAGGAGCTGGGGGGGCTGCAATGGGTCAGGTGTGGGGAGAGAGGCTGGGGTGCTGCAATGGGTCAGGCGCAGGGAGAGGGGCTGGGGGGCTGCAATGGGTCAGGCATGGGGAGAGGGGCTGGGGGACGCTGCAATGGGTCAGGCGCGGGGAGAGGGGCTGGGGGGGCTGCAATGGGTCAGGCACGGGGAGAGGGGCTGGGGGCTGCAAAGGGTCAGGCATGGGGAGAGGGGCTGGGGGGCAGCAATGGGTCAGGTGCGGGGAGAGGGGCTGGGGGGGCTGCAATGGGTCAGGCATGGGGAGAGGGGCTGAGGGACGCTGCAATGGGTCAGGCGCGGGGAGAGGGGCTGGGGGGCTGCAATGGGTCAGGCACGGGGAGAGGGGCTGGGGACTGCAATGGGTCAGGCACGGAGAGAGGGGCTGGGGGGCTGCAATGGGTCAGGGGTGGGGAGAGGGGCTGGGGGGGCTGCAATGGGTCAGGTGAGGGGAGAGGGGCTGGGGGGCTGCAATGGGTCAGGCGTGGGGAGAGGGGCTGGGGGGGCTGCAATGGGTCAGGCACGGGGAGAGGGGCTGGGGGGGCTGAAATGGGTCAGGCACAGGGAGAGGGGCTGGGGGCTGCAATGGGTCAGGCACAGGGAGAGGGGCTGGGGGGCTGCAATGGGTCAGGTGTGGGGAGAGGAGCTGGGTGGGCTGCAATGGGTCAGGTGTGAGGAGAGGGGCTGGGGGGCTGCAATGGGTCAGGCGCGGGGAGAGGGGCTGGGGGGCTGCAATGGGTCAGGTGTGAGGAGAGGAGCTGGGGGGGCTGCAATGGGTCAGGCACGTGGAGAGGGGCTGGGGGGGCTGAAATGGGTCAGGGGTGGGGAGAGGGGTTGGGGTGGCTGCAATGGGTCAGGCGCGGAAAGAGGGGCTGGGGGGCTGCAATGGGTCAGGCGTGGGGAGAGGGGCTGAGGGGGCTGCAATGGGTCAGGTGTGGGGAGAGGAGCTGGGGGGGCTGCAATGGGTCAGGTGTGGGGAGAGAGGCTGGGGTGCTGCAATGGGTCAGGCGCAGGGAGAGGGGCTGGGGGGCTGCAATGGGTCAGGCATGGGGAGAGGGGCTGGGGGACGCTGCAATGGGTCAGGCGCGGGGAGAGGGGCTGGGGGGGCTGCAATGGGTCAGGCACGGGGAGAGGGGCTGGGGGCTGCAAAGGGTCAGGCATGGGGAGAGGGGCTGGGGGGGCTGCAATGGGTCAGGCGTGGGGAGAGGGGCTGGGGAGCTGCAATGGGTCAGGTGCGGGGAGAGGGGCTGGGGGGGCTGCAATGGGTCAAGCACAGGGAGAGGGGCTGGGGGGGCTGCAAAGGGTCAGGCGTGGGGAGAGGGGCTGCAATGGGTCAGGAGCGGGGAGAGGGGCTGGGGGGGCTGCAATGGGTCAGGTGCGGGGAGAGGGGCTGGGGGGGCTGCAATGGGTCAGGTGCGGGGAGAGGGGCTGGGGGGGCTGCAATGGGTCAGGTGCGGGGAGAGGGGCTGGGGGGCTGCAATGGGTCAGGTGTGGGGAGAGGGGCTAGGGGGGCTGCAATGGGTCAGGTGCGGGGAGAGGGGCTGGGGGGGCTGCAATGGGTCAGGAGTGGGGGGAGAGGGGCTGGGGGGGCTGGAATGAGTCAGGCGCGGGGAGAGGGGCTGGGGGGGCTGCAATGGGTCAGACGCGGGGAGAGGGGCTGGGGGGGCTGCAATGGGTCAGGTGCGGGGAGAGGGGCTAGGGGGGCTGCAATGGGTCAGGCGCGGGGAGAGGGGCTGGGGGGGCTGCAATGGGTCAGGCGCGGGGAGAGGGGCTGGGGGGGCTGCAATGGGTCAGGAGTGGGGGGAGAGGGGCTGGGGGGGCTGCAATGAGTCAGGCGCGGGGAGAGGGGCTGGGGGCTGCAATGGGTCAGGTGCAGGGAGAGGGGCTGGGGGGGCTGCAATGGGTCAGGCACAGGGAGAGGGGCTGGGGGGGCTGCAAAGGGTCAGGCATGGGGAGAGGGGCTGGGGGGCAGCAATGGGTCAGGTGCGGGGAGAGGGGCTGGGGGGGCTGCAATGGGTCAGGTGCGGGGAGAGGGGATAGGGGGGCTGCAATGGGTCAGGTGCGGGGAGAGGGGCTGGGGGGGCTGCAATGGGTCAGGTGCGGGGAGAGGGGTGGGGGGCTGCAATGGGTCAGGTGCGGGGAGAGGGGCTGGGGGGCTGCAATGGGTCAGGTGCGGGGAGAGGGGCTGGGGGGGCTGCAATGGGTCAGGTGCGGGGAGAGGAACTGGGGGGGCTGCAATGGGTCAGGAGTGGGGGGAGGGGCTGGGGGACCTTCACAGGGAGGGGAGTGGGGTGTAAGAAGAAGCAGTGTATAGGCTGCACCCAGACCAAGTGGCCCTAAAGCAGTGCGGCTCCCTGGGAATTCTCCCTGTGCTCCCTATGGCCAGTCTGCAGGGGCGCGACCCTCAAATAACCTATTAACCTGCTTCCTGTCATTGAATTGTTTTGCTGGTTCAGATCAGCCATTGGACAACACATGTAACATCATCCATTGTCACAGGAATCTGCATAGAGGGATCCACGGAAAATTCAGGAGGGGAGTGTGCTGCCACCTCATTGTCCACAACAACAATTTCAAGAATAAATACTGTGCATAATAATATCTGCAGCGTATTATCCCATGTTCTCCATGTGCTCGGCCTCCATCTACACCATAATGTTTCATTATATTCATAGGTCACACGCCCAGACCAGGAAATAATAACCTACCTAAGCTTCTTCTCATTGCTATGGGAGGCTAGAAACCGGCCCGGGGGCGGGGTGGTGACTCTTATCTGCCATGCGATTCTCTAACAAGGTCACACTCACATCTCAGAACTCTGATGAAGACCACAGACTGACCACAAAGGACGACCCCAAAGTTCTATGGCTATTAAAGAAGGACCCCAAAAGCCTGAGCACCCTCAGAGAAGAACCTCACAGCCTGAGCACCCTCAGAGAAGGACCCCACAGCCTTACCACCCTAAGAAAAAGGCCCCACAGCCTGAGCACCCTCAGAGAAGGACCCCACAGCCTGACCACCCTCAGAGAAGGACCCCACAGCCTTACCACCCTAAGAAAAAGGCCCCACAGCCTGAGCACCCTCAGAGAAGGACCTCACACAGCCTGACCACCCTCAGAGAAGGACCCCACAGCCTGACCACCCTCACAGAAGGACCCCACAGCCTGACCAAACTCACAGAAGGACCCCACAGCCTGAGCACCCTCACAGAAGGACCCCACAGCCAGACCAAACTCACAGAAGGACCCCACAGCCTGAGCACCCTCAGAGAAGGACCCCACAGCCTGACCACCCTCACAGAAGGACCCCACAGCCTGACCACCCTCAGAGAAGGACCCCACAGCCAGACCAAACTCACAGAAGGACCCCACAGCCTGACCACCCTCAGAGAAGGACCCCACAGCCTGAAACCCTCAGAGAAGGACCCCACAGCCTGACCAGCCTCAGAGAAGGACCCCACAAGCCTGACCACCCTCAGAGAAGGACCCCACAGCCTGACCACCCTAAGAAAAAGGCCCCACAGCCTGACAACCCTCACAGAAGGACCCCACAGCCTGACCACCCTCACAGAAGGACCCCACAGCCTGACCACCCTCAGAGAAGGACCCCACAGCCTGACCACCCTCAGAGAAGGACCCCACAGCCTGACCACCCTCAGAGATGGTCCCCACAGCCTGACCACCCTTAGAGAAGGACCCCACAGCCTGACCACCCTCAGAGAAGGACCCCACAAGCCTGACCACCCTCAGAGAAGGACCCCACAAGCACGACTACCCTCAGAGAAGGACCCCACAGCCTGACCACCCTCAGAGAAAGACCCCACAGCCTGACCACCCTCAGAGAAGGACCCCACAGCCTGACCACCCTCACAGAAGGACCCCACAGCCTGACCACCCTCAGAGAAGGACCCCACAGCCTGACCACCCTCAAGTAGGACCCCACAGCCTGACCACCCTCAGAGAATGTCCCCACAGCCTGACCACCCTCAGAGATGGTCACCACAGACTTACCACCCTCAGAAAAGGACCCCACAGTCTGACCACTCTCAGAGAAGGACCCCACAGCCTGACCACCCTTAGAGAAGGACCCCACAGCTTGACCACCCTCAGAGAAGGACCCCACAGCCTGACCACCCTCAGAGAAGGACCCCACAGTCTGACCACCCTCAGAGAAGGACCCCACAGTCTGACCACCCTCAGAGAAGGACCCCACAGTCTGACCACCCTCAGAGAAGGACCCCACAGCCTGACCACCCTCGGAGAAGGACCCCACAGCCTGACCACCCTCGGAGAAGGACCCCACAGTCTGACCACCCTCAGAGCAGGACACTCCACTACCTGACCACCCTCAGAGAAGGACCCCACAGCCTGACCACCCTCAGAGAAGGACCCCACAAGCCTGACCACCCTCAGAGAAGGACCCCCACAGCCTGACCACCCTCAGAAAAGCACGCCACAGCCTAACCACCCTCAGAGAAGGGCCCCACAGCCTGACCACCCTCAGAGAAGGGCCCCACAGCCTGACCACCCTCAGAGAAGGACCCCACAAGCCTGACCACCCTCAGAGAAGGACCCCACAGCCTGACCACCCTAAGAAAAAGGCCCCACAGCCTGACAACCCTCACAGAAGGGACCCCACAGCCTGACCACCCTCAGAGAAGGACCCCACAGCCTGACCACCCATAGAGAAGGACCCCACAAGCCTGACCACCCTCAGAGAAGGACCCCAAAAGCCTGACCACCCTCAGAGAAGGACCCCACAAGCACGACTACCCTCAGAAAAGGACCCCACAGCCTGACCACCCTCAGAGAAGGACCCCACAGCCTGACCACCCTCAGAGAAGGACCCCACAGCCTGACCACCCTCAGAGAAGGACCCCACAGCCTGACCACCCTCAGAGAAGGACCCCACAAGCCTGACCACCCTCAGAGAAGGACCCCACAGCCTGACCACCCTCAGAGAAGGACCCCACAGCCTGACAACCCTCAGAGAAGGACCCCACAGCCTGACCACCCTCAGAGAAGGACCCCACAGCCTGACCACCCTCAGAGATGGTCCCCACAGCCTGACCACCCTCAGAGATGGTCACCACAGACTTACCACCCTCAGAAAAGGACCCCACAGTCTGACCACCCTCAGAGAAGGACCCCACAGCCTGACCACCCTCAGAGAAGGACCCCACAGCCTGATCACCCTCAGAGAAGGACCCCACAGTCTGACCACCCTCAGAGAAGGACCCCACAGTCTGACCACCCTCAGAGAAGGACCCCACAGTCTGACCACCCTCAGAGAAGGACCCCACAGCCTGACCACCCTCGGAGAAGGACCCCACAGCCTGACCACCCTCAGAGAAGGACCCCACAGTCTGACCACCCTCAGAGCAGGACACTCCACTACCTGACCACCCTCAGAGAAGGACCCCACAGCCTGACCACCCTCAGAGAAGGACCCCACAGCCTGACCACCCTCAGAGAAGGACCCCACAGTCTGACCACCCTCAGAGAAGGACCCCCACAGTCTGACCACCCTCAGAGAAGGACCCCACAGTCTGACCACCCACAGAGAAGGACCCCACAGCCTGACCACCCTCGGAGAAGGACCCCACAGCCTGACCACCCTCAGAGAAGGACCCCACAGTCTGACCACCCTCAGAGAAGGACCCCACAGTCTGACCACCCTCAGAGAAGGACCCCCACAGCCTGACCACCCTCAGAAAAGCACCCCACAGCCTGACCACCCTCAGAGAAGGGCCCCACAGCCTGACCACCCTCAGAGAAGGGCCCCACAGCCTGACCACCCTCAGAGAAGGACCGAACAGCCTGCCCACCCTCAGAAAAGCACCCCACAGCCTGACCACCCGCAGAGAAGGACCCCACAGCCTGACCACCCTCACAGAAGGGCCCTACAGCCTGACCACCCTCACAGAAGGACCTCACAGCCTGAGCAGCCTCACAGGAGGACCTCACAGCCTGACAACCCTCAGAGAAGGACCAGACAACCTGACCACTGACACAGAAGGACCCCAGAAGCCTGACCTCCCTCAGAGAAGGACCCCCAACCTGACCACCGACACAGAAAGACCCGACAGGTTGACCACCCTCAGAGATGGACCCCACAGCCTGACCACCCACAGAGAAGGACCCCAGAGCCTGACCATCCTCAGAGAAGGACCCCCCAGCCTCACCACCCTCACAGATGGACCCCACAGACTGACCACCCTCAGGGAAGGACTCCCAGCCTGACCACCCTCAGAGAAAGATCCCCCAGCCAGACCACCCTCAGAGAAGGACCCCCCAGTCAGACCACCCTCAGAGAAGGACCCCCCCAGCCAGACCACCCTCAGAGAAGGACCCCACAGCCTGATCACCCTCAGAGAAGGACCCCACAGCCTGGCCACCCTCAGAGAAGGACCCCTCAGCCTGACCACCCTCAGAGAAGGACCCCACAGCCTGAGCACCCTCAGAGAAGGACCCCACAGCCTGACCACCCTCAGAGATGGACCCCACAAGCCTGACCACCCTCACAGAGGGACCCACAGCCTGACCACCCTCAGAGAAGGACCCCGCTGCCTGACCACCCTCACAAAGGGACCCCCCAGCCTGACCACCCTCACAGAGGGACCCCAAAGCCTGACTACCCTCGGAAATGGACCCCACAGACTTACCACCCTCAAAGAAGGATCCCACAGCCTGACAACCCTCGGAGAAGAATCCCACAGCATGACAACCCTCAGAGAAGGACCCCACAGCCTGACAACCCTCAGAGAAGGACCCCACAGCCTGACCACCCTCAGAGAAGGACCCCACAGCCTGACCACCCTCAGAGAAGGACCCCACAGCCTTACCACCCTCAGAGAAGGACCCCACAGCCTGACCATCCTCAGAGAGGGACCCCACAACCTGACCATCCTCAGAGAGGGATCCCACAGCCTGACCACCCTCAGAGAAGAACCCCACAAGTCTGACCACCCGCACAGAAGGAGCTCACAGCCTGACCACCCTCACAGAAGGACCCCAGAAGTCTGACCACCCTCACAGAAGGACCTCACAAGTCTGACCACCCTCAGAGAAGGACCCCACAGCCTGACCACCCTCACAGAAGGACCCCACAGCCTGACGACCCTCAGAGAAGGACCCCACAGCCTGACCATCCTCATAGAAGGACCCTACAGCCTGAGCACCCTCACAGGAGGACCTCACATCCTGTCCACCGTCACAGAAGATCCCCACAGCCTGACCACCCTCAGAGAAGGACCCCCAACCTGTCCACTGACACAAAGACCCGAAAGGCTGACCACCAACAGAGAAGGACCCCACAGCCTGACCACCCTCAGAGAAGGACCCCCCTGCCTGATCACCCTCAGAGAAGGACCCCACAGCCTGACCACCCTCAGGGAAGGACCCCCCAGCCTGACCACCCTCAGAGAAGGACCCCCCAGCAGGACCACCCTCAGAGAAGGACCCCCCAGCCAGACCACCCTCAGAGAAAAAACCCACAGCCTGACCACCCTCAGAGAAGGACCCCACAGCCTGACCACCCTCAGAGAAGGACCCCACAGCCTGACCACCCTCAGAGAAGGACCCCACAGCCTGACCACCCTCAAAGATGGACCAGACAACCTGACTACCGACACAGAAGGACCCCAGAAGCCTGACCTCCCTCAGAGAAGAACCCCACAGCCTGATCACCCTCAGAGAAGGACCCCCAACCTGACCACCGACACAGAAAGACCCGACAGGTTGACTACCCTCAGAGATGGACCCCACAGCCTGACCACCCTCAGAGAAGGACCCCACAGCCTGACCTTCCTCAGAGAAGGACCCCACAGCCTGACCACCCTCAGGGAAGGACCCCCAACCTGTCCACTGACACAAAGACCCGAAAGGCTGACCACCAACAGAGAAGGACCCCACAGCCTGACCACCCTCAGAGAAGGACCCCCCTGCCTGATCACCCTCAGAGAAGGACCCCACAGCCTGACCACCCTCAGGGGAGGACCCCCCAGCCTGACCACCCTCAGAGAAGGACCCCCCAGCAGGACCACCCTCAGAGAAGGACCCCCCAGCCAGACCACCCTCAGAGAAAAAACCCACAGCCTGACCACCCTCAGAGAAGGACCCCACAGCCTGACCACCCTCAGAGAAGGACCCCACAGCCTGACCACCCTCAGAGAAGGACCCCACAGCCTGACCACCCTCAGAGAAGGACCCCACAGCCTGACCACCCTCACAGAAGGACCCCACAGCCTGACCACCCTCACAGAGAGACCCCACAACCTGACTACCCTCAGAGAAGAACCCCACAGACTTATCACTCTCAAAGAAGGATCCCACAGCCTGACAACCCTCAGAGAAGGACCCCACAGCCGGACCACCTTCAGAGAACGACACCACAGCCTGACCACCCTAAGAGAGGGATCCCACAGCCTGACCAACCTCAGAAAAGGACCCCACAGACTTACCACCCTCAGAAAAGGACCCCACAGACTTACCACCCTCAGAAAAGGACCCCACAGCCCGACAACCCTCAGAGAAGGACCCCACAGCCTGACCACCATCAGAGAAGGACCCCACAGCCTGACCATCCTCAGAGAGGGACCCCACAACCTGACCATCCTCAGAGAGGGACCCCACAGCCTGACCACCCTCAGAGAAGAACCCCACATGTCTGACCACCCGCACAGAAGGACCTCACAGCCTGACCACCCTCACAGAAGGACCCCACAAGCCTGACCATCCTCACAGAAGGACCCCACAGCCTGACCACCCTCACAGAAAGACCCCACAGCCTGACGACCCTCACAGAAGGACCCTACAGCCTGAGCACCCTCACAGGAGGACCTCACATCCTGTCCACCGTCACAGAAGAACCCCACAGCCTGACCACCCTCAGAGAAGGACCCCCCAGCCTGATCATCCTCAGAGAAGGACCTCCCAGCCTGACCGCCCTCACAGAGGGACCCCCCAGCCTGACCACCCTCAGAGAAGGACCCCCCAGCAGGACCACCCTCAGAGAAGGACCCCCCAGCCAGACCACCCTCAGAGAAGGACCCCCCAGCCAGACCACCCTCAGAGAAGGACCCCAAAGCCTGACCACCCTCAGAGAAGGACCCCACAGCCTGACCACCCTCAGAGAAGGACCCCACAAGCCTGATCACCCTCACAGAGGGACCCCACAGCCTGACCACCCTCACAGAGGGACCCCACAGCCTGACCACCCGTACAGAGGGAGCCCACAGCCTGACCACCCTCAGAGAAGTACCCCCCAGCCTGATCATCCTCAGAGAAGGACCCCCCAGCCTGATCATCCTCAGAGAAGGACACCCCAGCCTGACCACCCTCACAGAGGGACCCCCCAGCCTGACCACCCTCACAGAAGGACCCCCCAGCAGGACCACCCTCAGAGAAGGACCCCCCAAGCCAGACCACCCTCAGAGAAGGACCCCCCAGCCAGACCACCCTCAGAGAAGGACCCTACAGCCTGACCACCCTCAGAGAAGGACCCCACAGCCTGACCACCCTCAGAGAAGGACCCCACAGCCTGACCACCCTCAGAGAAGCACCCCACAAGCCAGACCACCCTCACAGAGGGACCCCACAGCCTAACCACCCTCAGAGAAGCACCCCACAGCCTGACCACCCTCACAGAGGGACCCCACAGCCTGATCACCCTCACAGAGGGACCCCACAGCCTGACTACCCTCAGAAATGGACCCCACAGGCTTACCACCCTCAAAGAAGGATCCCACAGCCTGACAACCATCAGAGAAGGATCCCACAGCCTGACAACCCTCAGAGAAGGACCTCACAGCCTGACCACCCTCACAGATGGACCCCAAAAGTCTGGCCACCCTCACAGAAGGACCCCACAAGTCTGGCCACCCTCACAGAAGGACCCCACAAGTCTGACTACCTTCACAGAAGGACTCCACAGCCTGACCACCCTCAGAGAAGGACCCCACAGCCTGACGGCCCTCAGAGAAGGACTCCACAGCCTGACCACCCTCACAGAAGGACCCTACAGCCTGAGCACCCTCACAGGAGGACCTCACATCCTGTCCACCGTCACAGAAGAACCCCACAGCCTGACCACCCTCAGAGAAGGACCCCCAACCTGACCACCGACACAAGGACCCGACAGGCTGACCACCCTCAGAGAAGGACCCCCCAGCCTGATCATCCTCAGAGAAGGACCCCCCAGCCTGATCATCCTCAGAGAAGGACCCCCCAGCCTGATCTTCCTCAGAGAGGGACCCCACAGCCTGACCACCCTCAGAGAAAGACCCCCCAGCCTGATCATCCTCAGAGAAGGACCCCCCAGCCTGATCATCCTCAGAGAAGGACACCCCAGCCTGACCACCCTCACAGAGGGACCCCCCAGCCTGACCACCCTCAGAGAAGGAAACCCCAGCAGGACCACCCTCAGAGAAGGACCTCCCAGCCAGACCACCCTCAGAGAAGGACCCCACAGCCTGACCACCCTCAGAGAAGGACCCCACAGTCTGACCACCCTCAGAGAAGGACCCCCCAGCCTGACCGCCCTCAGAGAAGGACCCCACAGCCTGACCACCCTCAGAGAAGCACCCCACAAGCCTGGCCACCCTCACAGAGGGACCCCACCGCCTGACCACCCTCAGAGAAGGACCCCACAGCCTGACCACCCTCACAGAGGGACCCCACAGCCTGATCACCCTCACAGAGGGACCCCACAGCCTGACTACTCTCAGAAATGGACCCCACAGACTTACCACCCTTAAAGAAGGATCCCACAGCCTGACAACCCTCAGAGAAGGATCCCACAGCCTGACAACCCTCAGAGAAGGACCTCACAGCCTGACCACCCTCACAGAAGGACCCCAAAAGTCTGGCCACCGTCACAGAAGGACCCCACAAGTCTGACCACCCTCACAGAAGGACCCCACAGCCTGACCACCCTCACAGAAGGACCCCACAGCCTGACGACCCTCAGAGAAGGACCCCACAGCCTGACCATCCTCACAGAAGGACCCTACAGCCTGAGCACCCTCACAGGAGGACCTCACATCCTATCCACCATCACAGAAGAACCCCACAGCCTGACCACCCTCAGAGAAGGACCCCCCAACCTGACCACCGACACAAAGACCCGACAGGCTGACCACCTTCAGAGAAGGAACAGCCTGACCACCCTCAGAGAAGGACCCCACAGCCTGACCATCCTCAGAGAAGGACCCCCCAGCCTGACCACCCTCACAGAGGGACCCAACAGCCTGACCACCCTCAGGGAAGGACCCCCAGCCTGACCACCCTCAGAGAAGGACCCCCCAGCAGGACCACCCTCAAAGAAGGACCCCCCCAGCCAGACCACCCTCAGAAATGGACCCCACAGACTTACCACCCTCAAAGAAGGATCCCACAGCATGACAACCCTCAGAGAAGGATCCCACAGCCTGACAACCCTCAGAGAAGGACCCCACAGCCTTACCACCCTCAGAGAAGGTCCCCACAGCCTGACCACCCTCAGAGAAGGACACCACAGCCTGACCACCCTCAGAGAAGGACCCCACAGCCTGAACACCCTCAGAGAGGGACCCCAAAGCCTGACCACCCTCAGAGAAGAGCCCTACAAGTCTGACCATCCACACAGAAGGACCTCACAGCCTGACCACCGTCAGAGAAGGACCCCAAAAGTCTGACCACCCTCACAGAAGGACCCCACAATTCTGACCACCCCCAGAGAAGGACCCCACAGCCTATCCACCCTCACAGAAGGACCCCACAGCCTGACGACCCTCAGAGAAGGACCCCACAGCCTGACCATCCTCACAGAAGGACCCTACAGCCTGAGCACCCTCACAGGAGGACCTCACATCCTGTCCACCGTCACAGAAGAACCCCACAGCCTGACCACCCTCAGAGAAGGACCCCCCAGCCTGATCATCCTCAGAAAAGGACCTCCCAGCCTGACCACCCTCACAGAGGGACCCCCCAGCCTGACAACCCTCAGAGAAGGACCCCCCAGCAGGACCACCCTCAGAGAAGGACCCCCCAGCCAGACCACCCTCAGAGAAGGACCCCAAAGCCTGACCACCCTCAGAGAAGGACCCCACAGCCTCACCACCCTCAGAGAAGGACCCCACAAGCCTGATCACCCTCACAGAGGGACCCCACAGCCTGACCACCCTCACAGAGGGACCTGACAGCCTGACCACCCTCACAGAGGGACCCCACAGCCTGACCACCCTCACAGAGGGACCCCACAGCCTGACCACCCTCACAGAGGGACCCCATAGCCTGACCACCCTCACAGAGGGACCCCACAGCCAGACCACCCTCACAGAGGGCCCCACAGCCTGACCACCCTCACAGAAGGACCCCCCAGCCAGATCACCCTCACAGAAGGACCCCCCCCAGCCAGACCACCCTCAGAGAAGGACCCCCCAGCCAGACCACCCTCAGAGAAGGACCCCCCCAGCCAGACTACCCTCAGAGAAGGACCCCCCAGCCAGACCACCTTCAGAGAAGGACCCCCCAGCCGGACCACCCTCAGAGAAGGACCCCACAGCCAGACTACCCTCAGAGAAGAACCCCACAGCCTGACCACCCTCAGAGAAGGACCCCAGAAGCCTTACCACCCTCAGAGAGAGACCCCAGAAGCCTGACCACACACACAGAAGGACCCCACAGCCTGACTACCTTCACAGAAGGACCTCAGAAGCCTGACCAACCTCAGAGAAGGACCCCACTAACCTGACCACACTCAGAGAAGGACCCCTCAGCCTGACCAACCTCAGAGAAGAACCCCACAGCCTGACCACCCACTTAGAAGAACCCAACAACCTGACCACCCTCAGAGAAGGGCCCCACAGCCTGACCACCCTCAGAGAAGGACCCCCCAGCCAGACTACCCTCAGAGAAGGACCCCAGAAGCCTTACCACTATCAGAGAAGAACCCCACAGCCTGACCACCCTCAGAGAAGGACCCCAGAAGCCTTACCACCCTCAGAGAGAGACCCAAGAAGCCTGACCTCCCTCAGAAGGACCCCACAGCCTGACCACCCTCAGAGAAGGACCCCACATCCTGACCACCCTCAGAGAAGGACCCCACAGCCTGACCACCCTCAGAGAAGGGCCCCACAGCCTGACCACCCTCAGGGAAGGGCCCCACAGCCTGACCATCCTCACAGAGGGACCCCCCAGCCTGACCACCCTCAGAGAAGGACCCCCCAGCAGCCTGACCACCCTCAGAGAAGGACCCCCCAGCCAGACCACCCTCAGAGAAGGACCCCCCAGCCAGACTACCCTCATAGAAGTACCCCCCAGCCAGACCACCCTCAGCGAAGGACCCCACAGCCTGACCACCCTCAGAGAAGGACCCCCCAGCCTGACCACCCTCAGAGAAGGACCCCACAGCCTGACCACCCTCAGAGAAGGACCCCACAAGCCTGACCACCCTCACAGAGGGACCCCACAGCCTGACCACCCTCACAGAGGGACCCCACAGCCTGACCACCCTCACAGAAGGGCCCCACAAGCCTGACCACCCTCACAGAGGGACCCCACAGCCTGACCACCCTCACAGAAGGACCCCACAGCCTGACCACCCTCACAGAGGGACCCCACAGCCTGACCACCCTCAGGGAAGGACCTCCCAGCCTGACCACCCTCACAGATGGACCCCCCAGCCAGATCACCCTCAGAGAAGGACCCCCCAGCCAGACCACCCTCACAGAAGGACCTCCCAGCCAGACCACCTTCAGAGAAGGACCCCACAGCCTGACCACCCTCAGGGAAGGACCCCCAGCCGGACCACTCTCAGAGAAGGATCCCCCAGCCGGACCACCCTCAGAGAAGGACCCCCCAGCCAGACCACCTTCAGAGAAGGACCCCCCAGCCAGACTACCCTCAGAGAAGGACCCCAGAAGCCTTACCACTATCAGAGAAGAACCCCACAGCCTGACCACCCTCAGAGAAGGACCCCAGAAGCCTTACCACCCTCAGAGAGAGACCCCAGAAGCCTGACCTCCCTCAGAAGGACCCCACAGCCTGACCACTCACACAGAAGGACCCCACAGCCTGACTACCTTCACAGAAGGACCCCAGAAGCCTGACCAACCTCAGAGAAGGACCCCCAACCTGACCACCCTCAGAGAAGGACCCCACTAACCTGACCACACTCAGAGAAGGACCCCCCAGCCAGACTACCCTCAGAGAAGGACCCCAGAAGCCTTACCACTATCAGAGAAGAACCCCACAGCCTGACCACCCTCAGAGAAGGACCCCAGAAGCCTTACCACCCTCAGAGAGAGACCCCAGAAGCCTGACCTCCCTCAGAAGGACCCCACAGCTGGCCACCCTCAGAGAAGGACCCCACAGCCTTACCACCCTCAGAGAAGGACCCCACAGCCTGACCACCCTCAGAGAAAGGCCCCACAGCCTGACCACCCTCAGAGAAGGGCCCCACAGCCTGACCATCCTCACAAAAGGACCCCACAGCCTGACCACCCTCAGAGAAGGACCCCACAGCCTGACCACCCTCATAGAAAGACTCCACAGCCTGACCACCCTCAGAGAAGGACCCCACAGCCAGACCACCCTCAGAGAAGGACCCCACAATCTGACCACCCTCAGAGAAGGACCCCACAGCCTGACCATCCTCAGAGAAGGACCCCACAATCTGACCACCCTCAGAGAAGGACCCAACAGCCTGACCACCCTCAAAGAAGGACTCCACAGTCTGACCACCCTCATAGAAGGACTCCACAGCCTGCCCACCCTCATAGAAGGACTCCACAGCCTGACCACCCTCACAGAAGGGCCCCACATCCTGACCATCCTCACAGAAGAGCCCCACAGCCTGAACCACCCTCACAAAAGGACCCCACAGCTGGACCACCCTCACAGAAGGACACCACAACCTGACCACCCTCATATAAGGACTCCACAGCCTGACCACCCTCATAGAAGGACCCCCCCTGCCTGACCACCCTCAAGGAAGGACCCCGGAGCCTGACCACCCTTACAGATGGACCCTTGGGCCTGATCACCCTCACAGAAGGACCCCACAGCCTGACCACCCTCACAGAAGGACCCCACAGCCTGACCACCCTCACAGAAGGACCCCACAGCCTGACCACTCTCACAGAAGGACCCCAGAGCCTAACCACCCTAAGAGAAGGACCCCACAGCCTTACCACCCTCACAGAAGGACCCCACAGCCTGACCACCCTCACAGAAGGACCCCACAGTCTGACCACCCTCACAGAAGGACCCCACAGCCTGACCACCCTCACAGAAGGACGCCAGAGCATGACCACCCTCACAGATAGACCCCACAGCCTGATCACCCTCACAGAAGGACCCCACAGCCTGACCACCCTCACAGAAGGACCCCACAGCCTGACCACCCTCAGAGAAGGACCCCGCAGCCTTAGCACCCTCAGATAAGGACCCCACAGCCTGACCACCCTCACAGAAGGACCCCACAGCCTGACCACCCTCATAGAAGGACACCACAGCCTGACCACCCTCATAGAAGGACACCACAGCCTGACCACCCTCACAGAAGGACCCCACAGCCTGACCACCCTCACAGAAGTACCCCACAGCCTGACCACCCCCACAGAAGGACCCCACAGCCTGACCACCCTCATAGAAGGACACCACAGCCTGACCACCCTCATAGAAGGACACCACAGCCTGACCACCCCCACAGAAGGACCCCACAGCCTGACCACCCTCACAGAAGGACCCCACAGCCTGACCACCCTCACAGAAGGACACCAGAGCATGACCACCCTGAAAGATAGACCCCACAGCCCGATCACCCTCACAGAAGGATCCCACAGCCTGACCACCCTCACAGAAGGACCCCACAGCCTGACCACCCTCACAGAAGGACCCCACAGCCTGACCACCCTCACAGAAGGACCCCACAGCCTGACCACCCTCATAGAAGGACACCACAGCCTGACCACCCTCAGAGAAGGACACCACAGCCTGACCACCCTCAGAGAAGGACCCCACATCCTTAGCACCCCCAGATAAGGAGCCCACAGCCTGACCACCCTCAGAGAAGGACCCCACAGCCTTAGCACCCTCAGATAAGGACCCCACAGCCTGACCACCCTCAGATAAGGACCCCACAGCCTGACCACCCTCAGAGAAGGACCCCACATCCTTAGCACCCCCAGATAAGGACACCACAGCCTGACCACCCTCAGAGAAGGACCCCACAGCCTTAGCACCCCCAGATAAGGACCCCACAGCCTGACCACCCTCAAAGAAGGACCCCACAGCCTTAGCACCCTCAGATAAGGGCCCCACAGCCTTAGCACCCTCAGATAAGGACCCCACAGCCTTAGCACCCTCAGATAAGGACCCCACAGCCTTACCACCCTCAGAGAAGGACCCCAAAGCTTGACCATTCTCACAGAACCTATAGCCTGTGGTGTTCTTCATAGTCTAACAAGTGCCATGCACAAGGGATCTTTCTGCAACATTGTAATACAGTCAGTTCATGTATAAATGGAAGAGGTACACAGCACAGCAACAAGGATGCAGATACTATGTAGACAACACACCACAGTGTATGCAGATACTATGTAACAGCACACAGTGTACAGTTTATAGATACTATGTAACAGCACACAGTGTACAGTATATATATACTATATAGACAGCACACACAGTGTACAGTTTATAGATACTATGTAGACAGCACACAGTGTACAGTATATAGATGCTATGTAACAGCACACAGTGTACAGTATATAGATACTATGTAGACAGCACACACAGTGTACATTATATAGATACTATGTAGACAGCACACAGTGTACAGTATATAGATACTATGTAGACAGCACACAGTGTACAGTATATAGATACTATATAGACAGCACACAGTGTACAGTATATAGATACTATGTAACAGCACACAGTGTACAGTATATAGATACTATGTAGACAGCACACAGTGTACAGTATATAGATACTATATAGACAGCACACAGTGTACAGTATATAGATACTATGTAACAGCACACAGTGTACAGTATATAGATACTATGTAGACAGCACACAGTGTACAGTATATAGATACTATGTAACAGCACACAGTGTACAGTATATAGATACTATGTAGACAGCACACAGTGTACAGTATATAGATACTATATAGACAGCACACAGTGTACAGTATATAGATACTATGTAACAGCACACACAGTGTACAGTATATAGATACTATATAGAAAGCACACAGTGTACAGTATATAGATACTATGTAGACAGCACACAGTGTACAGTATATAGATACTATGTAGACAGCACACAGTGTACAGTATATAGATACTATGTAACAGCACACAGTGTACAGTATATAGATACTATATAGACAGCACACAGTGTACAGTATATAGATACTATATAGAAAGCACACAGTGTACAGTATATAGATACTATATAGAAAGCACACAGTGTATGCAGATACAATGTAGACAGCAGACAGTGTATATATGGGTTGTGTTGTAGATGATGGATATGTATGGGCGGTGAATCTATACATATGGATTTTAGCCCCCAATGGGTTGAGAAGAAGCACCTGTCATGGTGGTGGTGGTGGTGGCACTGGTGGTGGGGGGGGTATTACCTGCTCTGCAGGGGGGGTGGCCCTGTTCATCGCCTGCTGCTCCTTCATGGCCGTCATTGTGCGGATGAGACGATGGCGCCTGTTTGCTCAGGGTTTGTACGGCGTCACAGTCACACTCATCCCCTGTAATGGCTTCTCTGGCTCTGGATGCCAGGGCAGGGGCTCGGGGTGCTCCTTCTCCGGTGGCCGGGCCCCTCAGGCTGCTGACAGATGGGTGCTGTATACCTTGTAATGGGTGCTCCTCAGGCTTCTGATGGCAGTGTCTGGGTGCTGTATACCCAGTGATGGGTGCCCCTCAGGCTGCTGATGGTAGAGTGTCTGGGTGCTGTATACCCTGTATCGGGTGCTCCTCAGGCTGCTGATGGCAGAGTGCCTGGGTGCTGTATACCCAGTGATGGGTGCCCCTCAGGCTTCTAATGGAAGATTGGCTGGGTGCTGTATACCCTGTATCGGGTGCTCCTCAGGCTGCTGATGGCAGGGTGCCTGGGTGCTGTATACCCTGTAATGGGTGCTCCTCAGGCTTCTGATGGCAGGGTGCCTGGGTGCTGTATACCCTGTATCAGGTGCTCCTCAGGCTGCTGATGGCAGAGTGCCTGGGTGCTGTATACCCAGTGATGGGTGCCCCTCAGGCTGCTGATGGTAGAGTGTCTGGGTGCTGTATACCCTGTATCGGGTGCGCCTCAGGCTGCTGATGGCAGGGTGCCTGGGTGCTGTATACCCTGTATCGGGTTCTCCTCAGGCTGCTGATGGCAGGGTGCCTGGGTGCTGTATACCCTGTATCGGGTGCTCCTCAGGCTTCTAATGGCAGATTGGCTGGGTGCTGTATACCCTGTATCGGGTTCTCCTCAGGTTGCTGACAGATGGGTGCTGTATACCCTGTATCGGGTGCTCCTCAGGCTGCTGGGTGGCCGGGTGCTTTTCTCCTGGTGACAGACGGGTGTATGGGTGATGAGTCTCTCAGTAATAGTGGCCCCTCAGGCTGGTGACACATGGGTGCCTGGGTAATGGTTGCCCATCAGGCTGGTTGGGTGCTGTTACCCCCCTGTATTGGTATCTTCTCAGGCTGGTGACAGATAGGTGGCTGGGTGCTGGCTCTCTAGGTAATGGTGACCCCTCAGGTGGGTGATGGGTGCTGGCTCTCTGGGTAATGTTGGCCCCTCAGGTGGGTGCGGGGTGCCTCAGTAATGGTGGCCCCTAAGGCAGGGGATGGGTGCTTGCTCTCTCAGTGGTGGTGACCCCTCAGGTGGGTGCTGGGTGCCTCGCTCTTCAGTCAGGTAGCAGCTCGGGCAGCAGCACCCGCATCATCCAAGCCAGTGCTGCCTCTGATAACGAGCCTTCCCCTCCCCTCCTCACCCCCCTCCCCCTCCAGCCGGCCCTGGCTGCTCCATGTGACGTGTGCCAACCCCCCCCCCCGCTCCACATCACAGAGACATCTCATTATTCTATATAGACCAATGTATCCTCCACACTAACCCCTCACTGCCCTGCAGAGCATCACTCCCAGAATCCCCAGCATTCATCACACATTAACCCCTCACTGCCCTGCAGAGCATCACTCCCAGAATCCCCAGCATTCATCACACATTAACCCCTCACTGCCCTGCAGAGCATCACTCCCAGAATCCCCAGCATTCATCACACCATATAACCCTCCCTCTATCCTCCTCTGATACACACTGCTGCAGAGTATCACACCATATAACCCTCCCTCTACCCTCCTCTGATACACAGTGCTGCAGAGTATCACACCATATAACCCTCCCTCTATCCTCCTCTGATACACAGTGCTGCAGAGTATCACACCATATAACCCTCCCTCTACCCTCCTCTGATACACACTGCTGCAGAGTATCACACCATATAACCCTCCCTCTACCCTCCTCTGATACACACTGCTGCAGAGTATCACACCATATAACCCTCCCTCTACCCTCCTCTGATACACAGTGCTGCAGAGTATCACACCATATAACCCTCCCTCTATCCTCCTCTGATACACAGTGCTGCAGAGTATCACACCATATAACCCTCCCTCTACCCTCCTCTGATACACACTGCTGCAGAGTATCACACCATATAACCCTCCCTCTACCCTCCTCTGATACACAGTGCTGCAGAGTATCACACCATATAACCCTCCCTCTACCCTCCTCTGATACACACTGCTGCAGAGTATCACACCATATATCCCTCCCTCTACCCTCCTCTGATACACACTGCCGCAGAGTATCACACCATATAACCCTCCCTCTATCCTCCTCTGATACACACTGCTGCAGAGTATCACACCATATAACCCTCCCTCTATCCTCCTCTGATACACAGTGCTGCAGAGTATCACACCATATAACCCTCCCTCTATCCTCCTCTGATACACACTGCTGCAGAGTATCACACCATATAACCCTCCCTCTACCCTCCTCTGATACACAGTGCTGCAGAGTATCACACCATATAACCCTCCCTCTATCCTCCTCTGATACACAGTGCTGCAGAGTATCACACCATATATCCCTCCCTCTATCCTCCTCTGATACACAGTGCTGCAGAGTATCACACCATATAACCCTCCCTCTATCCTCCTCTGATACACAGTGCTGCAGAGTATCACACCATATAACCCTCCCTCTATCCTCCTCTGATACACAGTGCTGCAGAGTATAAAACCATATAACCCTCCCTCTACCCTCCTCTGATACACAGTGCTGCAGAGTATCACACCATATAACCCTCCCTCTATCCTCCTCTGATACACAGTGCTGCAGAGTATCACACCATATATCCCTCCCTCTATCCTCCTCTGATACACAGTGCTGCAGAGTATCACACCATATAACCCTCCCTCTATCCTCCTCTGATACACAGTGCTGCAGAGTATCACACCATATAACCCTCCCTCTATCCTCCTCTGACACACAGTGCTGCAGAGTATAAAACCATATAACCCTCCCTCTATCCTCCTCTGATACACACTGCTGCAGAGTATCACACCATATAACCCTCCCTCTATCCTCCTCTGATACACACTGCTGCAGAGTATCACACCATATAACCCTCCCTCTATCCTCCTCTGATACACAGTGCTGCAGAGTATCACACCATATAACCCTCCCTCTATCCTCCTCTGATACACACTGCTGCAGAGTATCACACCATATAACCCTCCCTCTATCCTCCTCTGATACACACTGCTGCAGAGTATCACACCATATAACCCTCCCTCTATCCTCCTCTGATACACACTGCTGCAGAGTATCACACCATATAACCCTCCCACTATCCTCCTCTGATACACACTGCTGCAGAGTATCACACCATATAACCCTCCCTCTATCCTCCTCTGATACACACTGCTGCAGAGTATCACACCATATAACCCTCCCTCTATCCTCCTCTGATACACAGTGCTGCAGAGTATCACACCATATAACCCTCCCTCTATCCTCCTC
>JAQIHN010000059.1:210000-297060 GCA_027917425.1 Gastrophryne carolinensis
ACACCTCACCCCCTCCTGTCTCACCTCTGCTCACCACACCTCACCCCCTCCTGCCTCACCTCTGCTCACCACACCTCACCCCCCTCCTGTCACACCTCTGCTCACTCCACCTCACCTCCTCCTGTCTCACCTCTGCTCACACCTCACCCCTCCTGTCTCACCTCTGCTCACCACACCTCACCCCCCTCCTGTCTCACCTCTGCTCACCACACCTCACCCCCCTCCTGTCACACCTCTGCTCACTCCACCTCACCCCCTCCTTTCTCACCTCTGCTCACCTCAACCCCTCCTGCCTCACCTCTGCTCACCACACCTCACCCCCCTCCTGTCTCACCTCTGCTCACTCCACCTCACCCCCTCCTGCCTCACCTCTGCTCACACCTCACCCCTCCTGTCTCACCTCTGCTCACCTCAACCCCTCCTGCCTCACCTCTGCTCACCACACCTCACCCCTTCTGTCTCACCTCTGCTCACACCTTACCCCCTCCTGTCTCACCTCTGCTCACACCTCACCCCTCCTGTCTCACCTCTGCTCACACCTCACCCCTCCTGTCTCACCTCTGCTCACCCCACCTCACCCCCTCCTGTCTCATCTCTGCTCACCCCACCTCACCCCCTCCTGTCTCACCTCTGCTCACACCACACCCCTCCTGTCTCACCTCTGCTCACCACACCTCACCCCTCCTTTCTCACCTCTGCTCACCACACCTCACCCCCTCCTGTCTCACCTCTGCTCACCACACCTCACCCTCTCCTGTCTCACCTCTGCTCACACCTCACCCCTCCTGTCTCACCTCTGCTCACACCTCACCCCTCCTGTCTCACCTCTGCTCACCACACCTCACCCCCTCCTGTCTCATCTCTGCTCACCACACCTCCCGCCTCACCTCTGCTCACCCCCCCTCACCCCCTCCTGCCTCACCTCTGCTCACCTCACCCCCTCCTGTCTCACCACTGCTCACAACTCACCCCCTCCTGCCTCACCTCTGCTCACCTCACCCCCTCCTGCCTCACCTCTGCTCACCTCACCCCCTCCTGTCTCACCACTGCTCACAACTCACCCCCTCCTGCCTCACCTCTGCTCACCTCACCCCCTCCTGTCTCACCTCTGCTAACACCTCACCCCCTCCTGCCTCACCTCTGCTCACAACTCACCCCTTCTGTCTCACCTCTGCTCACCACACCTCACCCCCTCCTTTCTCACCTCTGCTCACCACACCTCACCCCCTCCTGTCTCATCTCTGCTCACCACACCTCCCGCCTCACCTCTGCTCACCCCACCTCACCCCCTCCTGTCTCACCTCTGCTCACAACTCACCCCTCCTGCCTCACCTCACCCCCTCCTGCCTCTCCTCTGCTCACCTCACCCCCTCCTGTCTCACCTCTGCTCACCTCACCCCCTCCTGCTTCACCTCTGCTCACCCCAACCCACTCCCTCCTGTCTCACCTCTGCTCACAATTCACCCCTCCTGCCTCACCTCTGCTCACCCCACCCCCTCCTGCCTCACCTCTTCTCACCCAACCCACTCCTGCCTCACCTCTTCTCACCCAACCCCCTCTTGCATCACCTCTGCTCATCCCAACCCACCCCCTCCTACCTCACCTCTGCTTACCTCACACCCCCCTGCCTCACCTCTGCTCACCCTAACCCACCCCCTCCTACCTCACCTCTGCTCACCCCACCCCCTCCTGCCTCACCTCTGCTCACGCCAACCCACCCCCTCCTGCCTCACCTCTGCTCACCCCACCCCCTCCTGCCTCACCTCTGCTCACCCCACCCCCTCCTGCCTCACCTCTGCTCACCCCACCCCTCCTGCCTCACCTCTGCTCACCACACCCCCTCCTGTCTCACCTCTGCTCACACCTCACCACCTCCTACCTCACCTCTGCTCACCCCACCCCCTCCTGCCTCACCTCTGCTCACCACACCCCCTCCTGCCTCACTTCTGCTCACCACACCCCCTCCTGCCTCACCTCTGCTCACCACACCTCACCCCCTTCTGCCTCACCTCTGCTCACCCCACCCCTCCTGCCTCACCTCTGCTCACCCCACCCCTCCTGCCTCACCACTGCTCACAACTCACCCCCTCCTGCCTCACCTCTGCTCACCTCACCCCCTCCTGCCTCACCTCTGCTCACCCACCCCCTCCTGCCTCACCTCTGCTCACCCCACCCCTCCTGCCTCACCTCTGCTCACCACACCCCCTCCTGTCTCACCTCTGCTCACACCTCACCCCCTCCTACCTCACCTCTGCTCACCCCACCCCCTCCTGCCTCACCTCTGCTCACCTCACCCCCTCCTGCCTCACCTCTGCTCACCACACCCCCTCCTGTCTCACCTCTGCTCACACCTCACCACCTCCTACCTCACCTCTGCTCACCCCACCCCCTCCTGCCTCACCTCTGCTCACCACACCCCCTCCTGCCTCACCTCTGCTCACCACACCCCCTCCTGCCTCACCTCTGCTCACCACACCTCACCCCCTTCTGCCTCACCTCTGCTCACCCCACCCCTCCTGCCTCACCTCTGCTCACCCCACCCCTCCTGCCTCACCACTGCTCACAACTCACCCCCTCCTGCCTCACCTCTGCTCACCTCACCCCCTCCTGCCTCACCTCTGCTCACCCCACCCCTCCTGCCTCACCTCTGCTCACCACACCCCCTCCTGTCTCACCTCTGCTCACGCCTCACCACCTCCTGCCTCACCTCTGCTCACCCCACCCCCTCCTGCCTCACCTCTGCTCACCACACCTCACCCCCTCCTGCCTCACCTCTGCTCACCCCCTCCTGCCTCACCTCTGCTTACCACACCTCACCCCCTCCTGTCTCACCTCTGCTCACCTCACCCCCTCCTTTCTCACCTCTGCTCACCACATCTCACCCCCTCCTGTCTCACCTCTGCTTATACCTCACCCCTCCTTTCTCACAGCCGCGATGTGTATTCACTGATGCTCTGAATCTAGAATCTGACGCAGTTACCTGCAGAGCGTCCAACGCTCCATTATACCAATGTGTCCAATTCCTGTCGCACCTCCTATACAGCCGTGATGTGTCCTCATCCTTCTATACAGCCGTGATGTGTCCTCGCCCTCCTATACAGCCAGGATGTGTCCTCACCCTCCTATACAGCCAGGATGTGTCGTCACCCTCCTATACAGCCGTGATGTGTCCTCACCCTCCTATACAGCCAGGATGTGTCCTCACCCTCCTATACAGCCGTGATGTGTCCTCACCCTCCTATACAGCCCTGATGTGTCCTCACCCTCCTATACAGCCGTGATGTGTCCTCACCCTCCTATACAGCCGTGATGTGTCCTCATCCTTCTATACAGCCCTGATGTGTCCTCACCCTCCTATACAGCCAGGATGTGTCCTCACCCTCCTATACAGCCGTGATGTGTCCTCACCCTCCTATACAGCCCTGATGTGTCCTCACCCTCCTATACAGCCGTGATGTGTCCTCACCCTCCTATACAGCCGTGATGTGTCCTCACCCTCCTATACAGCCGTGATGTGTCCTCACCCTCCTATACAGCCCTGATGTGTCCTCACCCTCCTATACAGCCGTGATGTGTCCTCACCCTCCTATACAGCCCTGATGTGTCCTCACCCTCCTATACAGCCCTGATGTGTCCTCGCCCTCCTATACAGCCGTGATGTGTCCTCGCCCTCCTATACAGCCGTGATGTGTCCTCGCCCTCCTATACAGCCGTGATGTGTCCTCACCCTCCTATACAGCCATCATGTGTCCTCACCCTCCTATACAGCCGTGATGTGTCCTCACCCTCCTATACAGCCATGATGTGTCCTCGCCCTCCTATACAGCCATAATGTGTCCTCACCCTCCAATACAGCCAGGATGTGTCCTCATCCTCCAAAACAGCCGTGATGTGTCCTCACCCTCCTATACAGCCCTGATGTGTCCTCACCCTCCTATACAGCCATGATGTGTCCTCATCCTCCTATACAGCCGTGATGTGTCCTCACCCTCCTATACAGCCAGGATGTGTCCTCATCCTCCTATACAGCCGTGATGTGTCCTCACCCTCCTATACAGCCACTATGTGTCCTCGCCCTCCTATACAGCCGCGATGTGTCCTCGCCCTCCTATACAGCCGTGATGTGTCCTCGCCCTCCTATACAGCCGCGATGTGTCCTCGCCCTCCTATACAGCCAGGATGTGTCCTCACCCTCCTATACAGCCGTGATGTGTCCTCACCCTCCTATACAGCCAGGATGTGTCCTCACCCTCCTAAACAGCCGTGATGTGTCCTCACCCTCCTATACAGCCGTGATGTGTCCTCACCCTCCTATACAGCCAGGATGTGTCCTCACCCTCCTATACAGCCGTGATGTGTCCTCATCCTTCTATACAGCCCTGATGTGTCCTCACCCTCCTATACAGCCCTGATGTGTCCTCACCCTCCTATACAGCCGTGATGTGTCCTCACCCTCCTATACAGCCGTGATGTGTCCTCACCCTCCTATACAGCCCTGATGTGTCCTCGCCCTCCTATACAGCCGTGATGTGTCCTCACCCTCCTATACAGCCCTGATGTGTCCTCACCCTCCTATACAGCCCTGATGTGTCCTCGCCCTCCTATACAGCCGTGATGTGTCCTCACCCTCCTATACAGCCCTGATGTGTCCTCACCCTCCTATACAGCCGTGATGTGTCCTCACCCTCCTATACAGCCGTGATGTGTCCTCACCCTCCTATACAGCCGTGATGTGTCCTCACCCTCCTATACAGCCGTGATGTGTCCTCACCCTCCTATACAGCCATAATGTGTCCTCACCCTCCTATACAGCCGTGATGTGTCCTCACCCTCCTATACAGCCGTGATGTGTCCTCACCCTCCTATACAGCCGTGATGTGTCCTCACCCTCTTATACAGCCGTGATGTGTCCTCACCCTCCTATACAGCCGTGATGTGTCCTCGCCCTCCTATACAGCCGTGATGTGTCCTCACCCTCCTATACAGCCGTGATGTGTCCTCATCCTTCTATACAGCCACTATGTGTCCTCGCCCTCCTATACAGCCGCGATGTGTCCTCGCCCTCCTATACAGCCGCGATGTGTCCTCGCCCTCCTATACAGCCAGGATGTGTCCTCACCCTCCTATACAGCCACAATGTGTCCTCACCCTCCTATACAGCTCTGATGTGTCCTCACCCTCCTATACAGCCAGGATGGGTCCTCACCCTCCTATACAGCCGTGATGTGTCCTCGCCCTCCTATACAGCTCTGATGTGTCCTCACCCTCCTATACAGCCCTGATGTGCCCTCACCCTCCTATACAGCCCTGATGTGCCCTCACCCTCCTATACAGCCAGGATGTGTCCTCATCCTCCTATACAGCCGCGATGTGTCCTCGCCCTCCTATACAGCCAGGATGTGTCCTCACCCTCCTATACAGCCCTGATGTGTCCTCACCCTCCTATACAGCCAGGATGTGTCCTCATCCTCCTATACAGCCAAGATGTGTCCTCATCCTCCTATACAGCCGTGATGTGTCCTCGCCCTCCTATACAGCCATCATGTGTCCTCGCCCTCCTATACAGCCAGGATGTGTCCTCACCCTCCTATACAGCCAGGATGTGTCCTCACCCTCCTATACAGCCAGGATGTGTCCTCACCCTCCTATACAGCCAGGATGTGTCCTCACCCTCCTATACAGCCAGGATGTGTCCTCATCCTCCTATACAGCCAGGATGTGTCCTCATCCTCCTATACAGCCGTGATGTGTCCTCGCCCTCCTATACAGCCATCATGTGTCCTCGCCCTCCTATACAGCCAGGATGTGTCCTCACCCTCCTATACAGCCAGGATGTGTCCTCACCCTCCTATACAGCCAGGATGTGTCCTCATCCTCCTATACAGCCGTGATGTGTCCTCGCCCTCCTATACAGCCCTGATGTGTCCTCACCCTCCTATACAGCCAGGATGTGTCCTCATCCTCCTATACAGCCGTGATGTGTCCTCGCCCTCCTATACAGCCGTGATGTGTCCTCGCCCTCCTATACAGCCCTGATGTGTCCTCGCCCTCCTATACAGCCGCGATGTGTCCTCGCCCTCCTATACAGCCGCGATGTGTCCTCACCCTCCTATACAGCCCTGATGTGTCCTCACCCTCCTATACAGCCAGGATGTGTCCTCGCCCTCCTATACAGCCCTGATGTGTCCTCACCCTCCTATACAGCCAGGATGTGTCCTCACCCTCCTATACAGCCAGAATGTGTCCTCATCCTCCTATACAGCCGTGATGTGTCCTCGCCCTCCTATACAGCCGTGATGTGTCCTCGCCCTCCTATACAGCCAGGATGTGTCCTCGCCCTCCTATACAGCCAGGATGTGTCCTCGCCCTCCTATACAGCCAGGATGTGTCCTCGCCCTCCTATACAGCCAGGATGTGTCCTCGCCCTCCTATACAGCCAGGATGTGTCCTCGCCCTCCTATACAGCCAGGATGTGTCCTCGCCCTCCTATACAGCCAGGATGTGTCCTCGCCCTCCTATACAGCCAGGATGTGTCCTCGCCCTCCTATACAGCCAGGATGTGTCCTCGCCCTCCTATACAGCCAGGATGTGTCCTCGCCCTCCTATACAGCCAGGATGTGTCCTCGCCCTCCTATACAGCCAGGATGTGTCCTCGCCCTCCTATACAGCCAGGATGTGTCCTCGCCCTCCTATACAGCCAGGATGTGTCCTCACCCTCCTATACAGCCAGGATGTGTCCTCATCCTCCTATACAGCTGCAATGTGTCCTCGCCCTCCTATACAGCCAGGATGTGTCCTCACCCTCCTATACAGCCCTGATGTGTCCTCACCCTCCTATACAGCCAGGATGTGTCCTCATCCTCCTATACAGCCAGGATGTGTCCTCATCCTCCTATACAGCCAGGATGTGTCCTCATCCTCCTATACAGCCGTGATGTGTCCTCGCCCTCCTATACAGCCATCATGTGTCCTCGCCCTCCTATACAGCCAGGATGTGTCCTCACCCTCCTATACAGCCAGGATGTGTCCTCACCCTCCTATACAGCCAGGATGTGTCCTCACCCTCCTATACAGCCATCATGTGTCCTCACCCTCCTATACAGCCGTGATGTGTCCTCGCCCTCCTATACAGCCGTGACGTGTCCTCGCCCTCCTATACAGCCCTGATGTGTCCTCACCCTCCTATACAGCCAGGATGTGTCCTCACCCTCCAATACAGCCAGGATGTGTCCTCACCCTCCTATACAGCCGTGATGTGTCCTCACCCTCCTATACAGCCCTGATGTGTCCTCACCCTCCTATACAGCCGTGATGTGTCCTCACCCTCCTATACAGCCCTGATGTGTCCTCACCCTCCTATACAGCCCTGATGTGTCCTCACCCTCCTATACAGCCCTGATGTGTCCTCACCCTCCTATACAGCCATCATGTGTCCTCATCCTCCTATACAGCCGTGACGTGTCCTCACCCTCCTATACAGCCAGGATGTGTCCTCGCCCTCCTATACAGCCCTGATGTGTCCTCATCCTCCTATACAGCCAGGATGTGTCCTCACCCTCCTATACAGCCAGGATGTGTCCTCATCCTCCTATACAGCCAGGATGTGTCCTCATCCTCCTATACAGCCGTGATGTGTCCTGGCCCTCCTATACAGCCATCATGTGTCCTCGCCCTCTTATACAGCCAGGATGTGTCCTCACCCTCCTATACAGCCAGGATGTGTCCTCACCCTCCTATACAGCCAGGATGTGTCCTCGCCCTCCTATACAGCCCTGATGTGTCCTCACCCTCCTATACAGCCAGGATGGGTCCTCATCCTCCTATACAGCCCTGATGTGTCCTCACCCTCCTATACAGCCCTGATGTGTCCTCACCCTCCTATACAGCCAGGATGTGTCCTCGCCCTCCCATACAGCCAGGATGTGTCCTCACCCTCCCTCCTATACAGCCGTGATGTATCCTCGCCCTCCTATACAGCCAGGATGTGTCCTCGCCCTCCTATACAGCCAGGATGTGTCCTCACCCTCCTATACAGCCAGGATGTGTCCTCGCCCTCCTATACAGCCAGAATGTGTCCTCGCCCTCTTATACAGCCAGGATGTGTCCTCATCCTCCTATACAGCAAGGATGTGTCCTCATCCTCCTACACAGCCAGGATGTGTCCTCATCCTCCTACACAGCCAGGATGTGTCCTCATCCTCCTATACAGCCCTGATGTGTCCTCACCCTCCTATACAGCCGTGATGTGTCCTCACCCTTCTATACAGCCATGATGTGTCCTCACCCTCCTATACAGCCGTGATGTGTCCTCACCCTTCTATACAGCCCTGATGTGTCCTCACCCTCCTATACAGCCGTGACGTGTCCTCATCATCCTATACAGCCGTGACGTGTCCTCGCCCTCCTATACAGCCAGGATGTTTCCTCGCCCTCTTATACAGCCAGGATGTGTCCTCACCCTCCTATACAGCTGTAATGTGTCCTCGCCCTCTTATACAGCCAGGATGTGTCCTCGTCCTCCTATACAGCCAGGATGTGTCCTCATCCTCCTATACAGCCCTGATGTGTCCTCATCCTCCTATACAGCCCTGATGTGTCCTCGCCCTCCTATACAGCCAGGATGTGTCCTCGCCCTCCTATACAGCCAGGATGTGTCCTCGCCCTCTTATACAGCCAGGATGTGTCCTCACCCTCTTATACAGCCAGGATGTGTCCTCGCCCTCCTATACAGCCAGGATGTGTCCTCGCCCTCCTATACAGCCAGGATGTGTCCTCGCCCTCCTATACAGCCAGGATGTGTCCTCGCCCTCCTATACAGCCAGGATGTGTCCTCGCCCTCCTATACAGCCAGGATGTGTCCTCGCCCTCCTATACAGCCAGGATGTGTCCTCGCCCTCCTATACAGCCAGGATGTGTCCTCGCCCTCCTATACAGCCAGGATGTGTCCTCGCCCTCCTATACAGCCAGGATGTGTCCTCGCCCTCCTATACAGCCAGGATGTGTCCTCGCCCTCCTATACAGCCAGAATGTGTCCTCGCCCTCCTATACAGCCAGGATGTGTCCTCGCCCTCCTATACAGCCAGGATGTGTCCTCGCCCTCCTATACAGCCAGGATGTGTCCTCGCCCTCCTATACAGCCAGGATGTGTCCTCGCCCTCCTATACAGCCAGGATGTGTCCTCGCCCTCCTATACAGCCAGGATGTGTCCTCGCCCTCCTATACAGCCAGGATGTGTCCTCGCCCTCCTATACAGCCAGGATGTGTCCTCGCCCTCCTATACAGCCAGGATGTGTCCTCGCCCTCCTATACAGCCAGGATGTGTCCTCGCCCTCCTATACAGCCAGGATGTGTCCTCGCCCTCCTATACAGCCAGGATGTGTCCTCGCCCTCCTATACAGCCAGGATGTGTCCTCGCCCTCCTATACAGCCAGGATGTGTCCTCGCCCTCCTATACAGCCAGGATGTGTCCTCGCCCTCCTATACAGCCAGGATGTGTCCTCGCCCTCCTATACAGCCAGGATGTGTCCTCGCCCTCCTATACAGCCAGGATGTGTCCTCGCCCTCCTATACAGCCAGGATGTGTCCTCATCCTCCTATACAGCCAGGATGTGTCCTCGCCCTCCTATACAGCCAGGATGTGTCCTCGCCCTCCTATACAGCCAGGATGTGTCCTCGCCCTCCTATACAGCCAGGATGTGTCCTCGCCCTCTTATACAGCCAGGATGTGTCCTCGCCCTCTTATACAGCCAGGATGTGTCCTCGCCCTCTTATACAGCCAGGATGTGTCCTCGCCCTCTTATACAGCCAGGATGTGTCCTCGCCCTCTTATACAGCCAGGATGTGTCCTCGCCCTCTTATACAGCCAGGATGTGTCCTCGCCCTCTTATACAGCCAGGATGTGTCCTCGCCCTCTTATACAGCCAGGATGTGTCCTCGCCCTCTTATACAGCCAGGATGTGTCCTCGCCCTCTTATACAGCCAGGATGTGTCCTCGCCCTCTTATACAGCCAGGATGTGTCCTCGCCCTCTTATACAGCCAGGATGTGTCCTCGCCCTCTTATACAGCCAGGATGTGTCCTCGCCCTCTTATACAGCCAGGATGTGTCCTCGCCCTCTTATACAGCCAGGATGTGTCCTCGCCCTCTTATACAGCCAGGATGTGTCCTCGCCCTCTTATACAGCCAGGATGTGTCCTCGCCCTCTTATACAGCCAGGATGTGTCCTCGCCCTCTTATACAGCCAGGATGTGTCCTCGCCCTCTTATACAGCCAGGATGTGTCCTCGCCCTCTTATACAGCCAGGATGTGTCCTCGCCCTCTTATACAGCCAGGATGTGTCCTCGCCCTCTTATACAGCCAGGATGTGTCCTCGCCCTCTTATACAGCCAGGATGTGTCCTCGCCCTCTTATACAGCCAGGATGTGTCCTCGCCCTCTTATACAGCCAGGATGTGTCCTCGCCCTCTTATACAGCCAGGATGTGTCCTCGCCCTCTTATACAGCCAGGATGTGTCCTCGCCCTCTTATACAGCCAGGATGTGTCCTCGCCCTCTTATACAGCCAGGATGTGTCCTCGCCCTCTTATACAGCCAGGATGTGTCCTCGCCCTCTTATACAGCCAGGATGTGTCCTCGCCCTCCTATACAGCCAGGATGTGTCCTCGCCCTCCTATACAGCCAGGATGTGTCCTCGCCCTCCTATACAGCCAGGATGTGTCCTCGCCCTCCTATACAGCCCTGATGTGTCCTCATCCTCCTATACAGCCCTGATGTGTCCTCATCCTCCTATACAGCCGTGATGTGTCCTCACCCTCCTATACAGCCCTGATGTGTCCTCACCCTCCTATACAGCCGTGATGTGTCCTCACCCTCCTATACAGCCGTGACGTGTCCTCACCCTCCTATACAGCCGTGACGTGTCCTCGCCCTCCTATACAGCCGTGACGTGTCCTCGCCCTCCTATACAGCCGTGACGTGTCCTCGCCCTCCTATACAGCCCTGACGTGTCCTCACCCTCCTATACAGCCAGGATGTGTCCTCACCCTCCTATACAGCCAGGATGTGTCCTCACCCTCCAATACAGCCAGGATGTGTCCTCACCCTCCTATACAGCCAGGATGTGTCCTCACCCTCCTATACAGCCAGGATGTGTCCTCACCCTCCTATACAGCCGTGATGTGTCCTCACCCTCCTATACAGCCGTGATGTGTCCTCACCCTCCTATACAGCCGTGATGTGTCCTCACCCTCCTATACAGCCGTGATGTGTCCTCACCCTCCTATACAGCCGTGATGTGTCCTCACCCTCCTATACAGCCGTGATGTGTCCTCACCCTCCTATACAGCCGTGATGTGTCCTCACCCTCCTATACAGCCGTGATGTGTCCTCACCCTCCTATACAGCCGTGATGTGTCCTCACCCTCCTATACAGCCGTGATGTGTCCTCACCCTCCTATACAGCCGTGATGTGTCCTCACCCTCCTATACAGCCCTGATGTGTCCTCACCCTCCTATACAGCCCTGATGTGTCCTCACCCTCCTATACAGCCGTGATGTGTCCTCACCCTCCTATACAGCCCTGATGTGTCCTCACCCTCCTATACAGCCCTGATGTGTCCTCACCCTCCTATACAGCCATCATGTGTCCTCATCCTCCTATACAGCCGTGACGTGTCCTCACCCTCCTATACAGCCAGGATGTGTCCTCATCCTCCTATACAGCCGTGATGTGTCCTCACCCTCCTATACAGCCAGGATGTGTCCTCACCCTCCTATACAGCCAGGATGTGTCCTCATCCTCCTATACAGCCAGGATGTGTCCTCATCCTCCTATACAGCCAGGATGTGTCCTCATCCTCCTATACAGCCAGGATGTGTCCTCATCCTCCTATACAGCCGTGATGTGTCCTCACCCTCCTATACAGCCGTGATGTGTCCTCGCCCTCCTATACAGCCGTGATGTGTCCTCGCCCTCCTATACAGCCGTGATGTGTCCTCGCCCTCCTATACAGCCGTGATGTGTCCTCGCCCTCCTTTACAGCCGTGATGTGTCCTCATCCTCCTTTACAGCCGTGATGTGTCCTCACCCTCCTATACAGCCCTGATGTGTCCTCACCCTCCTATACAGCCCTGATGTGTCCTCACCCTCCTATACAGCCAGGATGTGTCCTCACCCTCCTATACAGCCAGGATGTGTCCTCACCCTCCTATACAGCCAGGATGTGTCCTCACCCTCCTATACAGCCAGGATGTGTCCTCACCCTCCTATACAGCCAGGATGTGTCCTCACCCTCCTATACAGCCATGACGTGTCCTCACCCTCCTATACAGCCAGGACGTGTCCTCACCCTCCTATACAGCCAGGATGTGTCCTCACCCTCCTATACAGCCAGGATGTGTCCTCACCCTCCTATACAGCCATGACGTGTCCTCACCCTCCTATACAGCCATGACGTGTCCTCACCCTCCTATACAGCCCTGATGTGTCCTCACCCTCCTATACAGCCATCATGTGTCCTCATCCTCCTATACAGCCGTGACGTGTCCTCACCCTCCTATACAGCCAGGATGTGTCCTCATCCTCCTATACAGCCGTGATGTGTCCTCACCCTCCTATACAGCCAGGATGTGTCCTCACCCTCCTATACAGCCAGGATGTGTCCTCATCCTCCTATACAGCCAGGATGTGTCCTCATCCTCCTATACAGCCAGGATGTGTCCTCATCCTCCTATACAGCCAGGATGTGTCCTCATCCTCCTATACAGCCAGGATGTGTCCTCATCCTCCTATACAGCCGTGATGTGTCCTCGCCCTCCTATACAGCCGTGATGTGTCCTCGCCCTCCTATACAGCCGTGATGTGTCCTCGCCCTCCTATACAGCCGTGATGTGTCCTCGCCCTCCTATACAGCCGTGATGTGTCCTCGCCCTCCTATACAGCCGTGATGTGTCCTCGCCCTCCTTTACAGCCGTGATGTGTCCTCATCCTCCTTTACAGCCGTGATGTGTCCTCACCCTCCTATACAGCCCTGATGTGTCCTCACCCTCCTATACAGCCCTGATGTGTCCTCACCCTCCTATACAGCCAGGATGTGTCCTCACCCTCCTATACAGCCAGGATGTGTCCTCACCCTCCTATACAGCCAGGATGTGTCCTCACCCTCCTATACAGCCAGGATGTGTCCTCACCCTCCTATACAGCCATGACGTGTCCTCACCCTCCTATACAGCCAGGATGTGTCCTCACCCTCCTATACAGCCAGGATGTGTCCTCACCCTCCTATACAGCCAGGATGTGTCCTCACCCTCCTATACAGCCATGACGTGTCCTCACCCTCCTATACAGCCGTGATGTGTCCTCACCCTCCTATACAGCCGTGATGTGTCCTCACCCTCCTATACAGCCAGGATGTGTCCTCACCCTCCTATACAGCCATGACGTGTCCTCACCCTCCTATACAGCCATGACGTGTCCTCACCCTCCTATACAGCCATGACGTGTCCTCACCCTCCTATACAGCCATGATGTGTCCTCACCCTCCTATACAGCCGTGATGTGTCCTCACCCTCCTATACAGCCAGGATGTGTCCTCACCCTCTAATGTAATGAATGACAGCTGTGCGGGACGACCTTGGTTCTCCAGTAATTTCTTTATTAATGTGGGGCCACACGTTGGGGCAGAGGGCGGAGCTATGCCGAGCAGAGAGCAGGAAGCCAATCAGGACACAAGCAGACAGGTGCAGCACAAAAGAAGCTCCGAGGACCCCGCGCTGCCGCCATCACCAAATTCCGAGAAAAAAAAAAAAAGGGGAATCCCATGACCCGTCACGGGATGCCGGAATAGCGCACATGTGACCCCATACAAATGTGACCCCGCCCCCTCGACACGTACACTGCGAGTCCATACAAAATAGCACAGCGCCTCTTTACTGAGCCGAAATGAAGCGGTTTGTAGTCAGAGGCTCCGCCCCTGGCGAGCTGCACGCCCCCGCCGACACCATTACAAGCAGCTCCCAGAATCCCGTAAGATATGGGCGGGGCTTAGGACATGACCCCGAAGACGGGATTGTGGCGGCAGATGCTCGGCCCGATCTCCTCGTAGTCTTTCTTGGTGTGACACACCTGGTAGAACTCCGGCTGCAAACACACAGACAGGTAGGTCATCACTCACAGATCCTTATTGCCCCGCCCCCTCTGCAACATGCTCCTCCCCCGCACCTAACCGACTGCAGCATGCTCCTCCCCCGCACCTACCCGACTGCAGCATGCTCCTCCCCCGCACCTACCCGACTGCAGCATGCTCCTCCCCCGCACCTATCCGACTGCATCATGCTCCTCCCCCGCACCTACCCGACTGCATCATGCTCCTCCCCCGCACCTACCCGACTGCATCATGCTCCTCCCCCGCACCTACCCGACTGCATCATGCTCCTCCCCCGCACCTACCCGACTGCATCATGCTCCTCCCCCGCACCTACCCGACTGCAGCATGCTCCTCCCCCGCACCTACCCGACTGCAGCATGCTCCTCCCCCGCACCTACCCGACTGCAGCATGCTCCTCCCCCGCACCTACCCGACTGCAGCATGCTCCTCCCCCGCACCTACCCGACTGCAGCATGCTCCTCCCCCGCACCTACCCGACTACAGCATGCTCCTCCCCTGCACCTACCCTACACTTTAAAGCAGATCAAAACCCTTTGCCAGCCCTGGAATCTAGGAGGGGCTCGGGACGCCCTGCATTAGTATAGGTGGGGCCCCTGACACTCACCGTGGAAGCCAGCATGGAGCCCCCGAACCAGACGGCGTATCTCTGCATGTGGTGGGTGATCACCTGCACGTCAATCGGCTTTGGCTGAAAGAAGAAGATGGAGGAAAAATATTCAGAGAATGAAACAATTATCACATAAAGGATTAATTAGCATAACTGCAAAAATCACAGTTACACATATACAGCAAAATGGTGAAATCTGCCTGACAATAGAGGCTGCCACGAAAAGGGTTAAAGGGTGAACCAAAACCGGCCCTGGAGTCTATGAGATTTCCTGGGTCTGTATTGTTTCCTGTCCCCTGGGTCTGTATTGTTTCCTGTCCCCTGGATTCCCTGGGTCTGTATTGCTTCCTGTCCCCTGGATTCCCTGGGTCTGTATTGTTTCCTGTCCCCTGGGTCTGTATTGTTTCCTGTCACCTGGGTCTGTATTGTTTCCTGTCCCCTGGGTCTGTATTGTTTCCTGTCCCCTGGATTCCCTGGGTCTGTATTGTTTCCTGTCCCCTGGATTCCCTGGGTCTGTATTGTTTCCTGTCCCCTGGGTCTGTATTGTTTCCTGTCCCCTGGATTCCCTGGGTCTGTATTGTTTCCTGTCCCCTGGGTCTGTATTGTTTCCTGTTACCTGGGTCTGTATTGTTTCCTGTCCCCTGGATTCCCTGGGTCTGTATTGTTTCTTGTTACCTGGATTCCCTGGGTCTGTATTGTTTCCTGTCACCTGGATTCCCTGGGTCTGTATTGTTTCCTGTCACCTGGATTCCCTGGGTCTGTATTGTTTCCTGTCCCCTGGATTCCCTGGGTCTGTATTGTTTCCTGTCACCTGGATTCCCTGGGTCTGTATTGCTTCCTGTCACCTGGATTCCCTGGGTCTGTATTGTTTCTTGTCACCTGGATTCCATGGGTCTGTATTGTTTCCTGTCCCCTGGATTCCCTGGGTCTGTATTGTTTCCTGTCCCCTGGATTCCCTGGGTCTGTATTGTTTCCCGTCACCTGGATTCCCTGGGTCTGTATTGTTTCTTGTCACCTGGATTCCCTGGGTCTGTATTGTTTCCTGTCCCCTGGATTCCCTGGGTCTGTATTGTTTCCTGTCCCCTGGATTCCCTGGGTCTGTATTGTTTCCTGTCACCTGGATTCCCTGGGTCTGTATTGTTTCTTGTCACCTGGATTCCCTGGGTCTGTATTGTTTCCTGTCCCCTAGGTCTGTATTGCTTCCTGTTACCTGGATTCCCTGGGTCTGTATTGTTTCCTGTTACCTGGATTCCCTGGGTCTGTATTGTTTCCTGTTACCTGGATTCCCTGGGTCTGTATTGTTTACTGTTACCTGGATTCCCTGGGTCTGTATTGCTTCCTGTTACCTGGATTCCCTGGGTCTGTATTGTTTCCTGTTACCTGGATTCCCTGGGTCTGTATTGTTTCCTGTCACCTGGATTCCCTGGGTCTGTATTGTTTCCTGTCACCTGGATTCCCTGGGTCTGTATTGTTTCCAGTCACCTGGATTCCCTGGGTCTGTATTGTTTCCTGTCCCCTGGATTCCCTGGGTCTGTATTGTTTCTTGTCACCTGGATTCCCTGGGTCTGTATTGTTTCCTGTCCCCTGGGTCTGTATTGTTTCCTGTCCCCTGGATTCCCTGGGTCTGTATTGTTTCCTGTCCCCTGGGTCTGTATTGTTTCTTGTCACCTGGATTCCCTGGGTCTGTATTGTTTCTTGTCACCTGGATTCCCTGGGTCTGTATTGTTTCCTGTCACCTGGGTCTGTATTGTTTCCTGTCCCCTGGGTCTGTATTGTTTCTTGTCACCTGGATTCCCTGGGTCTGTATTGTTTCTTGTCACCTGGATTCCCTGGGTCTGTATTGTTTCTTGTCACCTGGATTCCCTGGGTCTGTATTGTTTCCTGTCCCCTGGGTCTGTATTGCTTCCTGTTACCTGGATTCCCTGGGTCTGTATTGTTTCTTGTCACCTGGATTCCCTGGGTCTGTATTGTTTCCTGTCCCCTGGGTCTGTATTGTTTCCTGTCCCCTGGATTCCCTGGGTCTGTATTGTTTCCTGTCCCCTGGATTCCCTGGGTCTGTATTGTTTCTTGTCACCTGGATTCCCTGGGTCTGTATTGTTTCCTGTCCCCTGGATTCCCTGGGTCTGTATTGTTTCTTGTCCCCTGGATTCCCTGGGTCTGTATTGTTTCCTGTCCCCTGGATTCCCTGGGTCTGTATTGTTTCCTGTCCCCTGGATTCCCTGGGTCTGTATTGCTTCCTGTTACCTGGATTCCCTGGGTCTGTATTGTTTCCTGTTACCTGGATTCCCTGGGTCTGTATTGTTTCCTGTTACCTGGATTCCCTGGGTCTGTATTGTTTCCTGTCCCCTGGGTCTGTATTGTTTCCTGTCACCTGGATTCCCTGGGTCTGTATTGTTTCTTGTCACCTGGATTCCCTGGGTCTGTATTGTTTCCTGTCACCTGGATTCCCTGGGTCTGTATTGTTTCCTGTCCCCTGGATTCCCTGGGTCTGTATTGTTTCCTGTCACCTGGATTCCCTGGGTCTGTATTGTTTCCTGTCCCCTGGATTCCCTGGGTCAGTATTGTTTCCAGTCACCTGGATTCCCTGGGTCTGTATTGTTTCCTGTCACCTGGATTCCCTGGGTCTGTATTGTTTCCTGTTACCTGGATTCCCTGGGTCTGTATTGTTTCCTGTTACCTGGATTCCCTGGGTCTGTATTGTTTCCAGTCACCTGGATTCCCTGGGTCTGTATTGTTTCCTGTCCCCTGGATTCCCTGGGTCTGTATTGTTTCCAGTCACCTGGATTCCCTGGGTCTGTTTTGTTTCCAGTCACCTGGATTCCCTGGGTCTGTATTGTTTCCTGACCCCTGGGTCTGTATTGTTTCCTGTCACCTGGATTCCCTGGGTCTGTATTGTTTCCTGTCCCCTGGGTCTGTATTGTTTCCTGTCACCTGGATTCCCTGGGTCTGTATTGTTTCCTGTCACCTGGATTCCCTGGGTCTGTATTGTTTCCTGTCCCCTGGGTCTGTATTGTTTCCTGTCACCTGGATTCCCTGGGTCTGTATTGTTTCCTGTTACCTGGATTCCCTGGGTCTGTATTGTTTCCTGTCCCCTGGGTCTGTATTGTTTCTTGTCACCTGGGTCTGTATTGTTTCCTGTCACCTGGATTCCCTGGGTCTGTATTGTTTCCTGTCCCATGGGTCTGTATTGTTTCCTGTCACCTGGATTCCCTGGGTCTGTATTGTTTCCTGTCCCCTGGGTCTGTATTGTTTCCTGTCCCCTGGGTCTGTATTGTTTCCTGTCACCTGGATTCCCTGGGTCTGTATTGTTTCCTGTCCCCTGGGTCTGTATTGTTTCCTGTCACCTGGGTCTGTATTGTTTCCTGTCACCTGGATTCCCTGGGTCTGTATTGTTTCTTGTCCCCTGGATTCCCTGGGTCTGTATTGTTTCCTGTCCCCTGGATTCCCTGGGTCTGTATTGTTTCCTGTCCCCTGGATTCCCTGGGTCTGTATTGCTTCCTGTTACCTGGATTCCCTGGGTCTGTATTGTTTCCTGTTACCTGGATTCCCTGGGTCTGTATTGTTTCCTGTTACCTGGATTCCCTGGGTCTGTATTGTTTCCTGTCCCCTGGGTCTGTATTGTTTCCTGTCCCCTGGATTCCCTGGGTCTGTATTGTTTCCTGTCACCTGGATTCCCTGGGTCTGTATTGTTTCTTGTCACCTGGATTCCCTGGGTCTGTATTGTTTCCTGTCACCTGGATTCCCTGGGTCTGTATTGTTTCCTGTCCCCTGGATTCCCTGGGTCTGTATTGTTTCCTGTCCCCTGGATTCCCTGGGTCTGTATTGTTTCCTGTCCCCTGGATTCCCTGGGTCAGTATTGTTTCCAGTCACCTGGATTCCCTGGGTCTGTATTGTTTCCTGTCACCTGGATTCCCTGGGTCTGTATTGTTTCCTGTTACCTGGATTCCCTGGGTCTGTATTGTTTCCTGTTACCTGGATTCCCTGGGTCTGTATTGTTTCCAGTCACCTGGATTCCCTGGGTCTGTATTGTTTCCTGTCCCCTGGATTCCCTGGGTCTGTATTGTTTCCAGTCACCTGGATTCCCTGGGTCTGTTTTGTTTCCAGTCACCTGGATTCCCTGGGTCTGTATTGTTTCCTGACCCCTGGGTCTGTATTGTTTCCTGTCACCTGGATTCCCTGGGTCTGTATTGTTTCCTGTCCCCTGGGTCTGTATTGTTTCCTGTCACCTGGATTCCCTGGGTCTGTATTGTTTCCTGTCACCTGGATTCCCTGGGTCTGTATTGTTTCCTGTCCCCTGGGTCTGTATTGTTTCCTGTCACCTGGATTCCCTGGGTCTGTATTGTTTCCTGTTACCTGGATTCCCTGGGTCTGTATTGTTTCCTGTCCCCTGGGTCTGTATTGTTTCTTGTCACCTGGGTCTGTATTGTTTCCTGTCACCTGGATTCCCTGGGTCTGTATTGTTTCCTGTCCCCTGGGTCTGTATTGTTTCCTGTCACCTGGATTCCCTGGGTCTGTATTGTTTCCTGTCCCCTGGGTCTGTATTGTTTCCTGTCCCCTGGGTCTGTATTGTTTCCTGTTACCTGGATTCCCTGGGTCTGTATTGTTTCCTGTCCCCTGGGTCTGTATTGTTTCCTGTCACCTGGATTCCCTGGGTCTGTATTGTTTCCTGTCACCTGGATTCCCTGGGTCTGTATTGTTTCCTGTCACCTGGATTCCCTGGGTCTGTATTGTTTCCTGTCCCCTGGATTCCCTGGGTCTGTATTGTTTCCAGTCACCTGGATTCCCTGGGTCTGTATTGTCTCCTGTTACCTGGGTCTGTATTGTTTCCTGTCACCTGGATTCCCTGGGTCTGTATTGTTTCCTGTCCCCTGGATTCCCTGGGTCTGTATTGTTTCCAGTCACCTGGATTCCCTGGGTCTGTATTGTTTCCTGTCCCCTGGGTCTGTATTGTTTCCTGTCACCTGGATTCCCTGGGTCTGTATTGTTTCCTGTCACCTGGATTCCCTGGGTCTGTATTGTTTCCTGTCACCTGGATTCCCTGGGTCTGTATTGTTTCCTGTCCCCTGGATTCCCTGGGTCTGTATTGTTTCCTGTCACCTGGATTCCCTGGGTCTGTATTGCTTCCTGTCACCTGGATTCCCTGGGTCTGTATTGTTTCTTGTCACCTGGATTCCATGGGTCTGTATTGTTTCCTGTCCCCTGGATTCCCTGGGTCTGTATTGTTTCCTGTCCCCTGGATTCCCTGGGTCTGTATTGTTTCCCGTCACCTGGATTCCCTGGGTCTGTATTGTTTCTTGTCACCTGGATTCCCTGGGTCTGTATTGTTTCCTGTCCCCTGGATTCCCTGGGTCTGTATTGTTTCCTGTCCCCTGGATTCCCTGGGTCTGTATTGTTTCCTGTCACCTGGATTCCCTGGGTCTGTATTGTTTCTTGTCACCTGGATTCCCTGGGTCTGTATTGTTTCCTGTCCCCTAGGTCTGTATTGCTTCCTGTTACCTGGATTCCCTGGGTCTGTATTGTTTCCTGTTACCTGGATTCCCTGGGTCTGTATTGTTTCCTGTTACCTGGATTCCCTGGGTCTGTATTGTTTACTGTTACCTGGATTCCCTGGGTCTGTATTGCTTCCTGTTACCTGGATTCCCTGGGTCTGTATTGTTTCCTGTTACCTGGATTCCCTGGGTCTGTATTGTTTCCTGTCACCTGGATTCCCTGGGTCTGTATTGTTTCCTGTCACCTGGATTCCCTGGGTCTGTATTGTTTCCAGTCACCTGGATTCCCTGGGTCTGTATTGTTTCCTGTCCCCTGGGTCTGTATTGTTTCCTGTCCCCTGGATTCCCTGGGTCTGTATTGTTTCTTGTCACCTGGATTCCCTGGGTCTGTATTGTTTCCTGTCACCTGGATTCCCTGGGTCTGTATTGTTTCCTGTCACCTGGATTCCCTGGGTCTGTATTGTTTCCAGTCACCTGGATTCCCTGGGTCTGTATTGTTTCCTGTCCCCTGGGTCTGTATTGTTTCCTGTCCCCTGGATTCCCTGGGTCTGTATTGTTTCTTGTCACCTGGATTCCCTGGGTCTGTATTGTTTCCTGTCCCCTGGGTCTGTATTGCTTCCTGTTACCTGGATTCCCTGGGTCTGTATTGTTTCTTGTCACCTGGATTCCCTGGGTCTGTATTGTTTCCTGTCCCCTGGGTCTGTATTGTTTCCTGTCCCCTGGATTCCCTGGGTCTGTATTGTTTCCTGTCCCCTGGATTCCCTGGGTCTGTATTGTTTCTTGTCACCTGGATTCCCTGGGTCTGTATTGTTTCCTGTCCCCTGGATTCCCTGGGTCTGTATTGTTTCTTGTCCCCTGGATTCCCTGGGTCTGTATTGTTTCCTGTCCCCTGGATTCCCTGGGTCTGTATTGTTTCCTGTCCCCTGGATTCCCTGGGTCTGTATTGCTTCCTGTTACCTGGATTCCCTGGGTCTGTATTGTTTCCTGTTACCTGGATTCCCTGGGTCTGTATTGTTTCCTGTTACCTGGATTCCCTGGGTCTGTATTGTTTCCTGTCCCCTGGGTCTGTATTGTTTCCTGTCCCCTGGATTCCCTGGGTCTGTATTGTTTCCTGTCACCTGGATTCCCTGGGTCTGTATTGTTTCTTGTCACCTGGATTCCCTGGGTCTGTATTGTTTCCTGTCACCTGGATTCCCTGGGTCTGTATTGTTTCCTGTCCCCTGGATTCCCTGGGTCTGTATTGTTTCCTGTCCCCTGGATTCCCTGGGTCAGTATTGTTTCCAGTCACCTGGATTCCCTGGGTCTGTATTGTTTCCTGTCACCTGGATTCCCTGGGTCTGTATTGTTTCCTGTCCCCTGGATTCCCTGGGTCTGTATTGTTTCCTGTCCCCTGGATTCCCTGGGTCAGTATTGTTTCCTGTCACCTGGATTCCCTGGGTCTGTATTGTTTCCTGTTACCTGGATTCCCTGGGTCTGTATTGTTTCCTGTTACCTGGATTCCCTGGGTCTGTATTGTTTCCAGTCACCTGGATTCCCTGGGTCTGTATTGTTTCCTGTCCCCTGGATTCCCTGGGTCTGTATTGTTTCCAGTCACCTGGATTCCCTGGGTCTGTTTTGTTTCCAGTCACCTGGATTCCCTGGGTCTGTATTGTTTCCTGACCCCTGGGTCTGTATTGTTTCCTGTCACCTGGATTCCCTGGGTCTGTATTGTTTCCTGTCCCCTGGGTCTGTATTGTTTCCTGTCACCTGGATTCCCTGGGTCTGTATTGTTTCCTGTCACCTGGATTCCCTGGGTCTGTATTGTTTCCTGTCCCCTGGGTCTGTATTGTTTCCTGTCACCTGGATTCCCTGGGTCTGTATTGTTTCCTGTTACCTGGATTCCCTGGGTCTGTATTGTTTCCTGTCCCCTGGGTCTGTATTGTTTCTTGTCACCTGGGTCTGTATTGTTTCCTGTCACCTGGATTCCCTGGGTCTGTATTGTTTCCTGTCCCCTGGGTCTGTATTGTTTCCTGTCACCTGGATTCCCTGGGTCTGTATTGTTTCCTGTCCCCTGGGTCTGTATTGTTTCCTGTCCCCTGGGTCTGTATTGTTTCCTGTCACCTGGATTCCCTGGGTCTGTATTGTTTCCTGTCCCCTGGGTCTGTATTGTTTCCTGTCACCTGGGTCTGTATTGTTTCCTGTCACCTGGATTCCCTGGGTCTGTATTGTTTCTTGTCCCCTGGATTCCCTGGGTCTGTATTGTTTCCTGTCCCCTGGATTCCCTGGGTCTGTATTGTTTCCTGTCCCCTGGATTCCCTGGGTCTGTATTGCTTCCTGTTACCTGGATTCCCTGGGTCTGTATTGTTTCCTGTTACCTGGATTCCCTGGGTCTGTATTGTTTCCTGTTACCTGGATTCCCTGGGTCTGTATTGTTTCCTGTCCCCTGGGTCTGTATTGTTTCCTGTCCCCTGGATTCCCTGGGTCTGTATTGTTTCCTGTCACCTGGATTCCCTGGGTCTGTATTGTTTCTTGTCACCTGGATTCCCTGGGTCTGTATTGTTTCCTGTCACCTGGATTCCCTGGGTCTGTATTGTTTCCTGTCCCCTGGATTCCCTGGGTCTGTATTGTTTCCTGTCACCTGGATTCCCTGGGTCTGTATTGTTTCCTGTCCCCTGGATTCCCTGGGTCAGTATTGTTTCCAGTCACCTGGATTCCCTGGGTCTGTATTGTTTCCTGTCACCTGGATTCCCTGGGTCTGTATTGTTTCCTGTTACCTGGATTCCCTGGGTCTGTATTGTTTCCTGTTACCTGGATTCCCTGGGTCTGTATTGTTTCCAGTCACCTGGATTCCCTGGGTCTGTATTGTTTCCTGTCCCCTGGATTCCCTGGGTCTGTATTGTTTCCAGTCACCTGGATTCCCTGGGTCTGTTTTGTTTCCAGTCACCTGGATTCCCTGGGTCTGTATTGTTTCCTGACCCCTGGGTCTGTATTGTTTCCTGTCACCTGGATTCCCTGGGTCTGTATTGTTTCCTGTCCCCTGGGTCTGTATTGTTTCCTGTCACCTGGATTCCCTGGGTCTGTATTGTTTCCTGTCACCTGGATTCCCTGGGTCTGTATTGTTTCCTGTCCCCTGGGTCTGTATTGTTTCCTGTCACCTGGATTCCCTGGGTCTGTATTGTTTCCTGTTACCTGGATTCCCTGGGTCTGTATTGTTTCCTGTCCCCTGGGTCTGTATTGTTTCCTGTCACCTGGATTCCCTGGGTCTGTATTGTTTCCTGTCCCCTGGGTCTGTATTGTTTCCTGTCCCCTGGGTCTGTATTGTTTCCTGTTACCTGGATTCCCTGGGTCTGTATTGTTTCCTGTCCCCTGGGTCTGTATTGTTTCTTGTCACCTGGGTCTGTATTGTTTCCTGTCCCCTGGGTCTGTATTGTTTCCTGTCACCTGGATTCCCTGGGTCTGTATTGTTTCCTGTTACCTGGATTCCCTGGGTCTGTATTGTTTCCTGTCCCCTGGGTCTGTATTGTTTCCTGTTACCTGGATTCCCTGGGTCTGTATTGTTTCCTGTCCCCTGGGTCTGTATTGTTTCCTGTCCCCTGGGTCTGTATTGTTTCTTGTCACCTGGGTCTGTATTGTTTCCTGTCACCTGGATTCCCTGGGTCTGTATTGTTTCCTGTCCCCTGGGTCTGTATTGTTTCCTGTCACCTGGATTCCCTGGGTCTGTATTGTTTCCTGTCCCCTGGGTCTGTATTGTTTCCTGTCCCCTGGGTCTGTATTGTTTCCTGTTACCTGGATTCCCTGGGTCTGTATTGTTTCCTGTCCCCTGGGTCTGTATTGTTTCCTGTCACCTGGATTCCCTGGGTCTGTATTGTTTCCTGTCACCTGGATTCCCTGGGTCTGTATTGTTTCCTGTCACCTGGATTCCCTGGGTCTGTATTGTTTCCTGTCCCCTGGATTCCCTGGGTCTGTATTGTTTCCAGTCACCTGGATTCCCTGGGTCTGTATTGTCTCCTGTTACCTGGGTCTGTATTGTTTCCTGTCACCTGGATTCCCTGGGTCTGTATTGTTTCCTGTCCCCTGGATTCCCTGGGTCTGTATTGTTTCCAGTCACCTGGATTCCCTGGGTCTGTATTGTTTCCTGTCCCCTGGGTCTGTATTGTTTCCTGTCACCTGGATTCCCTGGGTCTGTATTGTTTCCTGTCCCCTGGGTCTGTATTGTTTCCTGTTACCTGGATTCCCTGGGTCTGTATTGTTTCCTGTCACCTGGATTCCCTGGGTCTGTATTGTTTCCTGTCCCCTGGGTCTGTATTGTTTCCTGTCACCTGGATTCCCTGTGTCTGTATTGTTTCCTGTCACCTGGATTCCCTGGGTCTGTATTGTTTCCTGTCACCTGGATTCCCTGGGTCTGTATTGTTTCCTGTCCCCTGGGTCTGTATTGTTTCCTGTTACCTGGATTCCCTGGGTCTGTATTGTTTCCTGTCCCCTGGGTCTGTATTGTTTCCTGTCACCTGGATTCCCTGGGTCTGTATTGTTTCCTGTCACCTGGATTCCCTGGGTCTGTATTGTTTCCTGTCACCTGGATTCCCTGGGTCTGTATTGTTTCCTGTCCCCTGGGTCTGTATTGTTTCCTGTCACCTGGATTCCCTGGGTCTGTATTGTTTCCTGTTACCTGGGTCTGTATTGTTTCCTGTCCCCTGGATTCCCTGGGTCTGTATTGTTTCCTGTCCCCTGGGTCTGTATTGTTTCCTGTCACCTGGATTCCCTGGGTCTGTATTGTTTCCTGTCCCCTGGGTCTGTATTGTTTCCTGTCACCTGGATTCCCTGGGTCTGTATTGTTTCCTGTTACCTGGGTCTGTATTGTTTCCTGTCCCCTGGGTCTGTATTGTTTCCTGTCCCCTGGGTCTGTATTGTTTCCTGTCCCCTGGGTCTGTATTGTTTCCTGTCCCCTGGGTCTGTATTGTTTCCTGTCACCTGGATTCCCTGGGTCTGTATTGTTTCCTGTCACCTGGATTCCCTGGGTCTGTATTGTTTCCTGTCACCTGGATTCCCTGGGCCTGTATTGTTTCCTGTTACCTGGATTCCCTGGGTCTGTATTGTTTCCTGTTACCTGGGTCTGTATTGTTTCCTGTCCCCTGGGTCTGTATTGTTTCCTGTCCCCTGGGTCTGTATTGTTTCCTGTCCCCTGGGTCTGTATTGTTTCCAGTCACCTGGATTCCCTGGGTCTGTATTGTTTCCTGTCCCCTGGGTCTGTATTGTTTCCTGTCCCCTGGGTCTGTATTGTTTCCTGTCCCCTGGGTCTGTATTGTTTCCTGTCACCTGGATTCCCTGGGTCTGTATTGTTTCCTGTTACCTGGGTCTGTATTGTTTCCTGTCCCCTGGGTCTGTATTGTTTCCTGTTACCTGGGTCTGTATTGTTTCCTGTTACCTGGATTCCCTGGGTCTGTATTGTTTCCTGTTACCTGGGTCTGTATTGTTTCCTGTCACCTGGATTCCCTGGGTCTGTATTGTTTCCCGTCACCTGGATTCCCTGGGTCTGTATTGTTTCCTGTTACCTGGGTCTGTATTGTTTCCTGTCACCTGGATTCCCTGGGTCTGTATTGTTTCCCGTCACCTGGATTCCCTGGGTCTGTATTGTTTCCTGTTACCTGGGTCTGTATTGTTTCCTGTCCCCTGGGTCTGTATTGTTTCCTGTCCCCTGGGTCTGTATTGTTTCCTGTCCCCTGGGTCTGTATTGTTTCCTGTCCCCTGGGTCTGTATTGTTTCCTGTCCCCTGGATTCCCTGGGTCTGTATTGTTTCCAGTCACCTGGATTCCCTGGGTCTGTATTGTTTCCTGTCCCCTGGATTCCCTGGGTCTGTATTGTTTCCTGTTACCTGGGTATGTATTGTTTCCTGTCCCCTGGGTCTGTATTGTTTCCAGTCACCTGGATTCCCTGGGTCTGTATTGTTTCCTGTCACCTGGATTCCCTGGGTCTGTATTGTTTCCTGTCACCTGGATTCCCTGGGTCTGTATTGTTTCCTGTCACCTGGATTCCCTGGGTCTGTATTGTTTCCTGTTACCTGGGTCTGTATTGTTTCCTGTCCCCTGGATTCCCTGGGTCTGTATTGTTTCCTGTCCCCTGGGTCTGTATTGTTTCCTGTTATCTGGGTCTGTATTGTTTCCTGTCATCTGGATTCCCTGGGTCTGTATTGTTTCCTGTTACCTGGGTCTGTATTGTTTCCTGTCCCCTGGGTCTGTATTGTTTCCTGTCCCCTGGGTCTGTATTGTTTCCTGTCCCCTGGGTCTGTATTGTTTCCTGTCCCCTGGGTCTGTATTGTTTCCTGTCACCTGGATTCCCTGGGTCTGTATTGTTTCCTGTCACCTGGATTCCCTGGGTCTGTATTGTCTCCTGTTACCTGGATTCCCTGGGTCTGTATTGTTTCCTGTTACCTGGGTCTGTATTGTTTCCTGTCCCCTGGATTCCCTGGGTCTGTATTGTTTCCTGTCCCCTGGATTCCCTGGGTCTGTATTGTTTCCTGTCCCCTGGATTCCCTGGGTCTGTATTGTTTCCTGTCACCTGGATTCCCTGGGTCTGTATTGTCTCCTGTTACCTGGATTCCCTGGGTCTGTATTGTTTCCTGTTACCTGGGTCTGTATTGTTTCTGTCCCCTGGGTCTGTATTGTTTCCTGTCCCCTGGATTCCCTGGGTCTGTATTGTTTCCTGTCACCTGGATTCCCTGGGTCTGTATTGTCTCCTGTTACCTGGATTCCCTGGGTCTGTATTGTTTCCTGTTACCTGGGTCTGTATTGTTTCCTGTCCCCTGGATTCCCTGGGTCTGTATTGTTTCCTGTCCCCTGGATTCCCTGGGTCTGTATTGTTTCCTGTCCCCTGGATTCCCTGGGTCTGTATTGTTTCCTGTCACCTGGATTCCCTGGGTCTGTATTGTTTCCTGTCCCCTGGATTCCCTGGGTCTGTATTGTTTCCTGTCACCTGGATTCCCTGGGTCTGTATTGTTTCCTGTCCCCTGGGTCTGTATTGTTTCCTGTCCCCTGGGTCTGTATTGTTTCCTGTCCCCTGGGTCTGTATTGTTTCCTGTCCCCTGGGTCTGTATTGTTTCCTGTCCCCTGGGTCTGTATTGTTTCCTGTCCCCTGGGTCTGTATTGTTTCCTGTCCCCTGGGTCTGTATTGTTTCCTGTCCCCTGGGTCTATATTGTTTCCTGTCACCTGGATTCCCTGGGTCTGTATTGTTTCCTGTCCCCTGGGTCTGTATTGTTTCCTGTCCCCTGGGTCTGTATTGTTTCCTGTCCCCTGGATTCCCTGGGTTCCCTTCTGCCCCCTCCTGGTTATAGGAGGATATTACACTAAGTGTAGGCAGAACATGGACATGTTTAGTCCAGTTACAGGAAGTCGGCCAACACTTCCTCATTGTATGTGTGACAATCACTTGCACATCAGACCTGAATGGCGGCCACTTCCTGCCATGTGAGTGAATGAGGAAGTGGTGACACGACTTTAGTTCCTCCAAGTTCAGTTTCATCTGCACAGAACCAAAATGAAGAAGTCACATGAGACAGAGGATGGGGGACAGGAAAGCGGCAGCACACAGGGTTACCTTAAGGCGGCCTCCGCTCAGCTCCTCGCTCAGCTTCAATCTGGCATCAACGGTTCTCTTCAAGTCCCTCTGCAGACGCCGACCAAAGTCTCGGAACATGGTGGAGCCTCCGGAAAGGACAATGTTCTAGGGGGAGAGAAGTGGTGACATCAGAGAACACTGCGATGACATCACAGAGAGCGCAGCGGGGGGCGGGACATCACAGAGAGCGCAGCGGGGGGCGCGACATCACAGAGCGTAACGGGGGGCGCCACATCTCAGAGAGCGCAACGGGGGGGGGGGGCGACATCACAGAGAGCGCAGCGGGGGGCGCGACATCACAGAGAGCGCAGCGGGGGGAGCGACATCACAGAGAGCGCAGCGGGGGGCGGGACATCACAGAGAGCGCAGCGGGGGGCGGGACATCACAGAGCGCAACGGGGGGCGCCACATCTCAGAGAGCGCAACGGGGGGCGCCACATCTCAGAGAGCGCAACGGGGGGCGCCACATCTCAGAGAGCGCAACGGGGGGCGCCACATCTCAGAGAGCGCAACGGGGGGCGCCACATCTCAGAGAGCGCAACGGGGGGGGCGACATCACAGAGCGCAACGGGGGGCGCCACATCTCAGAGAGCGCAACGGGGGGGGGGGGGGGGGCGACATCACAGAGAGCGCAGCCGGGGACGCAACATCACAGAGAGCGCAGCGGGGGACGCGACAATACCATTTTGTGATTACTCACCTGTAAAATGGGTATTATAAGTATGTCACACACCCCGCTTCAGGTTACTAAATCATTAGACATGGGTTATACTCACCGCTAGGTGGCGCTGTTTGCAGAGAAGTCCAGAAAACAAGAAGCCCCTCCCGGTCTATACATACCTGGTACCTCCTAACAATTCCCCAGTAATTCAAACAGCAATAAGACAAGGTACCAGGAAAAAAACAATGGTAACCCTCAAATATAACCAAAAAGCTTCACCATATAAAGAACCAGGATACCAAAAAGGGCGGGTGAAGTGGGGTGTGTGACATACTTTTAATACCCATTTTACAGGTGAGAATTTCACAAAATGGTATTATTCTAAGTATGTCACACACCCCGCTTCAGGTTACTAAATCATTAGACATGGGACATCCAACAGCAGTGTCCAAAAAGGGCGGGTATCCAACCAGGCAATAATGCAGAAACTCAAACCACTGCAGCCTGCAGAACCTTGCGGTTAAACACAGCATCCGCTGAAGCCCGCACATCAACCTTATAAAACTCAGAAGACCAGGTAGCAGCCTTACAAACTTGTTCAACAGAAGCCTGGTGCTGAAAAGCCCAGGACGCTCCAACCACACGAGTAGAATGAGCAGTAACCCTAAAAGGGGGATCCTTCCCCTTGGCAGAATAGGCCGCAACAATCGCCTGACAAATCCATTTGCTAATGGAGGACTTAGCCGGAGCCAAACCTTTCCTAGGCCCACAGGGCACCACAAAAAAGGCATCAGTCTTACGAAAAGAAGCCGTAATATGCAAATAGTACTTGACACAACGTACCACATCCAAACAATGCAAAGCCCTCTCCTTGTCATTCCCAGGCTTAGGACACAAAGAGGGAAGGACAATATCCTGATTAAGATGAAACGCCGATACCACCTTAGGGAGAAAGTCTGGCTTGAAGCGAAACACCACCTTGTCCTGATGTTTCTCAAAGTAAGGAGCCTGCATAGACAAAGCTGCCAACTCTGAAACACGCCGAACCGAAGTGATGGCCACCAAAAAGACAACCTTCTGAGTCAACATAGAGAGAGCAATATCCTGCAAAGGCTCAAAAGGAGGAGCCTGAAGAGCAGAGAGAACCAAATTCAAATCCCAAACAGGGAGCCAAGGCTTCCTAGGAGGCCGCAGATGCGAAACCCCCTGGAAAAAGGTCTTGACCAAAGAATGGAGAGCAAATGACTTCTGAAAAAAGATAGACAAGGCAGAAACCTGCCCCTTCAAAGTACTCAGCTGAAGACCAGAGTCCAGCCCGGATTGAAGAAATTCCAGAATCCTAGAAAATGCCATTTTGTGAAATACTCACCTGTAAAATGGGTATTATAAGTATGTCACACACCCCGCTATGTCACGCTTCAAGATATCCATAACATGTGGGTAATACCGACCTGAAGAGGGCGTTCTGCAGAGATGATAGGAAAAAGAAAGCCCCTCCCGGTCCATAAATACCTGGGACCTCCCACTCATTATCCAGTATAAAGAAAGCAGTAAGGTAAGGGACCAGGAAGAGGCAAATATAAACCAAAGCAACGCAAAGTTCACAATATAAAGGATCCAGAATACGAGAAGGGCGGGTGAAGCGGGGTGTGTGACATACCCCGCTTCAAGATATCCATAACATGTGGGACATCCAATAGCAGTGTCCATAAAAGGGCGGGGATCCAAAACAAGGCAACAAGGCACAACTTAAACCACAACAGCTTGCAGAACTTTGCGGCCAAAGACAGCATCCGCTGAGGCCCGAACATCAACCTTGTAAAACTTGGAAAAAGTGTGAACAGAGGACCAAGTAGCGGCCTTACAAACTTGCTCAACCGAGGCCTGGTGCTGAAAAGCCCAGGACGCTCCAACCGCACAAGTAGAATGAGCAGTAACACGAAAAGGGTGACTCCTCCCCTTAGCAGAATAGGCCCCAATAATGGCCTGACGAATCCATTTACTAATAGAAGACTTGGCAGGTGCCAAACCCTTCCTAGGCCCAAAGGGCACCACAAAAAAAGCATCAGTCTTACGAAAGGAAGACGTAACCACCAGATAGTATTTAACAACACGAACTACATCCAAGGAATGCAGAGCCCTTTCCTTGTCGTTTCTGGGATTAGGACATAGAGAGGGCAGAACAATGTCCTGATTCAGATGAAAGGCAGAAACCACCTTAGGAAGAAAATCCGGCTTGAAACGAAAGACCACCTTGTCCCGATGCCTTTCAAAGTACGGAGCTTTAATGGACAAAGCTGCCAACTCAGAAACACGCCTAACAGAAGTGATAGCCACCAAAAAGGCCACCTTCTGAGTAAGTGAAGACAAGGCAATCTCATTCAAGGGCTCAAACGGAGGACCCTGAAGAGCAGAAAGAACCAGGTTCAAATCCCAAACTGGAACCAAGGGCTTCCTAGGAGGCCGAACATGCGTAACCCCTTGGAAAAAAAGTCTTGACCAAGGGATGAAGTGTAAAGGACCTTTGAAAGAACACCGCCAGGGCAGAAACCTGCCCCTTCAAGGTACTGAGCTGGAGCCCCAGATCCAGACCATGTTGAAGAAACTCCAGAATCCTGGAAATGGAAAACTCCCTACACGGGAAAGACCTACCTTCACACCAGTCAATATAGGACCTCCAGGCCCTATAGTAAACTGTAGAGGAAGACCGCTTCCTGGCGCTAATAAGAGTCTGAATCACCGCATCAGAAAGACCTTCCTCCTTCAAGATGGAGGTTTCAGCAGCCACACCGTCAAAGCCAGCGAAGGTAAATTGGGATAACGTAGCCGACCCTGGGTGAGCAGGTCCAGCAGCAGAGGCAGAACGAACTGATCCTCTGCCAGTCTTACCAGGTCTGCGAACCAAACCTGTCTTGGCCACCTTGGTGCCACCAGAATCGCGGACGCGCCCTCCAGGGCCAGCTTGCGCACCACTCTGGCTACCATTGGAAACGGAGGGAACAGGTAAAGAAACCCCAGATCCCTCCAGTTCAGAGACATGGAATCCACCGCCAGAGCCAGTGGATCCTGCGAGAGAGACAAATACCGGAAGCTTGTGATTGTGACGAGAGGCAAAGAGGTCCACCGCCGGGAACCCCCACCTGAGGCAAATCGAGCGAAACACCTGGGGACTGAGAGACCACTCCCCCTGGCGAGAGGAGGACCTGCTCAGAGAGTCCGCCTCCGTGTTCTCCACTCCCGGAATGTAGACTGCTGAGATACACGGGACATGGCTCTCCGCCCAGTCCAGAATCAAAGACACTTCCCTGAGGGCACTCCTACTGCGAGTCCCTCCCTGGTGATTGATGTAAGCAACCGCCGTCCGGTTGTCCGACCGAACCTGAACCGGCAGGCCCTGCAACTGATGAGCCAAGTGAAACAGAACCAACCTGATGGCTCTCAATTCCAAAACATTGATGGGCTCGTGAGCCTCCTGCGGGCCCCACAGACCCTGAAACTGAAGATCCTTCCAAACACCCCCCCAACCTGACAGACTGGCATCCGTGGTGACTGTCTCCCAACACGGCGCCAGAAAAGATCTGCCCTTCAACAGATTGGCAGACCCCAGTCACCATTGCAGGGATCGACGAACTCGGGGGGTCATCCGGAAGGACTGATCCAACGATAGTGGAGACTTGTCCCAAACCGTCAACAGATGGAGCTGGAGCGTCCTTGTGTGAAACTGCGCAAAGGGAACTGCCTCGAATGAAGCCACCATCAACCCCACCAGCCTCATCCCTAGCCGGATGGCCGGACGAGGGGCCGACAAGAGAAGCCGAACCAACTCCTGAATCAAAAGAACCTTGGCCTGGGGCAGAAACACCCTGGCCTGCGAAGTATCCAGAGACATTCCCAGAAAGGTCACTACCCTGGACGGGGAAAGAGACGACTTGGGGTAGTTGATCACCCAACCGAATCTCTCCAGAGTGGATACCACCGTTCTGGTGTCCAACTCCGCTTGGCTGAAGGAAGAAGCCATAATTAGAAGATCGTCCAAATAAGGCACAATGCGGATACCCTGAACCCTGAGTAGAGCCATCACCCCCGCCAGCACCTTGGTGAACACCCGAGGAGCCGAGGTAAGACCGAAAGGGAGTGCCACAAACTGAAAATGCCGATCCTCCACCACGAACCTGAGAAACCTCTGGTGTGCTGGAAAAATCGGAACGTGCAGGTAAGCGTCCTTGATGTCTATGGACGTCAGAAAGTCTCCCTGACGAAGAGAGTGGATAGTCGAACGCAGCGTTTCCATGCGGAATTTCCGCGGCCGGATGAACCTGTTGAGAAACTTCAGATCCAAGATGGGTCGGACCGATCCGTCCTTCTTGGGTACCGTGAACAGATTGGAATAAAAACCCCTGCCCTGGTCTGAGGAGGGCACTGGGCAAATGACAGCCATGTCCAGAAGATTCTCTACTGCCACCAGGAGACCCTGCGCAGCCAGAGGTTCCGAAGGCACCCGAGACCTGAAAAATCTGGGAGGGGGCCGGAGCTCGAACTCCAGCTTGTAACCGGAAGACACCACTTCCCGGATCCATCTGTCCGAGACTTCCTGATGCCAGACCTGGGAGAAGTGTCGCAGCCGTCCCCCCACCCGCATGGGTGAGGGCGCCCCCTCATTGCTGAGCTGGCTTAACCGCAGGCTTGGGCTTAGAGCCCCAACTGTAACCTGGACGGGCACGTCCTCTGCCCCTATTCCCGGAATCTCCTCTGGAAGAGGGGAAGGCAAATCCCCTGCCAGATCTGGCCCCACGAAAGGAGGGGGTAAAGGAAGGCGCCCCCCGAAAGGGACGGCGTTGTTTCTTGCGTTGAGGTAACCTACCACCCTTGGTGACAGAATCCAATTTCTCTCCAAAGAGCCGTAATCCAACAAAAGGTAGAGCCGTCAGCGACATTTTGGACATAAAATCAGCCCACTGGCGCAACCAAACCGACCGCCGAATAGTCACCAGCAGAGCCGACGTCCTACCACACATCATCAAGGTGTCATCCAAGGCGGCTAATACAAAAGACAAAAACAACTCACACCTTTTAAGGCCAAGGAACTCGTCACTACCCGGACGAAGCCCGGAAGAAGTCAACAGTTCCCTGACCACGGACCTGGCAGCCACTACCATCAGCGCCGAAGCACAAACAGGCCGCATGGCTGACCCGACACTGGCAAAGCCGTGACAAGCCATCTGGTCAATGCGTTTATCCTCTCCGTCTTTGAGGGTGGAACAATCGGAATTATTTAACACAGAAGTGTTGTACAACCCCAAAACCGGTGCATCCACCTCGGGGGGGGGGGGGGGATGCCCAACGCTTAACGGTATCCGAAGGGAAGGGATACTTCTTATCCCACCCCTGAGGAATACCAGGGAGCCGAGCCGGCCTGTCCCACTCTTTAGCAATAATTTTGTCAAAGTGTTTTTGATTAGGAAATTCCAAGCGTGGCCTGGATTCCTCGAAAAACTTCCCCTTCTGCTGCGGAGCCTCCTCAGGAGGAGAAATAGCCAAAACCTCAAACATCTGAGCCAGAGCGTTAGGAGTATCCGAGGATCTCCCCAAGTCCCCAAGCTCAGCATCAGCGCCAACAAACTGCTGATCGTCCGAATTATCAGAATCCTCATAAACCTCCCCTTCCTCTAGCGGGGAATAATCAGAGTAATCTAGATTATTAAAATCATCAAGGTCATCTACCGGCGGAGCCGGCGACAAGTGCTTTCTCTTAGCTGAGGTCTTACGGGCGGCCGAGCTGGAGAGTAATTTTTCAAGGTTGGCCAATCTGGCGCACATCTCAGATTGCAGCTCCCCACCCATAACGTCACACGGGGTGCGTATCAAACTGGGAGGAGGAGATGAAGCGACCGGCGGTGCTGACCCAGAAGCCTGGGGTTCGGACTGCCGCGTAATAGTTTGCTGTGCACAAGGTATGCACAGAAGTACATCGTGCCCAGTAATGGAAACCCCACACAACATACACTTCCGGAATTGCCCCGAGGGGATCCCGAGCCCAGTATCCGGGGATGCCTCCATATGGTGAACTTATGTGCAGTCGCTATGACCAGGGGAATTACGCGTATAAGCAACCTGGGATGCCCCTTTAATGTCCCCAGTGGGAGGATTTGAAATAGTGTAAATATAACCCAGGACCCTAGGACCGGGAGAAACCCCTTAACCTAAGGTCCACCTGAAAGACACAATATGAACACGCTATAAGCACGTGAGAAAGGAAAAGCAGCAATATAAAAAGAAATGGGGCCCACAGGGCCACTCACAGAGACTTCCTTCCAATCAAGATGGCGACCGCACCTCACAGGAGCCAGCAGCCGCAGCACAGATTCAGAGAGAAGAAGGGGGGCGTGGCCAGCGCGGAAGAGCACGATTGTGTGTGGCCCCGCCCCCTCCCGTCATTGACAGGCTCCGCAGTGGCGCCTGCCTAACGGGGGCGGGCCTCGGCATCCCGCCGAAAACCCTGCCCCACCCCTTGTAGACCGACGTGAGGGGAGAAATCCCCTCACAAGCGAGGCCCAAGCAAGAACCGGCGCCGCAGCCTCTGTATACGGCAGAAGACAGGCGGGAAGGACGGGCCGCGGTGGCGCTCCAGCGCCCGTCCCCGCGCCCCCCGCCCCCCCCCCCAGCGTGTGAGAAGCGCTCCTCACCTCGCGCGATGCCGTCACCGGGGACCGGCGGCGCGGCGATGTCAGTGGCCGCGCCGCCGGTACCAGAGAAGGGAGCAACAGACAGGCGGGCCGCGGCGACGTGCCCGCGCCCGGCCCCGCCGCCACCAGCCTAAGCTGAGGAGAGGGATCTCCTCAGCTGTGTCCACAATAAGCCGGCCCACGGTGGCTGCAGATACAGTGAAAACACCACACTACACACTAAATAAAAGCCCCCCCCCCCCCCCCCCCCCCCCGAGGAGAAGGGCACCCGGAGAGGGGAACGGGGAACACCACCCGGGGTGAATGGCCGAGGGACAGGGCATCCCAAACCGGGGTCACCAGCCCGGATCACCGCCTACCCTCTGATACAGGGTCTCACTGTGGAGCATAGCTCCTGGGCACCTAATGTGCCATTCTACCCTCGCCCAGACCTCAGCCAAGGCTGGGAGGCATGTATAGAACAAAAGGGGCATCTGGGCGGAAATAGAATAAAAAGCGGGCCGGGAATAATCCCGGCTACCTCAAGTCCCCCTGTGCAAGGAGGAGGCATCATCTTCTGACTTGCTCGCCGTCTGCAGAGATGAAAGACTGGGTAATAAGTGGGAGGTCCCAGGTATTTATGGACCGGGAGGGGCTTTCTTTTTCCTATCATCTCTGCAGAACGCCCTCTTCAGGTCGGTATTGCCCACATGTTATGGATATCTTGAAGCGGGGTGTGTGACATACTTAGAATATAGAAAAGACCCGGCAGGGCAAAGATCTAGCCTCACACCAATCAATATAAGATCTCCAAGCCCTATAATAGATGGAAGAAGAGGATCTCTTCCTGGCACTAATAAGAGTCCGAATGACCAAATCCGAAAGACCCTCCTCCTTTAAGATGGAGGTCTCAGCAGCCAAGACGTCAAAGCCAGCGTTGGTAAATTTGGGTAACACAGTTGACCCTGAGTGAGAAGATCCGGCCGAAGCGGCAGATCGAAATGATCTACTGCCAGACGAACGATGTCTGCGAACCACACCCGCCTTGGCCACCTTGGAGGCACGAGAATGGCGGGAACTCCTTCCAGAACCAACTTTCGCAGCACCCTGCCCAGCATGGGAATCGGGAGGAAACAGATAAAGAAACCCCAGGTCCCTCCAGCTCAGGGACATGGCATCCGCCGCCAAAGCCAGAGGATCCTGAGACAGCGACACGAATGTCGGAAGCTTGTGATTGTGACGAGAGGCAAACAGATCCACCTCCGGCGTCCCCCACCGGAGACAAAGCGACCGAAACACCTGGGGATGGAGAGACCATTCCCCCCGGCGGGACGAACACCGGCTCAGAAAGTCCGCCTCCGTGTTTTCCACTCCTGGAATGTACACTGCCGAGATACAAGGGACATGAGTCTCCGCCCAAACAAGGATCAGAGACACCTCTCTGTGGGCACCCAGACTGCGAGTCCCTCCTTGGTGATTGATGTACGCAACCGCCGTCTGATTGTCCGATCGAACCTGAACCGGCAGACCTTGTAAATGCTGCGTCAAGTGAGACAGAACCAACCTGATGGCTCTCAGCTCCAGAACATTGATGGGCAAGTGAGCTTCCCGAGGACCCCACTGTCCCCGGAACCGAAGATCCTTCCAGAAACCTCCCCATCCCGACAAACTGGCATCCGTGGTGACAGTTTCCCAAAGTGGGGTCAGAAAAGACCTGCCCTTCAGGAGATTGTCGGAGACCAACCACCACAGAAGAGACTGCCGAACCCGGGGAGACATCCGAAAGGACCGATCCAGCGATCGCGGTCGCCGGTCCCAAGACGCCAACAGATGAAGCTGAAGCGCCCGCGTGTGAAATTGCGCGAAGGGAACTGCCTCGAAAGAAGCCACCATCAGCCCCACCAGTCTCATCCCTAGACGAATGGACGGGCGAGGATTGGAAAGAAGAAGGTGAGCCAATTCCTGAATCAACAGAACCTTGGCCTGAGGGAGAAAAAATACCATTTTGTGAATACTCACCTGTAAAATGGGTATTATAAGTATGTCACACACCCCACTTCAATCATGAATTATTACACCAGCAGGTGGCGACGTGCAGAGAAGTCATGAAAAACAAGCCCCTCCTGGTCTATACATCCCTGGTACCTCTCACTCATTCCCCAGTATTCAAACAGCAGCAAAGACAAGGTACCAGGAAAAAACCCTCAAACTGTAAACGAAAACTTCACCCTATAAAGAATCCAGGATACCAAAAGGGCGGGTGAAGTGGGGTGTGTGACATACTTATAATACCCATTTTACAGGTGAGTATTCACAAAATGGTATTATTCTAAGTATGTCACACACCCCACTTCAAACATTAATTATTACACTTGGGACATCCAACAGCAGTGTCCAGAAAAGGGCGGGTATCCAACAAGGCCGTAAAGCAAAACTCAAACCATTGCAGCTTGCAGAACCTCGCGGCCAAACACAGCATCCGCTGAAGCCCGCACATCAACCCTGTAAAAACTGGGAAAAGGTGTGAACAGAAGACCAAGCAGCAGCCTTACAAACTCGTTCCACAGAAACCTGGTGCTGACAAGCCCAACAGCACGAATAGAATGAGCAGAGATACGAAAAAGGGGGAACCTGCCCCCTGGAAGAATAGGCACCAACAACAGCCCGACGAAACCATTTGCAAATGGAAGACTTAGCGGGAGCCAAAACCTTTCCTAGTCCCAACAGGGCACCACGAAAAAGGCATCAGTCTTACGAAAAGGAGAAGTAGTAAACAAAAAATACTACACACAGCGCACCACATCCAAAACAGTGCAAACCCTCTCCTTGTCATTCCTAGGCTCAGGACCCAAGGAAGGAAAACAAAGCCCTGGATAAAAAGAAAAGCAGAGACCAAAGGAAAAAAGTCCGGTTTGAAGCGGAAAAACCACTTTGTCCTGATGTCTCTCAAAGAGAGTAGTCTGAACTGACAAGGCAACCTTCTGAGTCAGAGTAGAAAGCGCAATAACCTGCAAAGGCTCAAGGGGGAGCCTGAAGAGCAGAGATAACCAAATTCAAAACCCAAAAAGGGAGAAAAAGGCCTCCTAGGAGGCCGCAATGCGAGACCCCTTGGAAGAAGACTTGACCAAAGGAGGAAACGCATAGGACATTAGAAAAACAGACAAGGCAGCAGACTGCCCCATCAAAATACTCAGTGGAAGACAAAAGTCCAGCCCTGATTGAAGAGATTCCAAAATCCTAGAAACAGAAAAGACCAGACAGGGCAAAGATCTAGCCTCACAATCAATACAAGATCTCCAAGCCCTATAAAAGATGGAAGAAGAGGATCTCTTCCTGGCATTAATAAGAGACCGACTGACCAAATCCAAAAGACCCTCCTCCTTTAAAATGGAGGTTTCAACAGCCAAGCCGTCAAACCAGCGACGGTAAACTGGGGTAGCACAGATGACCCAGAGTGAGGAGATCCGGCCGAAAAAGGCAGAACAAACTGATCCACTGCCAGACGAACGATGTCTATGAACCACACCCGCCTTGGCCACCTTGGAGCCACAAGAATGGCGGGAACCCTTTCCAAAAACCAACTTTCGCAGCACCCTGCCTAGCATGGGGATCGTAGGAAACAGACAAGAAACCCCAGGTCCCCCAGCTCAGGGCCATGGCATTCGCCGCCAGAGCCAGAGGATCCAGGGAAAGCGACACGAATGTCAGAAGCTTGAGAGCACCCCTGTGCTTGACCCAGACGTGATTTGAACACGCAACCTTCTGATCTGGAGTCAGACGTGCTACCGTTGCGCCACGAGGTCACATTTGTGACGAGAGGCGAACAGATCCACCTCCGGCGTCCCCAACCAGAGACAAAACGTACCGAAAAACCTGGGGATGGAGAGACCATTCCCCCCGTCAGGAAAAACACCGGCTCAGAAAGTCCGCCTCCGAGTTTTCCACTCCTGGAGTGTAAACTGCCGAAATGCAAGGAACATGAGTCTCTGCCCAAACTGGGATCAGAGACACCCCCCTGAGGGCACCCAAACTGCGAGTCCCTCCTTGGTGATTGCTGTAAGCAACCGCCGTCCGATTGTTCGATCGAACCTGAACCGGCAAGCCCTGTAAATGCTGCGTCAAGCGAGACAGAACCAACCTGAAGGCTCTCAACTCCAAAACATTGATGGGCAAGTGGGCTTCCTGAGGACCCCACCGCCCCCGGAACCTAAGATCCTTCCAGAAAACCTCCCCCTCCTGACAAACTGGCATCCGTGGTGACAGTTTCCCAAAGCAGGGTCAGAAAGGACCTGCCCTTCAAGAGATTGTCCGAGACCAACCACCACAGTAGAGACTGCCGAACCCGGGGGGACATCCGGAAGGACCGATCCAACGACCGCAGTCGCCGATCCCAAGATGCCAACAGAAAAAGCCGAAGCGTCCGCATGTGAAACTGCACGAAGGGAACTGCCTCGAAAGAAAACTACCATCAGCTCCACCAGCCACATCTCTAGACGGATGGACGGGCGAGAATCGGAAAGAAGAAGCTGAGCCAATTCCTGAATCAAAAGAACCTTGGCCTGAGGGAGAAAGACTCTGAGCTGGCAAGAGTCCAAGGACATCCCCAAAAAAGGTCACCACCCCGGCCGGAACCAGAGAGGACTTGGGGTAGATGATCACCCAGCCGAACCTCTCCAGAGTGGACACCACCGTGCTGGTGTCCCCATCCACTTGACTGAAGGAAGGAGCCAGGATGAGAAAAACGTCCAGATAAGGCACAATGCGAATCCCCTGAACTCTGAGCAGGACCATCACGCCCGCCAATACATTGGTGAAAACTCTCGGAACCGAGGTGAGGCCGAATGGAAGAGCCACAAACTGAAAATGCCGATCCTCCACCACAAGGCGAAGAAACCTCTGGTGAGCTGGAAAGATCGGAAGGTGAAGGTATGCATCCATGATGTCCATGGACATCATAAATTCCCCCTGCCGAAGCAAATTGATCGCAAACCGCAGTTTCCATGCGAAATTTCCTGGGACAAACAAACAGGTTGAGAAACTCCAAATCCAGGATGGGACGGAATGACCCATCCGTTCGGGGCACAGCGAAGAGATTGGAATAATACCCGTGCCCCACCTCGGAAGGAGGGACCGGGCAGATGACTGCCATTTCCAGAAGATTCCTTACCGCTGCCAGGAGCCCCTGCGCGGCCAAAGGATCTGAAGGGACACGAGACCTGAGAACCCTGGAGGAGGGCGGGACTCGAACTCCAGCTTGTAACCGACCGACACTCCCTCCCGGATCCATCTGTCCGAGACCACCTGGTCCCATACCCGGGAGAAGAGTCGCAGCTGTCCCCCCACCCGTAAGGGTGAGGGCGCCCCCTCATTGCTGAGCGGGCTTGGCAGCTGGCTTGGGCTTAGCGCCCCAGACATGAACGGGACGGCCGCGGCCATTACCCCTGTTCCAGCTGGCACCCCTGGAAGCCAAGAAGCCTGCACCCCTGCCGGCTCTGGCTCCCCGAAAGGAAGGATGGAAGGGGGGCCGCCCCCCAAAAGGAGCGACGAAATATCTTGCGCTGAGGTAACTTGCCTCCCTTGGCAACAGAATCGAGCTTCTCACCGAAAAGTCTCAAACCCCGAGAGGGAAGAGCCGTGAGCGATCTCTTAGAATTAAAATCAGCAGTCCATTGCCACACCGAGCGGCAGATAGCCACCAACAGAGCAGTAGCCCTGCCACACAATAACATGGCATCATCCTGAACGGCAAGAAGAAATGAAACTTATCACGAGTAGGATCAAGATCCACACATAAATCCCTGACAATAGACCTAACCGCCAATGATAAAAGTGCCGAAGCACAAACAGGCCTCAAGACCGAACCCGCACAGACAAAACCATGGCGGGCCAGCTGATCAATCCAGCGATCCTCGCCGTCCTTAAGAGAAGTCGTGTCAGGAGAATGTACAACCGCCGTACTAATAGTCCCAAAACCGGAGCCTCAGCCTCGGGAGGGACAGACCAATGCTTAACCAAGTCCGCGGGAAAGGGATACTTTCCATCCCAGCTAGGCGGCACCCCAACAAGATGCGTAGGTTACTCCCATTGCTTAAGGGCAATGCCCTCAAAATGCTGATAACTGGGAAACTCCAAGCGCAGCTTGGGCACCCCAAAAGGCTGACCCTTAGGCCGAGGAGCAGCTTCAGGAGGGTCCAAATCCAAACCTCAAACATTTGGGCCAGAAAGGAAGGCGTATCCAGGACAGGCCCTTCAGACCGTCCACCCTCAGCACCCAGCAACTGCTGGCCCTCGGGATTTTTTTTTTTTTTTTTTAATTCCTCAACGAGCTCGCCCTCTTCAAGGGGCCGATCCGGCCCATCCAGGTCCTCAATAACCTCCTCATCTGAGTCCGGCGGAGGCGGGGAAGGGTGTCTCCGCTTAGCCGGAGCCATCTGAGCGACCACAGCGGAAAACATCTTCTCGAGGCTGGCCAATCGGGTGCACACCTCGGACTGCGAATCACCCCCAACGACTACGTCACACGGGGTCCGGAACAGGCGAGAAGGGGGGGAGATGGTGCGGCCGAGGGCGTACCGTGCACCGGGGTGCCGGAATGACGCTCAATGTTCCGCCGTGCACATGGAATACATAAAATGACATCATCCCCTGGGAGCGGAGTCCCACACCCCCCACAGAGCCTGGACTGCCCCGAAGAGCCATTTCCGGTATCTTTTGGTAGCCTCCATATGGTGAAATTATGGTATATGCAGTAACCAGGGATTTACGCCAAAAGCGACCCGGGATGCCCCTTCAGTGCTGACTAAATAGCTAATGTCAAAAAAATTGTAATTTAGCAATTCAAACAATGCCCCCCCCCCCCCCAACTAGCCAGGTATCTAAGACCGGGAGAGCCCTGCAGCGTGGGATCCCGGGATCTGAAAGACCCAAGACAACCGTCAAACAAATACACAATAAGCACCTGGATAAATATATCAATGAAGAGGCAAAGGAATCTGCATAGAACATAGCAAACCAATTATATATATATAAATATATATACACATACATATAAATGAAGGTGAAATAAAGAATATATATATTATATATATATATATATTATATATATATATATAATATATATATATATATATATATATATATATATATATATATATATATATATATATATATATATATATATATATATATATATATATATATATATATATTAATAAGCTGGCATGACCCAGGCCAGCAGCGGCTCCCTGTCAACTGGCCCAGAGCTGGGATAAGGGGAATGCCGCCGCCCCCCCCCCCCCAATCGGCGAGGAAGGGGGCCAAAAACCGAGCTGTCCCCCCCCCCCCGGACAGTAACCCCTGGAAGGCCAAGCACAAAAAACCACCTACCTGACTTCAGAGCAGAAATGGCGGCTGCGCCCCGGAGGAGATCGTGACGAAGGGCGGGCCCAGTCAGAAGCGGGGGACGCTGTGGCCCCGCCCCTCACCAGGCCAGCAGACACGGCGCGGGCCGCGCAGCACACGGCGCGGGCCGCGCAGCACGCGGCCCCGCCCACTCCTACGAAACCGCGGCAACAGCGGGCGGCACAGAATGGCGCTCGCAAGTGCAGTCAGGCGGGCCGGCGGCCTACACGCCGCCCGGACCCGCCCGCACCGAAAACCTCGCCAGCGGGCGCCGAGACTGACACTCGGCGCCCCCACAGCCAGGCGGACCGTCCCCGCCCGGCCGGTGGCAAAGCGCCGCCAGACCCGCCCCCACTAACACCGAAAGCAGCCGTCCCGGGGGCTAAGGAAGCCCCCCCAATCAGCAAAAGCCAGGCGGGCTGACGGGTCCGCAGTATGCACAAAGCACCCACACATATAAAAATAATAAAAATAAAATAAAAATCATAAAAGCCACAGGGGAAAGCCAAAGGGGGGGCCTGACCTACCTACGCTGGGGCATCCCACATCCGGATCACCATGGCCGGAATACCGCTATGCCCCATAATATGGAGTCGAGCGGAGGAGCTAATCTCCTGGGCACTTTTAAGTGCCATCTACCATTGCCCGGCCACCAGCCTAAGCTGGGAGGCTACCAATTAATCAGGACTAAAAAGAAAAGAAACCGGGCAGAAATAGACCATGGGGGGGGTGCCGGGGTGTTACCCCGGCTACCTGCAAGCAGGAGACTTCTTTCTTCTGTCTTGTCGCCATCTTGCAGAGAAGAAACACTGGGGAATGAGTGAGAGGTGCCAGGAATGTATAGACCAGGAGGGGCTTGTTTTTTCATGACTTCTCTGCACGTCGCCACCTGCTGGTAGAGTTACCCAAGTGGAATAATTAATGTTTGAAGTGGGGTGTGTGACATACTTAGAATACTCTGTGCTGGCAAGAGTCCAAGGACATCCCCAGAAAGGTCACCACCCTGGCCGGAACCAGAGAGGACTTGGGGTAGTTGATCACCCAGCCGAATCTCTCCAGCATAGACACCACCGACTTGGTGTCCCCTTCCGCTTGACTGAAGGAAGGCGCCATGATGAGAAGATCGTCCAGGTAAGGCACAATCCGAATCCCCTGAACTCTGAGCAGGGCCATCACTCCCGCCAACACCTTGGTGAACACTCTCGGAGCCGAGGTAAGGCCGAACGGAAGAGCTACAAACTGGAAATGCCGGTCCTCCACCACAAAGCGAAGGAACCTCTGATGATTCCTTACCGCCGCCAGGAGCCCCTGCGCAGCCAAAGGATCGGAAGGGACACGAGACCTGAAAAACCTTGGAGGAGGACGGGACTCGAACTCCAGCTTGTAGCCGTACAACACCACCTCCCGAATCCATCTGTCCGAGACCTCCTGGTCCCATACCCGGGAGAAGAGTCGCAACCGTCCCCCCACCCGCAAGGGTGAGGGCGCCCCCTCATTGCTGAGCGGGCTTGGCAGCTGGCTTAGGCTTGGCGCCCCAACCGTGAGCGGGGCGGCCACGGCCTCTACCCCTGTTCCAGCTAGCACCTCTGGAAACCGAGAAGCCCGCACCCCTGCTGGCTCTGGCTCCCCGAAAGGAAGGATTGAAGGGGGCCACCCCCCAAAAGGGACGACGAAAATTCTTGCGCTGAGGCAACTTACCTCCCCTGGCAACAGAATCCAGCTTTTCACCGAAAAGCCTCAGACCCAGAAAGGGAAGAGCCATGAGCGATCTCTTGGAATAAAAATCAGCCGTCCACTGCCTCAACCACACTGAACGGCGAATGGCAACCAACAGAGCCGTAGCCCTGCCAGACATCAACATGGCATCATCCTGGGCGGTCAGAATGAATGACAAAAAGGAATCACAACGCTTAAGAGCAAGAAACTCAGTACAAGTAGGATCAAGATCCGTACATAAATCCCTGACGATAGACCTAACCGCCAGCAGCAAAAGTGCCGAAGCACAAACAGGCCTCAGAACCGAACCCGCACAGACAAAACCATGACGGGCCAGCTGATCAATCCGGCGATCCTCGCCGTCCTTGAGAGAAGTCGTGTCAGGAGAATGCACAACCGCCGTATTAGACAGTCCCAAGACCGGAGCATCAACCTCGGGAGGGACAGACCAACGCTTCACTAAGTCCGCCGGAAAGGGATACTTTCTATCCCAGCTAGGCGGCACCCCAACAAGACGCGTAGGCTGCTCCCATTGCTTAAGAACAACATTCTCAAAATGCTGTTGAATAGGAAACTCCAAGCGCGGCTTGGACACCCCAAAAAGCTGACCCTTAGGTCGAGGAGCAGCTTCAGGAGGATCCAAATCCAAAACTTCAAACATCTGGGCCAGAATGGAGGGCGTATCAGGAACGGACCCCTCAGCTAGGTCACCCTCATCGCCCAGCAACTGCTGGGCCTCAGGATCCTCTAATTCTTCCACCAGCTCACCTTCTTCAAGAGGACGATCTGGCCAATCCAGATCCTCAATAACCTCCTCATCTGAGTCCGGCGTAGACGGAGACAGGTGTTTCCGTTTAGCCGGAGCCTTCCGAGCGACCACAGCGGAGAACATCTTCTCAAGACTGGCCAATCGGGCACATACTTCCGATTGCGAATCACCCCCAGTGACCACGTCACACGGGGTCCTGAACAGGCGAGGAGGAGAGGGGGATGGCGCGGCCGACGAAGTACCGGGCACCGGGGTGCCGGACTGGCGCTCAATGTTCCGCCGAGCACATGGAATGCAAATAATGACATCATCCCCTGGGAGCGGAGTCCCGCACCCCCCGCACAGCTTGGACTGCCCCGCAGGACCATTTCCAGTATCTGAGGTAGCCTCCATATGGTGAATTTATGGTTATTTACAGAACCCAGGGATTTACGCAGTAAGCGACCCGGGATGCCCCTTTATAATTCAATATATATATATAAATTTAAAAGTCCTGATCATGGGACCAAATAAGGAATGTGATAACCTAAAACCCCAAACTAGCCAGGTATATAAGACCGGGAGAGCCCTGTAGGATGGGATCCCAGGATCTGTAAAACAAAAGACAACAATCATTCCTGCACAACACACACAGGGAAAATACAGTACAATAAATAAAGAGCAGCCAACATGGGGGGGGGCGCAATCCAATCATAATAATAATGGCATAATAAAATAATCTGCAGGGCTACCTTAAACAACAGCCGACCTTAAGCCCTGCATAGCCAAAAACCCTGCAGAGATACACAATGAAGGCCTACCTTAGCCCCGCAGCGAAATGGAGGCCCCGGCCAGACCAGAGCAGCACCGCCAAGGAGCGAAGGAGAGACGAGGGGCGGGCCCACAGAAACGCGGGAGCCGCAGCGGCCCCGCCCCCTTCCCAACTGGCCAGTCACGGCGCGGGCCGCGCAAGACGCGGCCCCGCCCATCTCCGTCGCTGAGCCGGGCAGCATAAGAAAATACCATTTTGTGAAATACTCACCTGTAAAATGGGTATTGTAAGTATGTCACACACCCCGCTTCAGATATCCATAACACATGGGTAATACCGACCTGAAGGGGCGTTCCTGCAGAGATGATGCAAAGAGAAAAGCCCCTCCCTGATCCATAAATACCTGGGACCTCCCACTCATTACCCAGTATACAGAAGCAGTAAGTAAGGGACCAGGAAGAGGCAACAGTAAAACCAAGAACCACGCAAAATGCCCAATATAGAGTATCCAGAGTACCAAACAAGGGCGGGTGAAGCGGGGTGTGTGACATACTTACAATACCCATTTTACAGGTGAGTATTTCACAAAATGGTATTATTCTAAGTATGTCACACACCCCGCTTCAGATATCCATAACACATGGGACATCCAACAGCAGTGTCCATAAAAGGGCGGGAATCCAAAACAAGGTAACAAGGCACAACCTATGCCACAACAGTTTGTAAAACCAGGCGGCCAAAACCAGCATCCGCTGAGGCCCGAACATCAACCTTGTAAAACTTGGAAAAAGTGTGAACAGAAGACCAAGTAGCGGCCTTACAAACCTGCTCAACAGAGGCCTGGTGCTGGAAGGCCCAGGACGCTCCAAGAGCACGAGTAGAATGAGCAGTAACACGAAACGGGGGACTCCTCCCCTTGGTAGAATAGACCCCAAAAATGGCCTGACGAAGCCATTTACTGATAGAAGATTTGGCAAGAGGCAAACCTTTCCTAGGCCCAGAGGGCACCACAAAGAAGGCATCCGTCTTACGAAAGGAAGACGTAGCCCCCAGGTAATATTTCACAGCGCGGACAACGTCCAAGGAATGCAACACCCTCTCCTTCTCGGTGCTAGGATTGGGACAAAGAGGGCAGAACAATGTCCTGATTGAAATGGAAAGCCGAAACCACCTTAGGAAGGAAATCTGGTTTGAAACGAAAAACAACCTTATCCTGATGCCTTTCAAAGTACGGAGCTTTAATGGATAAAGCTGCCAACTCAGAAACACGCCGAACAGAAGTGATAGCCACCAAAAAAGGCCACCTTCTGAGTAAGGGACGACAAGGCAGCCTCATGCATGGGCTCAAACGGAGGCCCCTGAAGAGCAGAAAGAACCAAGTTTAAATCCCAAACCGGAACAAAAGGCTTCCTAGGAGGCCGTATATGCATAACTCCTTGGAAGAAGGTCTTGACTAAGGGATGAAGTGCAAAGGACCTTTGAAAGAAAACCGCCAGGGCAGAAACCCGCCCCTTTAAGGTACTAATCTGGAGCCCCAGATCCAGACCATGTTGAAGAAACTCCAAGAGCCTGGGAATAGAGAACTCCCGGCAAGAAAGGGACCTACCCTCACACCAGTCAATATAGGATTTCCATGACCTATAATAAATGGTTGATGAAGACCGTTTCCTGGCACTGATAAGTGTCTGAATAACAGCATCAGAAAGACCTTCCTCTTTCAAGATAGTGGACTCAGCAGCCACGCCGTCAAAGCCAGCGATTGTAAATTGGGATGACGCAGCCGACCCTGAGTGAGCAGATCCGGACTCAGAGGCAGCACGAACTGGTCTTTTGCCAGCCTTACCAGATCTGCGAACCAAACGCGCCTTGGCCACCTCGGGGCCACCAGGATCGCTGATGCGCCTTCCAGCGCCAGCTTGCGCACCACCCTGGCTAGCAACGGGAACGGGGGAAACAGGTACAGCAAGCCCAGATCCCTCCAGTTCAGAGACATGGCATCCACCGCCAGAGCCAGAGGATCCTGCGAGAGCGACACAAAAACTGGAAGCTTGCGATTGTGCCGAGAGGCAAAGAGGTCCACCGCAGGGAACCCCCACCTGAGACAAATCAAACGGAACACCTTGGGACTGAGAGACCACTCCCCCTGACGAGATGAGGCCCTGCTCAGCGAGTCCGCCTCCGTGTTTTCCGCTCCCGGAATGTAGACTGCTGAGATACACGGGACGTGGGCCTCCGCCCAGTCCAGAATCAAAGACACCTCCCTGAGGGCACTCCTGCTGCGAGTCCCCCCCTGGTGATTGATGTAAGCAACCGCCGTCCTGTTGTCCGACCGGACCTGAACTGACCGGCCCCTCAACTGATGAGTCAAGCGAAACAGAACCAACCTGATGGCTCTCAATTCCAGAATGTTGATGGACTCGTGAGCCTCCTGCGGACTCCATAGACCCTGAAACTGGTAATCCTTCCAAACACCCCCCCAGCCTGATAGACTGGCATCCGTGGTGACCGTCTCCCAGCACGGGGCCAGGAAGGATCTGCCCTTCAACAGATTGACAGACCCCATCCACCATTGTAGTGATCGACGAACTTGAGGGGTCAACCGGAAATACTGGTCCAACGACAGTGGCGACTTGTCCCAAACCTTCAGCAGATGAAGCAGAAGCATCCTCATATGGAATTGCACAAAGGGAACCGCCTCGAATGAGGCCACCATTAATCCCACCAGACTCATCCCTAACCGGATGGACGGGTGAGGAGCTGACAAGAGTAGCCGCACTAACTCCTGGATCAAAAGAATCTTGGCCTGGGGCAGAAAAACCCTGGCCTGCAAGGTGTCCAAAGACATCCCCAGAAACGTCACAATCCTGGACGGACAAAGGGAAGACTTGGGGTGGTTGATCACCCAACCGAACCTCTCCAGAGTGGACACCACCACACCGGTGTCCGACTCCGCTTGGCTGAAGGAATCTGCCATAATCAGCAGATCGTCCAGATAGGGTACAATGCAAATGCCCTGAACCCTGAGCAGTGCCATCACCCCCGCCAGCACCTTGGTGAACACCCGAGGTGCCGAGGTGAGACCGAAAGGAAGAACCACAAACTGAAAGTGACGATCCTCTACGACAAACCTGAGAAACCTCTGGTGTGCTGGAAAAATCGGAATGTGTAGATAAGCGTCTTTGATGTCTATGGACGTCAGAAAATCTCCCTGACGAAGAGACTGAATGGCCGAGCGCAAGGTCTTCATGCGGAATTTGCGCGGCCTGACAAACCTGTTGAGAAGCTTGAGGTCCAAGATAGGACGGATCGACCCGTCCTTCTTGGGAACCGAGAACAGATTGGAATAGAAGCCCTTGCCCTGCTCTGATGGAGGCACAGGGCAAATGACAGCCATGTCCAGAAGACTCATCACTGCCACCAGGAGCCCCTGTGCCGCCAGAGGCTCCGAAGGCATCCGAGACCTGAGAAACCTGGAGGGGGGGCGGAGCTCGAACTCTAGCTTGTAACCGGAAGACACCACTTCCCGAATCCACCTGTCCAAGACTTCTGATCCCAAATCTGGGAGAAGTGCTTGAGCCGTCCCCCCACCCGCAAGGGTGAGGGCGCCCCCTCATTGCTGAGCTGGCATGATAGCCGGCTTGGGCTTGGAACCCCAATTGTATCCAGAGCGGGCACGTCCTCTGCCCCTGCTCCCCGAGTCACCTCTGGAAGAACGAAATGTAGATCCTCTTCCAGGTCTGGCCCCACGAAAGGAAGGGGCAGCAGTGGTCGCCCCCCGAAAGGAACGACGCTGCTTCTTACGCTGCGGTAGCCTACCGCCCTGAGTAAATGAGTCCAAGGTTTCTCCAAAGAGCCTCAACCCCACAAAGGGTAGGGCCGTCAGAGACTTTTTGGACAAAAAGTCTGCCGCCCACTGGCGCAACCATACCGACCGTCGAATAGTCACCAGTAAAGCCGACGTTCTACCACACATCATTAAGGTGTCATCCAGGGCTGTCAAGACAAAGGATAAAAACAGCTCACAGCGTTTGAGACTAATGAACTCATTACTCCCAGGACGAAGCCCGGAAGAGGTCAGCAGGTCCCTAACCAAGGATCAGGCTGCCAACACCATAAGCTCAGAGGCACAGACCGGCCGTATGACCGACCCGACGCTGGTAAAACCATGACAAGCCATCTGATCAATACGTTTATCCTCCCCATCCTTGAGGGTGGAGCAATCCGGCCTATTTAGAACCGAGGAATTTGACAACCCCAAAACCGGGGCGTCTACCTCGGGGGGGAATGCCCAGCGCTTGACCGCCTCAGCAGGAAAGGGATAATTCCTATCCCACCCCTGAGGGATACCCGGGAGCCGAGCCGGCCTGTCCCATTCTTTGTCAATGATTTTGTCAAAATGCCGCTGCTTAGGAAATTCCAAGCGCGGCCTGGATTCCTCAAACAGCTCACCATCCTGCTGTGATGCCGCCTCAGGAGGAGAGATATTCAGAACCTCCAACATCAAGGCCAAGGCTTGAGGGGAGTCCGCTGATCTTCCCAGCTCACTAAACTCGGCATCAGCACTCGCAGAATGCTCATCGTCAGTAACCTCTGAACTGTCGGACACCTCTCTGTCCTCCAGAACAGAATAATCGGACCAGTCAAGATTATTAAATTCATCACAGTCATCCACCGGCGGAGCCGGGGACACATGTTTCCTCTTAGCCGGAGCCTAACGGGCGGCCGAGCTGGAAACGATCTTTTCAAGGGTGGCCAACCTGGCACACATTGCAGCTTGTAGATCCCTGCCCATGACCACATCACACGGAGCACGCGTCAGGGTGGGAGGTGGAGATGAATCGGCCGGCGGTGCTGATCCCGTAGCCTGGGATCCGGACTGCTGCGCAAATGTTTGCTGTGCACAGGGAATACATAGCAGTACATCGTCCCCAGTAATAGAAACACCGCACAACATGCACTTTTTGGGATGCCCCGAAGGGGTGCCCGCCCCAGTATCAGGGGATGCCTCCATAAAGGTAATTTTGTGTGGTCGCTATGACCCAGGGAATTACGCCAGTAAGCAACCCGGGATGCCCCTTTAATGTCCCGAGTGGGAGGAATTTCTAATGGAACCCAGGAATTTAGGACCGGGAAAGACCCTCTAATCACAAAGATGAGGCTTCCCAGACGACCTCCGCCTGAAAAACACAAGGGACCCATATTGGAGTAATGACACCCAAGTAAAGGCATACAAATATATACATATATGAATCAACAAACATGGCCCACTGGGCCACTCACAGTTTGGAGCCAGGAATCCGCTGGAAAAAAACGTGGGAAGGATCCTCTGAGGAGAAGGCAGAGAGGAGGAGAAGAAAGTAGGCGTGGTCAGCGCCACCACGCAGCAGCCCCCCCCCCCACGTCAGAGACATCCATAGCGCACACTGCGCTGAGGTAAAGTTTAGGAGGGGCGGGACCGCGGCGACGCGCCGCAAGTCGGCCCCGCCCCCCCCCCTCCATGAAGACGCCAGCGGGAACCGCAAGGTTCCCCGAGCGTGAACCGGCGCCGCCGCCGCCGGTAATAAAGGCTCCAGGCGGGTGCCTCCGCCTGGCGGAGCACCCGCTGAGAAAACCCACCAGGCCAGGAAGGGGAATCGGGCCGCGGCAACGCGCCGCAGCCCGGCCCCGCCCCCCTTACACACAGGCGTGAGGTAATTACCTCACGCCTGAAGAAAAGTGAAGAAATAGTCTTAAGGTGGACCACAGTGAATAAACAAAAAACACATCCAAAGTGAAAACACAAACACACAGGGGAATGGGAGAAGGGAACAGATAGGGAACCCCCACCCCCTAAAAAGAACTAAGGTGGGACCCCCCCTTCCCCCCCCCCCCCCCCCCCCCAGGGACAATAATCAGGAACGGGGCATCCCAAACCGGGATCACCAACCCGGAACCGCCGCCTACCCTCTCTGATAGGGTCTCACGGGGGGGAGCGCAGCTCCTCAGCACCATGGGTGCCCGTATACCCTCGCTCGGGCCCACAGCCAAAGCTGAGGAGGCATGAAAATACTAAAAACTGGAACCCACTTGGTTAAAAGAATGGCTGAGCGGAAAAATATAATCAAATAGGCCGGGGGTTACCCCGGCTACCTGAACTCCCCCAATGCAAGGAGGAGAGATCATCTTCTGACTTGCTCGCCGTCTGCAGAGATGGAAAACTGGGTGATGAGTGGGAGGTCCCAGGTATTTATGGATCAGGGAGGGGCTTTTTCTCTTTGCATCATCTCTGCAGGAACGCCTCTTAAGGTGGTATTACCCATGTGTTATGGATATCTGAAGCGGGGTGTGTGACATACTTAGAATAACCGGCGGACCGGCGGCACGTGTGCCGCCCGGTCCCCCCGCTGACAAGGGAACGCTGCGGGGACCTCCTCGGCGCTCACATCCAGGCGGGCCGGTGGCGCAGCGCGCCGCCCGGCTCCGCCCCCATCCCCGATCACCTCAAAGGACGGGCGCGCCGGCATGACGCCTGCCCCAAGTGTAACACCAAGGCGGCGGGCCGGCGTAGCCCTCGCCCGACCGCCCATACAATATGCCAGCTAGGCCAAATAATAAAAATAAAGCGAGGAGATCCACAATAAAAAGGATGCCAAACGGCCCACACAGCACAGACACCCGTCCACACACACACACAAGCCAGGCGCCACAACCAGTCACATCCAAACACAACCTAAGGGCAAATGAGGGCTGGGGCATCCCATGTCCAGATCACCAAACCGGATAACCGCTATGCCCCATAATATGGGGTCGAGCGGAGGAGCTAATCTCCTAGGCACCTTAAGTGCCATCTACCCTTGCCCGGCCAACAGCCTAAGCTGGGAGGCTGCCAATCAGTCAGGGGATTAAAAACAAAAGAAGCCGGGCAGAAATAGACCATGGGGGGGGGGGGGGGGGGACTTCTTTCTTCTGTCTTGTCGCCACCTTGCAGAGAAGAACACGCAGCGCAGCGGCGGCGGCGACAGCAGAGAGAGCGCAGCGGCGGCGACAGCAGAGAGAGCGCGGCGGCGGCGACAGCAGAGAGAGCGCGGCGGCGACAGCAGAGAGAGCGCGGCGGCGGCGGCGACAGCAGAGAGAGCGCAGCGGCGGCGGCGACAGCAGAGAGAGCGCAGCGGCGGCGGCGACAGCAGAGAGAGCGCAGCGGCGGCGGCGACAGCAGAGAGAGCGCAGCGGCGGCGGCGACAGCAGAGAGAGCGCAGCAGCGGCGGCGACAGCAGAGAGAGCGCAGCAGCGGCGGCGACAGCAGAGAGAGCGCAGCAGCGACAGCAGAGAGAGCGCAGCAGCGACAGCAGAGAGAGCGCAGCAGCGACAGCAGAGAGAGCGCAGCGGCGGCGGCGACAGCAGAGAGAGCGCAGCGGCGGCGGCGACAGCAGAGAGCGCAGCGGCGGCGGCGACAGCAGAGAGAGCGCAGCGGCGGCGGCGACAGCAGAGAGAGCGCAGCGGCGGCGGCGACAGCAGAGAGAGCGCAGCGGCGACAGCAGAGAGAGCGCAGCGGCGGCGGCGACAGCAGAGAGAGCGCAGCGGCGGCGGCGACAGCAGAGAGAGCGCAGCGGCGGCGGCGACAGCAGAGAGAGCGCAGCGGCGGCGGCGACAGCAGAGAGAGCGCGGCGGCGACAGCAGAGAGTTGTGAACCAATCACAGGGCAGGGGAGGCGGGGCAGGAAACTCACCTTGTAGAGCGGGCGTCGCACATCGATGGGGCAATTCTGGATGACCTCATCCACCACCTCAGAGATCGGCTGCGTGAAATCCGGGTTGGAGAACTGAAAAGAGAAAACGAGTTTGTTGAGACTGCAGCCGTTTCCTGTCCCCCTTCTGGAGATCAGACAGCGGCTGAGCAATGTGATTGGCTGCTGGAGGCGGGGCCCTCACCTCCGGGTGGAAGAAGATCTCGGGGCCCAGGAACCTCTCGTACCCGACGTCGATGCTGAATTCCTTCTTGGTGACGGCGTTCACTCCTGTGTATTGTTTGATCCACTTGGCGCCGTCTGTGTCGTATTTACTGAATTCCTTCACCAGGTCGGGACACACGTAGCTGAAGCGTTCCTGAGAGACACACGCCAATGTTACTGCCTGACACCGGCCCGCGCACAGGGGCCCCCGACACACACACAGGGGCCTGACACCGGCCCGCGCACAGGGGCCCCCGACACACACACAGGGGGCCCCGCAGACATATAGGGATTAGTGACCAGCGCTGGGATTATACAGCACAGACATTGCAGAAGGATCCCGTTACCAACCTGTCCCATGATGCCCGCCCCTGGCTCCGCCCCCTTTCTTACCTTCACAGCCTTGGCGGTCTCCAGGGACTGCTCGGGCGGGATGCCCACCTCTCGGTCGCGCAGCAGCTGCTGGATGAAGTAGGTGATGTCTCGGCCAGCGATGGGGATATGCTTAATGCAGCTCCCGATAACGTAGCCTTCGGCCTGCGGAGACAGTGAGAGATGAGGCCACACCCCCTGCACATCATACAGCCGGTCACATGTCACCCCCCAACCAACCGCATGCAGTATGGCCTCCGCTATTGTATTATACAGTGGTATAGGAGTTGGAAGAGAACAGTAATATATAAATATATGGATATACAGCAAAATAGTCCATGGCATGACATCAGTGGGAAGCCGTTTACAATACCAGCAGGCCTAGGTTACATAAATTGGACGAGCCATTCAGGAGTATTAATTGTTTACATAAATTGGACGAGCCATTCAGGAGTATTAATCGTTGACATAAATTGGACGAGCCGTTCAGGAGTATTAATTGTTGACATAAATTGGACGAGCCATTCAGGAGTATTGTTGACATAAATTGGACGAGCCATTCAGGTGTATTAATTGTTTACATAAATTGGACGAGCCATTCAGGAGTATTAATTGTTGACATAAATTGGACGAGCCATTCAGGAGTATTAATTGTTGACATAAATTAGACGAGCGGTTCAGGAGTATTAATTGTTGACATAAATTGGACGAGCCATTCAGGAGTATTAATTGTTGACATAAATTGGACGAGCCATTCAGGAGTATTAATTGTTGACTTAAATTAGACGAGCCGTTCAGGAGTATTAATTGTTTACATAAATTGCAATCCACAATAATTTGGAGTGGGCGTGCAAAGAACACACCAATCTCCCAAAGGAAGCACCACTACAATCAACAGTATATATTAATGATTTTATTAGTACAAAAAAACAAAGAATTAAAATACATACACCACAAGACAAATTTAAAAACAACCAGTATGGCCAAATGTATCTATATCAATGTGTATGGCCCCTAAGGGCCGCTTAAATAACTGCCCTATGGGTGAATAATATTAATTATCCTAGAGTAGTCATAACCCATCCTTTTTGTGCCGGCACAAAAAATCCTAACCACATGTAAATATATGTGCAAATTCATGAAACCAATACTACAAAAATATTAATAATATATATGGCAAAAATATGTGCAAAAACAGTGAATATACAATAAAATAATATCAATATATAAAGTGCAAATACATGAAAAACACATAAACCTAAAACACTACCTAATATTGCACAGGGAAACCCATACCAATAAGACTTTAAAGTGCAGACAATAACAATATATGATATAAATGCAAGTGCCAGCAGAGAGAAAATAAATGGTTAAATCTCACGTCATAAGATAACACCCAGGGCAACAGTCAGGCCAACCTCAGTGAAAAATGTCTGCGCACGCAGCCCCCATGCTGCTTCAAGGACAAGTGTGACACTGTGACACTGATATAGATACATTTGGCCATACTGGTTGTTTTTAAATTTGTCTTGTGGTGTATGTATTTTAATTCTTTGTTTTTTTGTACTAATAAAATCATTAATATATACTGTTGATTGTAGTGGTGCTTCCTTTGGGAGATTGGTGTGTTCTTTGCACGCCCACTCCAAATTATTGTGGATTGCATTTTATATGGGTGAGCACACAGTTGTATACATTTTGTAGGAAGATTTGGGCGGTGCACCCTTTGTTAGTAAATTGATGTTTACATAAATTGGACGAGCCATTCAGGAGTATTAATTGTTGACATAAATTGGACGAGCCGTTCAGGAGTATTAATTGTTGACATAAATTGGACGAGCCATTCAGGAGTATTAATTGTTGACATAAACTGGACGAACCATTCAGGAGTATTAATTGTTTACATAAACGGGACGAACCATTCAGGAGTATTAATTGTTGACATAAATTGTACGAGCCATTCCGGAGTATTAATTGTTGACATAAACGGGACGAGCCGTTCAGGAGTATTAATTGTTGACATAAACTGGACGAACCATTCAGGAGTATTAATTGTTTACATAAACGGGACGAACCATTCAGGAGTATTAATTGTTTACATAAATTGGACGAGCCATTTAGGAGTATTAATTGTTTACATAAACGGGACGAGCCGTTCAGGAGTATTAATTGTTTACATAAACTGGACGAACCATTCAGGAGTATTAATTGTTTACATAAACGGGACGAACCATTCAGGAGTATTAATTGTTGACATAAATTGGACGAGCCATTCAGGAGTATTAATTGTTGACATAAATTGGACGAGCCATTCAGGAGTATTAATTGTTGACATAAATTGGACGAGCCATTCAGGAGTATTAATTGTTGACATAAATTGGACGAGCCATTCAGGAGTATTAATTGTTGACATAAATTGGACGAGCCATTCAGGAGTATTAATTGTTGACATAAATTGGACGAGCCATTCAGGAGTATTAATTGTTGACATAAATTGGACGAGCCGTTCAGGAGTATTAATTGTTGACATAAATTGGACGAGCCATTCAGGAGTATTAATTGTTGACATAAATTGGACGAGCAGTTCAGGAGTATTAATTGTTGACATAAATTGGACGAGCCATTCAGGAGTATTAATTGTTTACATAAACGGGACGAACCATTCAGGAGTATTAATTGTTGACATAAATTGGACGAGCCATTCAGAGGTATTAATTGTTTACATAAATTGGACGAGCCATTCAGGAGTATTAATTGTTTACATAAACGGGACGAACCATTCAGGAGTATTAATTGTTGACATAAATTGGACGAGCCATTCAGATGTATTAATTGTTTACATAAATTGGACAAGCCGTTCAGGAGTATTAATTGTTTACATAAACGGGACGAACCATTCAGGAGTATTAATTGTTGACATAAATTGGACGAGCCGTTCAGGAGTATTGTTTACATAAATTGGACGAGCCATTTAGGAGTATTAATTGTTTACATAAATTGGACGAACCGTTCAGGAGTATTAATTGTTGACATAAATTGGACGAGCCATTCAGAGGTATTAATTGTTTACATAAATTGGACAAGCCGTTCAGGAGTATTAATTGTTTACATAAACGGGACGAACCATTCAGGAGTATTAATTGTTTACATAAATTGGACGAGCCATTTAGGAGTATTGTTTACATAAATTGGACGAGCCATTTAGGAGTATTAATTGTTTACATAAATTGGACGAACCGTTCAGGAGTATTAATTGTTTACATAAATTGGACGAGCCGTTCAGGAGTATTAATTGTTTACATAAATTGGACGAGCCATTTAGGAGTATTGTTTACATAAATTGGACGAGCCATTTAGGAGTATTAATTGTTTACATAAATTGGACGAGCCATTCAAGAGTATTAATTGTTTACACTATGACACTCAATGCCGGGGATGCTGGGAAATGGCGCTACTAGCAGACTGCTTCCTGCTGTAAGCAACTTCCCCCTACCCTAACACCCTTGGTTGAACTTGATGGACATATGTCTTTTTTCAACCGTATTAACTATGTAACTATTACAGGCAATGCAAAGCATCATGGGAGGGCAGGTGATAATCAAGGACTGGGGGCGGGGGATTGCCTTCCTGCCCCGCCCCCCTGGGAGACATGTCATGAGGCGTCACAACGCTGCCAGCCAATCATTTCATCCTTTGTTGCAGTCACCAATCAGATGGAAGAATTCGGAATGATTGCATCATTGGTTAAACTCCTCCCACCAACCTGCGAGGCTCCGCCCCCACCAAGCAAAGCAATTACAAGTGTCCCAGTCCTCCTTATTGCTGAAGCAGCACAGAGCAGAAGAGCTGACAATCTAAGAGAGCCTCACCACTGGAATGACGTGGGTGACGCCATCACCGCTGTCTATGACGGTGCCGGTCAGGGTGCGCTCACCCACCTGCCGCGACGTCCAGGAGGCCGCCAGGGCCAGGACCGCCTGAGGAGAGAAAGACGCCATTATCATCATCATTAGTGACACCCCACATCCCCCCCGCCACTTACCTCCTGCACCTAGGGTCACCCCTCCCCCCACCCAGGGCCACCAGCAGATCTGTGCAGGGGAGCTCACATGTCTCCAGACCGTTAAGGCATAACCCCGCCTCTCTTCCCAAGGGGGTGGAGCCTCAGGGTTGGGGACTTACCTGCACAGCAATGTACAGTCCAGGGACATTGAAGGACTCGAACATGATCTCAGCCGTGTATTCCCGATTCTCCGGAGTGTTCAGAGGAGGCTCCGTCTGTGGGAGGAGAAATGTCACACGGGGTATAGGACTGTGCCCCGCCTACTGTACCCTGGCCCCGCCCATCAAACCCTGATCCCGCCCAGCGCAGGCCTGTTCCCGCCCAGTGCACCCTGCTCCGTCTGTGGGAGGAGAATACCATTTTGTGATTACTCACCTGTAAAATGGATATTATAAGTATGTCTCACACCCTGCTTCGGAAGTAGTCATTACACTTGGGTTATGTCCAGTAGAGGGCGAACTTCTGCAGAGATGAATAGAAAAAGGAAGCCCCTCCCGGCCCATAAATACCCGGGACTTCCCACACATTCCCCAGCATAAGAAATCAGTAAGGGGACCAGGAAGAGCAAATAAAACCATATAGAGGATCCAATATACAACTCAGGGCGGGGCGAAGCGGGGTGTGAGACATACTTATAATATCCATTTTACAGGTGAGTAATCACAAAATGGTATTATTCCAAGTATGTCTCACACCCTGCTTCGGAAGTACTCATTACACTTGGGACATCCAATAGCAGTATCCAAAAAGGGCGGGGATGCCCAACAGGCAATAGAGCACAAATGAAACTACTTGCAGAACCTTGCGGCCAAAAACAGCATCCGCTGAGGCCCGAACATCAACCTTATAAAACTTGGAAAGGTAAGAACAGAAAACCAAGTAGCAGCAGTACAAACTAGTGCAACAGAAGCCTGGTGCTGAAAGCCCAGGAAACCCCCAACAGCACTAGTAGAATGAGCAGTGATCTGAAAAGGGGGAACCCTCCCCTTGGCAGTATCGGCCCCAACAATGGCCAGACATATCCATATACTAATGGTAGACTTGACGGACGCCAAACCCTACTGGGGCCCAGAAGACACAACAAAGCGTCCGTCCTACAGAATTAGCCACCAAATAGTACATCACATCAACAAACACATCCAAAGAGTGCAGGTCCCTCTCCTTGTCATAGCTAGGCTTAGGACACAAGGAAGGGAGAACCACATGGTCCTGAAATCATTCAACGCAAGGGGCCTGAATAGACAGAGCCGCCAACTCAGAAACACATCGAACAGAGTTAATAGCCACCAAAAAGGCAACCTTTGCGCGAGAATGAAAAGTGCAACATCCTGCATCGGCTCAAAAGGAGGCCCCTGGAGAGCCAGCAGAACAAAATACAAGTCTTAACCAAAGGGTGAAGAGCCAAAGACCTTTGAAAGAAAACCGCCAGGGCGGAGACCTGTCCTTTCGAGGTACTAAGCTGAAAACCCAGGTTCAAACCATATGGAAGAAACTCCAAAATCCTGGGAATCGAAAACACCCTACAAGGCAAGGCCCTAGCCTCGCACCAATCATTATAGGACCGCCAAGTCCTGTAGTAGACGTTAGAGGAAAACCTCTTCCCAGCCCCAACAAGTGTCTGGATCACAGCATCAGACCAACTTTCATCTTTACAAAAGGAGGTTTCAGCAGCCACGCCGTCAATCCAGCGTTTGTAAATTGGGGCAACAAAGCTGACCTTGAGTGACCAGATCCTGAAACAGAGGCAACCAGTATCGATTGCCTGCCATCCACACGACGTCTGCGGACCACACCAGTCTTGGCCTCCTTGGAGCCACCAGAGTTGCTGGCACATCCACTTGAACCAGCATGCACACCACCCTGCCAGCCATGGAGAAAGGAGGAAACAGGTACAGGAGACCCAGATCCCTCCAGGCAAGGGACATGGCAGCCCCTGCCAGAGCCAGAGGATCCTGAGACCCAGACAAAAAAAAGCAGGGAGCTTATGGTTGTGACAGAAGGCAAAGAGATCCACCTCCGGGAACCCCCACCTGTGACAAAATGGAAAGAAATACCTTGTTGTTGAGGGACCATTCCCCTCAACAAGAGGACCCCCCGACGAGGGAGTCCGCTTCCATGTTCTCCACACCTGGAATGAACACCGCCAAGATGCATGGGACATTGCTCTCGACCCATGCAAGAATCAGAGAAAACCTCACAGAAGGCACTCCCACTGCGAGTCCCGCCTTGGTGATTAATGTAAGCAACCGCAGGCCGATGGTCTGACCGAACCTGACCCGGTAAGCCTTGGAGGTGAAGGGTCAAGTGCAACAGCACCAACCAGATAGCCCTCAGCTCCAAGACGGCAATGGGGGTGTGAGTCTCTTAAGGACTCCACAGCCTCTGGAACAGACGTTCCAGCTAGAAACCCCCCCCCAGCCCAACAGGCTGGCATCCATGGTGACCTGCTCCCAACAAGGGGCCCAGCAAGGTCTGCCCCTCAGAAGATTCCTCAGTTCCAGCCACCACTGAAGAGACCGCCGAACCAGGGGAGACAGCACAAACGACTGATCCAAAGACAGAGAGCATCTGTCCCAAACCGCTAACAGATAAATATGAAGAGGTCTCATGTGAAACTGAACAAAGGGAACCGCCTCGAAGGAGGCCACCATCAACCCCAACAGCCTCATCCTTTGCCGGACGGACAGGCGAGGGTTGGACAGAAGAAGACGTATCAAATCTTGTACCATCTGCACCTTCGACTGAGGCAGAAACCCTCTGGTCTAAATGATATTCAGATTCATGCCCAGAAAGGAAACCTCCCTTGACGGGGAGAAAGAAGACTTAGGGTAGATGACCACCCAACCGAACCTCTCCAGCGACGTCACCACCGTTCTGGTGTCCAGTTCCGCCTGGCTGAGAGAGGATGCCGTGATGAGAATGTCAGCCAGATACGGCGCAATGCGAATGCCCTGGGCTCTGAAAAGGGCCATTACACCCGCCAACACCTTGGTGAACACCCGTGGTGCCGAGGTCAGTCCGAAGGGAACAGCCACAAACTAGCAGTGCCGATCTCCCACCACAAACCTGACAAATCGCTGACGACCTGGGAAGATCGGCACATGAGGGTAAGCATCCATGAACGTCAGAAAGTCCCCTGGATGAAGGAAATTGAAGGCCGAGCGCAGAGACGCATCCATGCGAAATTTCTTGGTCCTGATGAACCTGTTCATAATTTTTATAACCAGAATGGGTCTTACGCAGCCATCCATTTTGGGCACTGTAAAAAGGCTGGAATAGCAGCCCCGGCGTCTCTCTGAGAAGGGCACCGGGCAAATGACCTCCAACTCCAGAAGATTTTGTACTGCCAACAACAGCCCCTGCACAGCCCGGGGGTCCGAAGGAACCGGAGACATGAGGAATCTGAGAGGAGGCCGGAACTCGAACTCCAGCTTGCACTTCCAGGATCCAATTGTCTGCGACCTCCCAGGACCAGACCTGGGCGAAATGCCGTAGCCGTCCCCCCACCCGCGAGGATGAGGGCGCCCCCTCAATGCTGAGAGGGCTTGGCAGCAGCCCTGGGTTTGGCACCCCAGGCAGTTCCGGGGCGGGCACGTCCTCTGCCCCTACCCCAGGAGTCACCTCTGAACGCAGAGTAAGCAACTCCCCTGCTTGCTCAAGAGCCACGAAAGGAAGGAGTAAAGGAGCCTGCACCCCGAAAGGAGCAGCGTTGCGTTTTGCGTTGTGGCAGCTTTCCTCCTTTTGCCACCGAGACCAATTAATCTCCAAACAGCCGCCTACCCAAGAAGGGTAGCCCTGCGAGCGCCTTCTTAGCTGCCATCTCAGCCGCCCATTGCGTATAGCCAAAAGCGAAGCCGAGGTTCTACTACACATGCATATCGTATCGACCAAGCTGATAAGACAAAGGTCATAAACAAATCACACCTCGTAAGTGCTGCAAACACATCACTAGCAGGGTCAAGATGGGGACCATTCAACAGGCCCCTAATTACAGATCTGGTAGCTACGGCCATGAGAGCTGAAGCACAAACGGGGCGCAGGGCCGAGCCCACACCGGCAAAGGCGAGTGACGCCATTTGATCAAGACGACGGTCCTCACCATCCTACGCGTGGTGCAGTCTGGTGAATGCACAACCAATGTGTTGGACAACCTGAATCGAGCATACTTCAGGGGGTGACGACCAGCGCTTCACCGTGACTACCAGGAAGGGATACTTCCTATCCCAGCCCCCCCGGCTGGACCTTTTCCATTCCTAAAGAATCAATTTGTCAAAATACTTCTGATCAAGAAACACAAGGCGAGCCTTAGTGGCCTCCAACAAATTCCCCCTTCTGCAGGGGGGGGGCCTCCGCAGAAGGGGAAATAGCAAGAACCTCAAAAAATACAATTTTGTGAATACTCACCTGTAAAATGGGTATTATAAGTATGTCACACACCCCGCTTCAAAACATTAATGATTACACTTGGGTTACTCCACCAGCAGGTGGCGACGTTGCAGAGAAGTCTTGAAAAAAACGAGCCCCTCCTGATCTATACATACCTGGTACCTCCCACTTATCTCCCAGTTTTCAAACAGCAGTAAAGACAAGGTACCAGGAAAAAACCATCGGTAACCCTCAAACCGTAAACGAAGCTTCACCATATAAAGAACCAGGATACCAAAAAGGGCGGGTGAAGCGGGGTGTGTGACATATTTATAATACCCATTTTACAGGTGAGTATTCACAAAATGGTATGTCACACACCCCGCTTCAAAACATTAATGATTACACTTGGGACATCAAAAAGCAGTGTCCAGAAAGGGCGGGTATCCAACAAGGCCATAATGCAAAACTCAAACCACTGCAGCCTGCAGAACCTTGCGGCCAAACACAGCATCCGCTGAGGCCCGCACATCAACCTTATAAAACTTGGAAAAAGTGTAAACAGAAGACCAAGTAGCAGCCTTACAAACTTGTTCAACAGAAGCCTGGTGCTTAAAAGCCCAAGATGCTCCAACAGCACGAGTAGAATGAGCAGTGATATGAAAAGGGGGAGCCTTCCCCTTGGTAGAATAGGCCCCAACAACAGCCTGACGAATCCATTTGCTAATGGAAGACTTAGCGGGAGCCAAACCCTTCCTAGGCCCACAGGGCACCACGAAAAAAGCATCAGTCTTACGAAAAGGAGACGTGGTAAGCAAATAGTACTTCACACATTGTACCACGTCCAAACAGTGCAAAACCCTCTCCTTGTCATTCCTAGGCTTAGGACACAAGGAAGGAAGAACAATGTCCTGGTTAAGATGAAAAGCAGAGACCACCTTAGGAAGAACGTCCGGTTTGAAGCGGAAAACCACTTTGTCCTGATGCCTCTCAAAGTAAGGAGCCTGAATAGACAAGGCTGCCAACTCCGAAACACGCCGAACAGAAGTGAAGGCCACCAAAAAGGCAACCTTCTGAGTCAGAGTAGAAAGAGCAATATCCTGCAAGGGCTCAAAAGGAGGAGCCTGAAGAGCAGAGAGAACCAAATTCAAATCCCAAACAGGGAGCAAAGGCTTCCTAGGAGGCCGCACATGCGAAACCCCCTGGAAGAAAGTCTTGACCAAAGGATGAAGCACAAAAGCCTTTTGAAAAAAGACAGACAAGGCAGAAACCTGCCCCTTCAAGGTACTCAGCTGAAGACCAGAATCCAGCCCCAATTGAAGAAAATCCAAAATTCTGGAAACAGGGCAAAGATCTAGCCTCACACCAATCAATATAAGATCTCCAAGTCCTATAGTAGATGGTAGAAGAAGATCTCTTCCTGGCGCTAATAAGAGTCTGAATAACAGAATCCGAAAGACCTCCCTCCCTGAAGATGGAGGTCTCAGCATCCAGGCCGTCAAAGCCAGAGATGGTAAATTGGGGCAACGCAGTTGACCCTGTGTGAGAAGATCCATCCGAAGAGGCAGATCGAACTGATCCACCGCCAGACGAACAATGTCTGCGAACCACACCCGCCTTGGCCAACTTGGAGCCACGAGAATGGCGGGAACCCCTTCCAGGGCCAGCTTTCGCAACACCTTGCCTAGCATGGGAATCCTCGGAAACAGATAAAGGAACCCCAGGTCCCCCCAGCTCAGAGACATGGCATCCACCGCCAGAGCCAGAGGATCCTGAGAGAGCGACACGAATGTCGTAAGCTTGTAATTGTGACGAGAGGCAAACAAGTCCACCTCCGGTGTCCCCCACCGGAGACAAAGAGACCGAAACATCTTGGGATCGAGAGACCATTCCCCCCAGCGGGAAGAGCACCAGCTCAGGAAGGCCGCCTCCGTGTTTTCCACTCCTGGAATGTACACTGCCGAGATGCAAGGGACATGGATCTCCGCCCAGGCTAGGATCAGAGACACCTCTCTGAGGGCACTCTGACTGCGAGTCCCTCCCTGGTGATTGATGTAAGCAACCGCCGTCCGATTGTCTGACCAAACCTGAACCGGCAAACCCTGTAAATGCTGTGTCAAGAGAAACAGAACCAATCTGATGGCTCTCAGCTCCAGAACGTTGATGGGCAAGTGGGCCTCCTGAGGGCCCCACCGCCCCCGGAACTGAAGATCCTTCCAGAAAACACCCCATCCCGACAAACTGGCGTCCGTGGTGACCTGCCCCTGAAGAGATTGGCCGAGACCATCCACCACCGAAGAGACTGCCGAACCCGGGAGGACATCTGGAAGGGCCGATCTAACGACCTCGGTCGCCGGTCCCAAGATGCCAACAGATGAAGCTGAAGCGTCCTCGTGTGAAACTGAGCAAAGGGAACTGCCTCGAAGGAGGCTACCATCAACCCCACCCATCTCAACCCTAACCGGATGGACGGGCGAGGATTGGAGATAAGAAGCTGCGCTAATTCCTGAATCAAGAGAACCTTAGGCTGAGGCAGAAACACTCTGTGTTGACAAGAATCCAAGGACATTCCCAGGAAGGACACCACCCTGGCCGGAGCGAGGGAGGACTTGGGATAGTCGATCACCCAGCCGAAACTCTCCAGAGTGGACACCACTGCCCTAGTGTCCGTCTCCGATTGACTGAAGGAAGGAGCCATGATGAGAAGATCGCCCAGATAAGGCACGATGCAAATCCCCTGAGCCCTGAGAAGGGCCATCAGCCCGCCAACACCTTGGTGAACACTCTTGGAGCCAAGGTAAGGCCAAACGGAAGAGCCACAAATGAAAATGCTTATCTTCCACCACGAAACGAAGAAACCTTTGATGAGCCGGAAAGATAGGAACATGAAAGTAAGCATCCTTGATGTCTATGGACGTCATGAAGTCCCCCTGCCAAAGAGAATTGAGGGAACAGCGCAGAGTTTCCATGCGAAATTTCCGGGGACGTATAAACCTGTTGAGGAACTTCAGATCCAGGATGGGACGCACCGATCCATCTTTCTTGGGCACTGTGAAGAGATTGGAATAATACCCGCGGCCCACCTCCGAGGGAGGGACCGGACAGATGACTGCCATTTCCAGAAGATTCCTTACCGCCGCCAGGAGCTCCTGCGCGGCCAAAGGATCGGTGGACACCCGAGCCCTGAAAAACCTTGAAGGAGGTTGAGACTCTAACTCCAGTTTGTAACCGGAAAACACCACCTCCCGGACCCATCTGTCCGGGACCGCCTGGTCCCAAATCTGGGAGAAGTGTCGCAACCGTCCCCCCCACCCGCATGGGTGAGGGCACCCCCTCATTGCTGAGCAGGCTTGGCAGCGGGCTTGGCACCCCAGGAGTGACCGGGACAGCCACGGCCTCTCCCCCGGTTGCAACCTGCCCCTCTGGCAGCTGGAAAAGGAGGCCCCCCCTGCCCGCTCTGGCTCCCCGAAAGGAGGCACTAAACGAAGCCGCTCCCCGAAAGGAACGACGCGGCTTCTTGCGTTGAGGCAACTTACCCCCCTTGGCAACCGAATCCAGTTTGTCGCCAAACAGGCGCAAACCCAAGAAGGGAAGAGCCGTAAGCGATTTCTTAGAATTAAAGTCAGCCGTCCATTGTCGTAGTCACACCGACCGTCGAATAGCAACCAGCAGGGCTGTGGTTCTGCTACCCATCGCGATGGAATCATCCTGGGCGGCCAGAACAAAGGAAATAAATGACTCACACTGCTTGAGAGAAGTAAACTCATCACAGGAGGGATCAAGGCCCGCGTACAAATCCCCAACAATGGACCTGACAGCCGAAAAAAGCGCCGAAGCACAAATCGGCCGCAAGGCCGAACCAGCACTGATGAGACCATGGCGATCCAACTGATCGATCCGACGATCCTCACCATCCTTAATGGTAGTAGTGTCAGGAGAGTGCAACACAGCCATGTTAGAGAGCCCCAAAACCTGGGCATCAACCGCAGGGGGAACAGACAATACCATTTTGTGAAATACTCACCTGTAAAATGGGTATTATAAGTATGTCACACACCCCGCTTCAAGATATCCATAACACGTGGGTAATACCGACCTGAAGAGGGCGTTCTGCAGAGATGATAGTAAAAAGAAAGCCCCTCCCTGATCCATAAATACCTGGGACCTCCCACTCATCACCCAGTATAAAGAAGCAGTAAGGTAAGGGACCAGGAAGAGGCAAATATAAGACAAAACAACGCAAAGTTCACAATATAAAGGATCCAGAATACAAGAAGGGCGGGTGAACGGGGTGTGTGACACACTTATAATACCCATTTTACAGGTGAGTATTTCACAAAATGGTATTATTCTAAGTATGTCACACACCCCGCTTCAAGATATCCATAACACGTGGGACATCCAATAGCAGTGTCCATAAAAGGGCGGGGATCCAAAACAAGGCAACAAGGCACAACTTAAACCACAACAGCTTGCAGAACTTTGCGGCCAAAAACAGCATCCGCTGAGGCCCGAACATCAACCTTGTAAAACTTGGAAAAAGTGTGAACAGAGGACCAAGTAGCGGCCTTACAAACTTGCTCAACAGAGGCCTGGTGCTGAAAAGCCCAGGACGCCCCAACCGCACGAGTAGAATGAGCAGTGACACGAAAAGGGGGATTCCTCTCCTTAGCAGAATAGGCCCCAATGATGGCCTGACGAATCCATTTACTAATGGAAGATTTGGCAGGAGCCAAACCTTTCCTAGGCCCAAAAGGCACCACAAAAACGCATCAGTCTTACGAAAGGAAGACGTAACCACCAGATAATATTTCACAGCACAAACTACATCCAAGGAATGCAGCGCCCTTTCCTTGTCGTTGCTGGGATTAGGACATAGAGAAGGTAGAACAATGTCCTGATTCAGATGAAAGGCAGAGACCACCTTAGGAAGAAAATCCGTCTTGAAACGAAAGACCACCTTGTCCTGATGCCTTTCGAAATACGGAGCTTTAATGGACAAGGCTGCCAACTCAGAAACACGCCTAACCGAAGTGATAGCCACCAAAAAGGCCACCTTCTGAGTAAGTGAAGACAAAGCGACCTCATTCAAGGGCTCAAACGGAGGACCCTGAAGAGCAGAAAGAACCAGGTTCAAATCCCAGACTGGAACAAAGGGCTTCCTAGGAGGCCGTACATGCGTAACTCCTTGGAAAAAGGTCTTGACTAAGGGATGAAGTGCAAAGGACCTTTGGAAGAACACCGCCAGGGCAGAAACCTGCCCCTTCAAGGTACTAAGATGAAGCCCCAGATCCAGACCATGTTGAAGAAACTCCAGGATTCTGGAAATGGAGAACTCCCGACAAGAGAAAGACCTACTTTCACACCAGTCAATATAGGACCTCCAGGTCCTATAGTAAATAGTAGAGGAAGAGCGCTTCCTGGCGCTAATAAGAGTCTGAACCACAGCGTCAGAAAGACCTTCCTCCTTCAAGATGGCGGTTTCAGCAGCCACGCCGTCAAAGCCAGCGAAGGTAAATTGGGATAGCGCAGCCGACCCTGGGTGAGCAGATCTGGCAGTAGAGGCAGAACGAACTGATCCTCTGCCAGCCTTACCAGATCTGCGAACCAAACCTGCCTTGGCCACCTTGGTGCCACCAGAATCGCCGACGCGCCCTCCATGGCCAGTTTGCGCACCACTCTGGCTAACATTGGAAATGGAGGGAACAGGTAAAGAAACCCCAGATCCCTCCAGTTCAGGGACATGGCATCCACCGCCAGGGCCAGTGGATCCTGCGAGAGAGACACAAATACCGGAAGCTTGTGATTGTGACGAGAGGCAAAGAGGTCCACCGCCGGGAACCCCCACCTGAAGCAAATCAAGCGAAACACCTGAGGACTGAGAGACCACTCCCCCTGACGAGAGGAGGCCCTGCTCAGAGAGTCCGCCTCCGTGTTCTCCACTCCCGGAATGTAGACTGCTGAGATACACGGGACGTGGCTCTCCGCCCAGTCCAGAATCAAAGACACTTCCCTGAGGGCACTCCTGCTGCGAGTCCCCCCCTGGTGATTGATGTAAGCAACCGCCGTCCGGTTGTCCGACCGGACCTGAACTGGCAGGCCCTGCAACTGATGAGTCAAGCGAAACAGAACCAACCTGATGGCTCTCAACTCCAGAACATTGATGGGCTCGTGAGCCTCCTGCGGGCCCCACAGACCCTGAAACTGGAGGTCCTTCCAAACACCCCCCCAACCTGACAGACTGGCATCCGTGGTGACTGTCTCCCAACACGGTGGCAGAAAAGATCTGCCCTTCAACAGATTGACAGACCCCAGCCACCATTGTAGGGATCGACGAACTCGGGGAGTCATCAGGAAGGACTGATCCAACGATAGTGGAGACTTGTCCCAAACCTTCAACAGATGAAGCTGAAGCGTCCTTGTATGAAACTGCGCAAAGGGAACTGCCTCGAATGAGGCCACCATTAACCCCACCAGCCTCATCCCTAGACGGATGGCCGGACGAGGGGCCGACAAGAGAAGCCGAACTAACTCCTGAATCAAAAGAATCTTGGCCTGGGGCAGAAACACCCTGGCCTGCGAAGTGTCCAGAGACATTCCCAGAAAGGTCACTACTCTGGATGGAGAAAGAGAAGACTTGGGGTGGTTGATCACCCATCCGAACCTCTCCAGAGTGGACACCACCACCCTGGTGTCCAACTCCGCTTGGTTGAAGGAAGAGGCCATGATCAGAAGATCGTCCAAATAGGGCACAATGTGGATACCCTGAACCCTGAGCAGAGCCATCACCCCCGCCAGCACCTTGGTGAACACCCGAGGAGCCGAGGTGAGACCGAAAGGGAGTGCCACAAACTGAAAGTGCCGATCCTCCACCACGAACCTGAGAAACCTCTGGTGTGCTGGAAAAATCGGAACGTGTAGATAAGCATCCTTGATGTCTATGGACGTCAGAAAGTCTCCCTGAAGAAGAGAGTGAATAGCCGAGCGCAGCGTTTCCATGCGGAATTTCCGCGGCCGGATGAACCTGTTGAGAAACTTCAGATCCAAGATGGGTTGGACCGATCCGTCCTTCTTGGGTACCGTGAACAGATTGGAATAAAAACCCCTGCCCTGATCTGAGGGGGGCACTGGGCAAATGACAGCCATGTCCAGAAGATTCTCTACTGCCACCAGGAGCCCCTGCACCGCCAGAGGCTCCGAAGGCATCCGAGACCTGAAAAATCTGGAAGGGGGGCGGAGCTCGAACTCCAGCTTGTAACCGGAAGACACCACTTCCCGGATCCATCTGTCCGAGACCTCTTGATCCCAGATCTGGGAGAAGTGTCGCAGCCGTCCCCCCACCCGCATGGGTGAGGGCGCCCCCTCATTGCTGAGCTGGCTTAGTAGCCGGTTTGGGCTTAGAGCCCCAACTGTATCCTGGACGGGCACGTCCTCTGCCCCTGCTCCCAGAATCTCCTCTGGAAGAGGGGAAGGCAAATCCCCTGCCGGATCTGGCCCCACGAAAGGAGGGGGTAAAGGAAGGCGCCCCCCGAAAGGGACGGCGTTGTTTCTTGCGTTGAGGTAACCTACCACCCTTGGTGACAGAGTCCAATGTCTCTCCAAAGAGCCGTAATCCAACAAAAGGTAGAGCCGTCAGTGACTTCTTGGACATCGGCCGCCCACTGGCGCAACCACACCGACCGCCGAATAGTCACCAGCAGAGCCGACGTCCTACCACACATCATCAAGGTGTCATCCAAGGCTGTTAACACAAAAGATAAAAACAACTCACACCGTTTAAGGCTAAGGAACTCGTCACTACCAGGACGAAGCCCGGAAGAAGTCAACAGATCCCTGACCACAGACCTGGCAGCCACCACCATCAGCGCCGAAGCGCAAACGGGCCGCATGGCTGACCCAACGCTAGCAAAACCATGACAAGCCATCTGGTCAATGCATTTATCCTCTCCATCCTTGAGGGTGGAACAATCAGGTCTATTTAAAACAGAGGAGTTGGACAACCCCAAAACCGGTGCATCCACCTCGGGGGGGGGGGGGGGGGGATGCCCAGCGCTTAACCGCCTCCGAAGGGAAGGGATATTTCTTATCCCCCCCCTGAGGAATGCCAGGGAGACGAGCCGGCCTTTCCCATTCCTTAGCAATAATTTTGTCAAAATGCCTTTGCGTAGGAAACTCCAAGCGCGGCCTGGATTCCTCAAAAACTCACCCTTCTGCTGTGGCGCCTCCTCAGGAGGGGAAATATTCAGAACCTCCAACATCAGAGCCAGAGCGTGAGGAATATCCGAGGATCTCCCCAAGTCACCAAGCTCGGCATCAGCGCCAAAAGACTGCTCATCGTCCGAAATATCTGAATCCTCATAAACCTCCCCTTCCTCTAGCGGGGAATAATCAGACCAATCCAGATTATTAACGTCATCAAGGACATCCACCGGCGGGGCCGGCGACAAATGCTTTCTCTTAGCCGGAGCCTTACGGGCGACCGAGCTGGAGATAGTTTTCTCAAGGTTGGCCAATCTGGCGCACATCTCAGATTGCAGCTCCCTTCCCAGGACGACGTCACACGGGGTGCGTGTCAAGATCGGAGAGGGAGATGAAGCGACCGGCGGTGCTGACCCAGACGCCTGGGGTTCGGACTGCCGCGTAATAGTTTGCTGTGCACAAGGTATACACAGAAGTACATCGTCCCCAGTAATGGATACCCCACACAACATACACTTCCGGGGTTGCCCCGAAGGGGTCCCGAGCCCAGTATCCGGGGATGCCTCCATAAGGTGAACTTTTAGTGGTCGCTATGACCCAGGGAATTACGCCAGTAAGCAACCCGGGATGCCCCTTTAATGTCCCGAGTGGGAGGATTTAAGACCAGTAAGATTGAACCCAGGGATCTAGGACCGGGAGAAACCCCCTAAATACCACTGATGATCCAACCTGAAAAACACAAATAAACCCAATAAGTATGTGCCATAGAAGGACTAAGAAATAAAGAGGAGAAGAAAAAAACAGGGGCCCACAGGGCCACTCACAGTTCCGTTGGTAGCCGAGTGCTACGTAGTCACACCGTCCTGAGGGAGAAGACAGGCCAAGAAAGGGGCGTGGTCAGCGCAGACCGCGCGATTACGAGGAACCGCCCCCAGTCTGCATGTAGTCACGGAGCGACAAGCTCCGCAGCGGCGCCGGCAGCAGAGGGGGGGCGGGCCGCGGCGACGTGCCGAAAGCCCGGCCCCGCCCCCCTACGTAGTGAGCTTGAGGGGAGAAGCTCCCCGCAGTGCCGAGCACAGAGACCGGCGCCGCGGATGTCCCGCGGCGCCGGTTCAAGATAGAAATGAGGAGCGTCTGCGGGCCGCAGCATCCAGGCGGGATGCTGCGGAGCACCCGCCCCGCTCCCCGCAACGGTCTGACAGGGCAGCGCCTGAGGTGAGGGGTGAGCCGCGGCATCGCGCCAACGGCCCAGCCCCGCCCCCCGCTAACAGTACGTGAGGAGACAGCTCTCCTCACAATCATGAGAGGGACAAAACTGGCGCCCCGGCGGCAATGGCGGCCGCGGCGCCCTAGAAACACAGACACAAAGTAAAAACACACACACACATTAAAGAACGGACACCTAGCTCTAATAAAGTGACCCCCAACCTGAGGAGATCTGTCCTCTAGCGGAGTAATGGGACTGTAAAAAGGGGAAAATGGAAAGGGCCACCCAGGGATAAGTGTCAGGGGATGGGGCATCCCAAACCGGGGTCACCTACCCGGTGTAACCGCCTACCCTCTTATGTAGGGTCTCACGGTGGAGCTCTGCTCCTAAGCACCAGAGGTGCTAAAAATACCCTCACCCGGACCAGCAGCCGAGACTGGGAGGCATGTAATCTAAAGGGAAAAATGGGGTCCGAGCGGAAATAATTAAATAAAGGGCCGGGAGTGATCCCGGCTACCTGAAATCCCCCTGTGCAAGGAGGAGCCATCATCTTCTGACTTGCTCGCCGTCTGCAGAGATGGAAAACTGGGTGATGAGTGGGAGGTCCCAGGTATTTATGGATCAGGGAGGGGCTTTCTTTTTACTATCATCTCTGCAGAACGCCCTCTTCAGGTCGGTATTACCCACGTGTTATGGATATCTTGAAGCGGGGTGTGTGACATACTTAGAATAAACATTTTACCAAGTCCTCCGGAAAGGGATAACGCTTATCCCAACCAGGAGGGACCAAAAAGGCGCGTAGGCTGTGCCCATTCCCTAAGGACAACCCTCTCAAAAAGTTGTTGCCTGGGAAACACCAAACGCGGCTTGGGCACATCAAACAACTCGCCCTTTGGCGGGGGAGAGCGCCGCAGGTGGATCCAAAGCCAAAATTTCAAACATTTGGGCCAAAATAGAGGGAGTGTCAAGAGACACCCCCGCAGCCTGATCGCCAGCGGTACCAAACAATGCTGGTAGCCAGGCTCGTCCGACTCCTCGAAGAGCTCCCCCTCCTCAGCCGGGGGACAATCGGACCAATCCAAAACTTCCAACACCTCATCCTCCGGATCCGGTGATGCCGGAGAAAGGTGCTTCCGCTTAACTGTAGCCTTCTGAGCTACCGCAGCGGAAAACATCTTCTCGAGGCTGGCCAATCATGCGCACACCTCGGATTGCGAATCCCTACCTATGACCACGTCACACGGGGTCCGGAATAGGCGTGGGGGGGTAGGAGGTTGCGAAGAGCCAGAAGCCGGAGTGCCGGACTGGCGCGCAATGTTCTGCTGAGCACATGGAATGCATAATATAACATCATCCCCGAGGAGTGGAGCCCCACAACCCCCACACAGCCTGGATTGCACCGAAGAGCCATATCCGGTATTAGTGGAAGCCTCCATACGGTGAAATTGTGGTATTCGCAATAACCCAGGGATTTACGCAGTATGCAACCCGGGATGCCCCTTGTACATGTCCCGGGAGTGGGATGATTTTAGCCCAATATAAGAAATAAGGCCAACAAGCCAGTTATGTTATGACCGGGAGACCCCTTTTAACACGGGTATCCCAGGATCTGTAAGGGAAAAGGACCACAGTCAATCCCAGTGTAAGGAAAAAAGAGCACTAACACAGTGACAAGGAGCATGAACCAATCAGGCAAAACAATCATGCACTCACATATTTCTTACACAGATGCATTAAAAGGTACCAAAAGCTATATAGGTAAATATATATATATTTATTATGTAATGCAATGTAATGCAATACAAGCACAGACCCAAAGCCTGAGGACAACCAGCCCGTGGGACTGGTCCCTACATGAATAAGCACATAAACCTTAAGTGGCCCCAAGGTAGGTTACTCTAGTATATAACACATCATTTCAGTTCAAAACTACAGCAACATTATGAAGTTGCCACTACAGCCATCACTACTCCAGAAAGGAAGTAATCCTCCTTTCGTTATATAGGACTCAGGACAGCTAGCTTGCATCTGACAACAAACGCATGACAGAGAAATGCACCAATAATGGCGGCCTGCCAGCACCTCGAGACCGTAACTAGCGCGAGAGGCAGAAGAAGAAGAAGGGCCGGGCACAATGCGCGAAGCGCTCCGGCCCCACCCCCCCTCCTGAGACCCATACAGCGCAGGCAAACGCCCACGACACCAAAAACCGTGGCGCCGCCAGCGCTATAGACGGGCGCCTAGCAGGCGCCCTGACCTAAACAGTTGCACAAGCACCACAGAGACAAAAAAGCCACTCATACAAGGACCCCCAGCAGAAAAGGACACGCACCCACACACAGCGGCACGAAGCCCCGCCCTCCGCCAGAAGTCACGCATTCACCGAAACACACGAAGTAAAAGCACCCCACATAATGCCCCCCCCCCCCCCCCCCCCCCCCCCCCGTGCAGGGAGAAGGGACAGAGCGGGGATAAGGCAAGCTAAGGGGAACCGCTGGCGGCGCCGCGGTTTTTGGTGTCGTGGGCGTTTGCTCGCGGCCCGCGCTGTATGGGTCTCAGGAGGGGGGGTGGGGCCGGAGCGATTCGCGCATTGTGCCCGGCCCTTCTTCTTCTTCTGCCTCTCGCGCTGGTTACGAGGTGCTGGCAGGCCGCCATTATTGGTGCATTTCTCTGTCATGCGTTTGTTGTCAGATGCAAGCTAGCTGTCCTGAGTCCTATATAACGAAAGGAGGATTACTTCCTTTCTGGACATCCCAAATCCGGATCACTGGGCCGGATCGTCGCATTGCCCCACACATGGGGTCTAGCGGAGGAGATAAGCCCCTAGGCACCTTGAGGTGCCCTCTACCTTTGCCCAGCCAGCAGCCAAGGCTGGGAGGCTTCCGGAATGTAACACTAAGGGCATACAAAAAATGACTGGGCAGAAATAGACCAGAAGGGGGGCCGGGTGTTACCCCCGCTACCTGCAAGCAGGAGACTTCATTCTTCTGTCTTGTCGCCATCTTGCAGAGAAGAACACTGGGAGATAAGTGGGAGGTCCCAGGTATTATAGATCAGGAGGGGCTCGTTTTTTTCAAGACTTCTCTGCAACGTCGCCACCTGCTGGTGGAGTAGCCCAAGCGTAATCATTAATGTTTTGAAGCGGGGTGTGTGACATACTTAGAATATATGGGCCAGAAGTCTGGGGGTATCCGCAGTATCCCCACGCTCCTGCCCAGCATCAACATCAAAGAACTGCTGATCATCAGGGCCTACAGCGTCCTGAAGACGATCCCCCATCATCAAGCGGGGAATAATCAGACCAAGTGAACGGGTCATAATCATAATAATCAAAGGCCGGTGCAACTGGCACCAAATGCCGTCCCTTAGCTGGGGCCTACCTGGCCGCAAAGCTAGCACCGGTATCCTGGGAAGCCTCCATAAGGTGATTTTTTATGGTAGTCGCAATGACCAGTGGGAATTCCGCTAATAAGCTACCCGGGATGCCCCTTAATGTCCGTTAGTGGGAGGATTTGTGTATGACAAGGAATAGACCCCAATTGGAATGAGGGACCTAAGGACCAGGAAAGAAACCCTTTTTATCTTGAAAGACACAATATAAGGTCCCATAAAAATCACACCAAGCGCCATATACATATGAAAGCATGCATGCTCCGATAATATATAAAATATATCTATACAGTCAGCATATAATACAAGAAACACACCTTCCATGAGCTGAGAGCCTCTAATGGGTTAACAGCAGTGTATAACAAACACAAACAGGCCCCGCAGGGCGCTCACTGAGACCCGGAGGGAATGGCGTCCATCCAGCAGCAGAGAGAAGGAGGGCGGGCCAGCGCGGACCGTGCGAAACGCGTGGCCCCGCCCCCTCCCAACCATGGCTAGAGACAGCGGTACCCAGCCATTAGCTGAGGACCGCAAAGGGCGCCAGAGGAGGGGGGCGGCCCGCAACCAGCGCGCTGAGCGCCCGGCACCGCCCCCTCTCCTGACTGAGGTGAAGAGAAAGAATGGCTGCGCTCCCAGCCATGCCACTGAGCCGGCCCGTTCATTAGGGAGCCAGCCCGCCGCCGCTGAGAGCAACAGCCGCGCGGACCTGGCGGAAACTAAGTGCGCACAATCATACACGCGCACGCACGCACGCGCACACACACACACACACTCCAATACAGCAGGAGAGTCTTCGTTTAGCAAAACAACCACGATCCGCAAAATGGAGATACAGGTTCCCCCCCCCCATAATCCAAGATTAAAAGCTGGGCTCGAGCCTTAGACCCTCTGCACTGTATCTAAATGCCTCTACCTGATGAGCCATTCAGTCTGCTCGGGGAGTGACGGGGGGGGGGGGGGGTCCCAGGGACAATAAACAGGCAGGGCATCCCATACCAGGATCAGGAACCCGGTGGCCGCCTCCCCTTTGTATAGGGTCTCACGGAGGAGCAGAGCTCCTATACAGCGCACCTCTAAGGTGTAACCTACCCTCACCCGGACTCACAGCCAAGGCTGGAGGCATAGGGACTAAGGGGCATAGGGATTCAAGTCCAGGCAGAAATAGGGACAAGTGGCCGGGTGTAAACCTGCACAGGAAAGACAGACATCATCTTCCTGACATTGCTTCGCCGTCTGCAGAGACGATTACTGGGAGGTGAGTGGGAGGTCCCAGGTATTCATGGACTGGGAGGGGCTTCTTATCTCTATTCATCTCTGCAGAAGTTCGCCCTCTACTGGACATAACCCGAGTGTAATGAACAAGCAGGGTGTGAGACATACTTACAATAAATGTCACACGGGGTATAGGACCGTGCCCCGCCCACTGTACTCTGACCCCGCCCACTACACACTGATACATCTGTGGGAGGAGAAATGTCACAGCATACAGGACCGTGCCCCCGCCCACTGTACTCTGACCCCGCCCACTGCACACTGATACGTCTGTGGGAGGAGAAATGTCACACAGCATACAGGACTGTGCCCCGCCCACTATATCCTGATCCCGCCCACCACAGCCTGATCCGTCTGTGGGAGGCAAAATGTCACAGCATACAGGACCTTGCCCCGCCCACCGCACCCTGAACCCACCCACCTCACCCTGCTCTGTCTGTGGGAGGAGAAATGTCACACGGGGGTATAGGAGCGTGCCCCGCCTACTGTACCCTGGCCCCGCCCATCACATCCTGAACCCGCCCACCGCACCCTGCTCCGCCTGTGGGAGGAGAAATGTCACAGGGTATAGAACTGTGCCCCGCCCACTGCACCCTGATCCCGCCCACAGCACCCTGATCCGTCTGTGGGAGGAGAAGTGTCACAGGGTATAGGGACTGTGCCCCGCCCCACTGTAAACTGACCCCGCCCACCGCACCCTGATCCATCTGTGGGAGGAGAAATGTCACACCACGTCGAATCCCAGGAGAGCAGAGTATGGGCCTCCCCGGTCTCCAGGTTACAGGATGAAGTCCTGTCCTTTGTGATGGCAGAGGATGGCCACACCCACATGTCAAAGGGAGGGGCTTACCAGGGGGAGGGGCTTACCAGCAGGAAGTAATGATCCTCAGGTTCTGCGCGGAGGTATTTGAAGATGACTTGCTCCATGAAGCGCTCCATCAGGTCCCAGTCCTCCACAATGCCATGGCGGATCGGCCACTGCAACCAGAGACATCAGCCAATCAGAGCAAGAGACAGGGTTAGTAACTGGCAGCTTATCAGCAGAGATCATTGCTGGGCGGGGCAGGGGGCGGGGTTAGTAACCTGTCCCTTAGCAGAGGTGGGGCAGGGGCGGGGTTAGTAACCTGTCCCTTAGCAGGGGTGGGGCAGGGGGGCGGGGGTTAGTATCCCGCAGCTGGGCGGGCAGGGTTAGTAGCCCGCAGCTGGGCGGGGCAGGGGTTAGTAGCCCGCAGCTGGGCGGGGCAGGGGACGGGGTTAGTAGCCCTCAGCTGGGCAGGGGGCGGGGTTAGTAGCCCTCAGCTGGGCAGGGGGGCGGGGTTAGTACCCCGCAGCTGGGCGGGGCAGGGTTAGTACCCCGCAGCTGGGCGGGGCAGGGTTAGTAGCCCGCAGCTGGGCGGGGCAGGGGCGGGGCGGGTTAGTACCCCGCAGCTGGGCGGGGCAGGGGGCGGGGTTAGTACCCCGCAGCTGGGCGGGGCAGGGGGCGGTACCTTGGTGGAGTAGGTGGGCTTGTCTATGGCCTCGTCACCAATGAAGAAGTCCAGGTCATCCCTCCCTTCATGAGACGCCTCTGGGCCTGGTCCCCGACCTTGGCCGACTCCTTGATGGCGATACCTGAGGAGCAAAGCATTGTGGGATTACAGCTGTATATGATGCTGAGCCTATATATAGGGACTCTGTGTGCATCCCTCTGGGGTCACCTGACTCCTCCCTGTGGTGCATGTGCGGCCGCCTCAGCCAATCAGCCACGCACATTCCATTCAGGGAACAGAGGCAATGGTGAGGCACCCCCAACTATGACATCACACTGCTGAGCACCCCCCCAACTATGACATCACACTGCTGAGCACCCCCCCAACTATGACATCACACTGCTGAGCACCCCCCAACTATGACATCACACTGCTGAGCACCCCCCCCAACTATGACATCACACTGCTGAGCACCCCCCCAACTATGACATCACACTGCTGAGCACCCCCCAACTATGACATCACACTGCTGAGCACCCCCCAACTATGACATCACACTGCTGAGCACCCCCCCAACTATGACATCACACTGCTGAGCACCCCCCCCCCAACTATGACATCACACTGCTGAGCACCCCCCAACTATGACATCACACTGCTGAGCACCCCCCCCCCCAACTATGACATCACACTGCTGAGCACCCCCCCCAACTATGACATCACACTGCTGAGCACCCCCAACTATGACATCACACTGCTGAGCACCCCCAACTATGACATCACACTGCTGAGCACCCCCCCAACTATGACATCACACTGCTGAGCACCCCCCCAACTATGACATCACACTGCTGAGCACCCCCCCCAACTATGACATCACACTGCTGAGCACCCCCCCACTATGACATCACACTGCTGAGCACCCCCCCCCCCAACTATGACATCACACTGCTGAGCACCCCCCCCCCAACTATGACATCACACTGCTGAGCACCCCCCCAACTATGACATCACACTGCTGAGCACCCCCCCCCAACTATGACATCACACTGCTGAGCACCCCCCCCAACTATGACATCACACTGCTGAGCACCCCCCCCCCAACTATGACATCACACTGCTGAGCACCCCCCCCCCAACTATGACATCACACTGCTGAGCACCCCCCCCCCAACTATGACATCACACTGCTGAGGACCCCCCCAACTATGACATCACACTGCTGAGCACCCCCCAACTATGACATCACACTGCTGAGCACCCCCAACTATGACATCACACTGCTGAGCACCCCCCCCAACTATGACATCACACTGCTGAGCACCCCCCCAACTATGACATCACACTGCTGAGCACCCCCCAACTATGACATCACACTGCTGAGCAACCCCCCCCAACTATGACATCACACTGCTGAGCACCCCCCAACTATGACATCACACTGCTGAGCACCCCCCCAACTATGACATCACACTGCTGAGCACCCCCCAACTATGACATCACACTGCTGAGCACCCCCCAACTATGACATCACACTGCTGAGCACCCCCCCAACTATGACATCACACTGCTGAGCACCCCCCCCCCCAACTATGACATCACACTGCTGAGCACCCCCCCCAACTATGACATCACACTGCTGAGCACCCCCCCCCAACTATGGACATCACACTGCTGAGCACCCCCCCCAACTATGACATCACACTGCTGAGCACCCCCCAACTATGACATCACACTGCTGAGCACCCCCCAACTATGACATCACACTGCTGAGCACCCCCCCCCCCAACTATGACATCACACTGCTGAGCACCCCCCCCCAACTATGACATCACACTGCTGAGCACCCCCCCAACTATGACATCACACTGCTGAGCACCCCCCCAACTATGACATCACACTGCTGAGCACCCCCCAACTATGACATCACACTGCTGAGCACCCCCCCCAACTATGACATCACACTGCTGAGCACCCCCCCCCCAACTATGACATCACACTGCTGAGCACCCCCCCCCCCAACTATGACATCACACTGCTGAGCACCCCCCCCCAACTATGACATCACACCTGCTGAGCACCCCCCCAACTATGACATCACACTGCTGAGCACCCCCCCAACTATGACATCACACTGCTGAGCACCCCCCAACTATGACATCACACTGCTGAGGACCCCCCAACTATGACATCACACTGCTGAGCACCCCCCCCAACTATGACATCACACTGCTGAGCACCCCCCCCCCCAACTATGACATCACACTGCTGAGCACCCCCCCAACTATGACATCACACTGCTGAGCACCCCCCAACTATGACATCACACTGCTGAGGCACCCCCCCAACTATGACATCACACTGCTGAGCACCCCCCAACTATGACATCACACTGCTGAGCACCCCCCCCCACTATGACATCACACTGCTGAGCACCCCCCAACTATGACATCACACTGCTGAGCACCCCCCCAACTATGACATCACACTGCTGAGCACCCCCCAACTATGACATCACACTGCTGAGCACCCCCCAACTATGACATCACACTGCTGAGCACCCCCCAACTATGACATCACACTGCTGAGCACCCCCCCCCCCAACTATGATATCACACTGCTGAGCACCCCCCCAACTATGACATCACACTGCTGAGCACCCCCCAACTATGACATCACACTGCTGAGCACCCCCCCAACTATGACATCACACTGCCTGAGCACCCTCCCCAACTATGACATCACACTGCCTGAGCACCCCCCCCCAACTATGACATCACACTGCTGAGCACCCCCCCCCAACTATGACATCACACTGCTGAGCACCCCCCCAACTATGACATCACACTGCTGAGCACCCCCCAACTATGACATCACACTGCTGAGCACCCTCCCCAACTATGACATCACACTGCTGAGCACCCCCCCCAACTATGACATCACACTGCTGAGCACCCCCCCCAACTATGACATCCACACTGCTGAGCACCCCCCCCAACTATGACATCACACTGCTGAGCACCCCCCCCAACTATGACATCACACTGCTGAGCCCCCCCCCCCCCCAACTATGACATCACACTGCTGAGCACCCCCCCCAACTATGACATCACACTGCTGAGCACCCCCCCCAACTATGACATCACACTGCTGAGCACCCCCCCCCAACTATGACATCACACTGCTGAGCACCCCCCAACTATGACATCACACTGCTGAGCACCCCCCAACTATGACATCACACTGCTGAGCACCCCCCCCCCAACTATGACATCACACTGCTGAGCACCCCCCCAACTATGACATCACACTGCTGAGCACCCCCCCAACTATGACATCACACTGCTGAGCACCCCCCCAACTATGACATCACACTGCTGAGCACCCCCCCAACTATGACATCACACTGCTGAGCACCCCCCCAACTATGACATCACACTGCTGAGCACCCCCCAACTATGACATCACACTGCTGAGCACCCCCCCCAACTATGACATCACACTGCTGAGCACCCCCCAACTATGACATCACACTGCTGAGCACCCCCCCAACTATGACATCACACTGCTGAGCACCCCCCCCAACTATGACATCACACTGCTGAGCACCCCCCCCAACTATGACATCACACTGCTGAGCACCCCCCCCCCAACTATGACATCACACTGCTGAGCACCCCCCCCCAACGATGACATCACACTGCGGAGCACCCCCCCAACTATGACATCACACTGCTGAGCACCCCCCCAACTATGACATCACACTGCTGAGCACCCCTCCCAACTATGACATCACACTGCTGAGCACCCCCCCCCCAACGATGACATCACACTGCGGAGCACCCCCCCCAACTATGACATCACACTGCTGAGCACCCCCCCAACTATGACATCACACTGCTGAGCACCCCCCCCCCCCCAACGATGACATCACACTGCGGAGCACCCCCCCAACTATGACATCACACTGCTGAGCACCCCCCAACTATGACATCACACTGCTGAGCACCCCCCAACTATGACATCACACTGCGGAGCACCCCCCAACTATGACATCACACTGCTGAGCACCCCCCAACTATGACATCACACTGCGGAGCACCCCCCCAACTATGACATCACACTGCTGAGCACCCCCCCAACTATGACATCACACTGCTGAGCACCCCCCCCCAACTATGACATCACACTGCGGAGCACCCCCCAACTATGACATCACACTGCTGAGCACCCCCCCAAACTATGACATCACACTGCTGAGCACCCCCCCCCCCAACTATGACATCACACTGCGGAGCACCCCCCAACTATGACATCACACTGCGGAGCACCCCCCAACTATGGACATCACACTGCGGAGCACCCCCCAACTATGACATCACACTGCGGAGCACCCCCCAACTATGACATCACACTGCGGAGCACCCCCCAACTATGACATCACACTGCGGAGCACCCCCCAACTATGACATCACACTGCTGAGCACCCCCCCAACTATGACATCACACTGCTGAGCACCCCCCCAACTATGACATCACACTGCTGAGCACCCCCCAACTATGACATCACACTGCTGAGCACCCCCCCCCCCAACTATGACATCACACTGCGGAGCACCCCCCCCCCCAACTATGACATCACACTGCTGAGCACCCCCCCCCCCAACTATGACATCACACTGCGGAGCACCGGATCCCCACATGTAACACACATACTCACATGACGGGATGATGAACTGCGGCTCCGTGTTCCCGGCGTAGCCCAGCTTTGTGTATCTGTAACATGGAGAGACCACAGACCAATCAGAACTGCAGGAAGCTCCACCCTGACCACGCCCCCCCACTCCAACCTGACCACACCCCCCACCCTGACCAAGCCCCTTCCCCCCCCCACCCTGACCAAGCCCCTCCCCCCCACCCTGACCAAGCCCTTCCCCCACTCCACCCAGACCAAGCCCCTTCCCCCACTCCACCCAGACCACGCCCCTCCCCCCCACTCCACCCAGACCACGCCCCCCACTCCACCCAGACCACGCCCCTTCCCCATTCCATCTGCCCCAAACACCCACTTACCGATTCAACTCCTCACTGTCCATCCCACCCCTCCCCATCACCTGCTCTGCCCTTCACCCCTCCCCCATCACCTGCCCCTTCCCCCCTTTCCCTCCCCATCACCTGCCCCTTCCCCTCCCCATCACCTGCCCCTTCCCCCCTTTCCCTCCCCATCACCTGCCCCTTCCCCTCCCCATCACCTGCCCCTCTACTCCACCCCTCCCCATCACCTGCCTCCCTTCCCCCCTTTCCCTCCCCATGACCTGCCCCTTCCCCCCTTTCCCTCCCCATCACCTGCCCCTTCCCCCCCTTTCCCTCCCCATCACCTGCCCCTTCCCCCCTTCTCCCCCCCTCCCATCACCTGCCCCCCTTCCCCCCCCTCCCCATCACCTCCCCCCTTCCCCCCCTCCCCATCACCTGCCCCCCTTTCCCTCCCCATCACCTGCCCCCCTTCCCCCCTTTCCCTCCCCATCACCTGCCCCTTCCCCCCCTTCTCCCCCCCTCCCCATCACCTGCCCCCCTTCCCCCCCTTCTCCCCCCCCTCCCCATCACCTGCCCCCCTTCCCCATCACCTGCCCCCCTTTCCCTCCCCATCACCTGCCCCTTCCCCCCCTTCTCCCCCCCTCCCCATCACCTGCCCCCCTTCCCCCCCCTCCCCATCACCTGCCCCCCTTCCCCCCCCTCATCACCTGCCCCCCTTCCCCCCTTTCTCCCCCCTCCCCATCACCTGCCCCCCTTCTCATCACCTGCCCCCCTTCTCATCACCTGCCCCCCTTCTCATCACCTGCCCCCCCTTCCCCTCAGGTATGCAGCATGTCACCCTCTGCCTGTAATGCTCCGCCCTCCTATGTAGGGGCGGAGTTTCTTGCTTTGCTGCTCATATTATACAGCGCTATGGACTAGGACGCCGCTGTACAGGGGCTAACACAGAGGAATCAGCCCATTATTGCCCCCCCCCCCCACAATGTGAGGTCATGGCGGGAGCGAGTCCCTGAGCCTGAGACCCTGCCCCTCCACCACAAACACCTGAGACCCCGCCCCTCCCCCCACATACCTGAGACCCCGCCCCTCCCCCACAATGTGAGGTCATGGCAAGAGCGAGTCACTGAGCACAGGAAATGGAGCTGCACTCACTTCCCGTCCAATCACTGACCACAAACTTCCTTATATATCACCAACAGCAGCCGAGTGCAGCACAAACAGGCCTCACTTCCCAGAATGCCTCACTCTGCTCCTACAGGGGCAAATACAGAGGAATCTGCCCCTTATTGCCACCCCCCCCCACACCTGAGACCTCGCCCCTCCCCCACACACCTGAGACCTCGCCCCTCCCCCACACACCTGAGACCTCGCCCCTCCCCCACACACCTGAGACCTCGCCCCTCCCCCACACACCTGAGACCTCGCCCCTCCCCCACACACCTGAGACCTTGCCCCTCCCCCACATTCCTCACCTGCCAGGAGAGCTCCCAACACAGCGAACCCAGCGTGTACAGACATAGCGCCGACACATTCCAGAGCCATGTACAAAGAATTCACACTGTCCTCCTCAATGCTCATCCTCCCCCCCTCTCATGTTCATCCTCGGCCTCTCCTCCCCCCCCTCTCATTGCTCATCCTCCGGCCTCTCCTCCCCCCCCCTCTCATTGCTCATCCTCCGGCCTCTCCTCCCCCCCTCATTGCTCATCCTCCGGCCTCTCCTCCCCCCCCTCTCATTGCTCATCCTCCGGCCTCTCCTCCCCCCCCTCTCATTGCTCATCCTCCGCCTCTCCTCCCCCCCCCTCTCATTGCTCATCCTCCGGCCTCTCCTCCCCCCCTCTCATTGCTCATCCTCCGGCCTCTCCTCCCCCCCTCTCATTGCTCATCCTCCGGCCTCTCCTCCCCCCCCCTCTCATTGCTCATCCTCCGGCCTCTCCTCCCCCCCCTCATTGCTCATCCTCCGGCCTCTCCTCCCCCCCCTCTCATTGCTCATCCTCCGGCCTCTCCTCCCCCCCCTCTCATTGCTCATCCTCCGGCCTCTCCTCCCCCCCCCTCTCATTGCTCATCCTCCGGCCTCTCCTCCCCCCCCTCTCATTGCTCATCCTCCGGCCTCTCCTCCCCCCCCTCTCATTGCTCATCCTCCGGCCTCTCCTCCCCCCCTCTCATTGCTCATCCTCCGGCCTCTCCCCCCCCCTCTTATTGCTCATCCTCTGGCCTCTCCTCCCCCCCTCTCATTGCTCATCCTCCGGCCTCTCCTCCCCCCCTCTTATTGCTCATCCTCCGGCCTCTCCTCCCCCCCTCTCATTGCTCATCCTCCGGCCTCTCCCCCCCCCCCCCCTCTTATTGCTCATCCTCCGGCCTCTCCTCCCCCCCTCTCATTGCTCATCCTCCGGCCTCTCCTCCCCCCCTCTCATTGCTCATCCTCCGGCCTCTCCTCCCCCCCTCTCATTGCTCATCCTCCGGCCTCTCCCCCCCCCTCTTATTGCTCATCCTCTGGCCTCTCCTCCCCCCCTCTCATTGCTCATCCTCCGGCCTCTCCTCCCCCCCTCTTATTGCTCATCCTCTGGCCTCTCCTCCCCCCCTCTCATTGCTCATCCTCCGCCTCTCCCCCCCCCCTCTTATTGCTCATCCTCTGGCCTCTCCTCCCCCCCTCTCATTGCTCATCCTCCGGCCTCTCCTCCCCCCCCCTCTCATTGCTCATCCTCCGGCCTCTCCTCCCCCCCTCTCATTGCTCATCCTCCGGCCTCTCCTCCCCCCCTCTCATTGCTCATCTCCGGCCCTCTCCCCCCCCCTCTTATTGCTCATCCTCTGGCCTCTCCTCCCCCCCTCTCATTGCTCATCCTCCGGCCTCTCCTCCCCCCCTCTTATTGCTCATCCTCCGGCCTCTCCTCCCCCCCTCTCATTGCTCATCCTCCGGCCTCTCCCCCCCCCCCCCTCTTATTGCTCATCCTCCGGCCTCTCCTCCCCCCCTCTCATTGCTCATCCTCCGGCCTCTCCTCCCCCCCTCTTATTGCTCATCCTCCGGCCCTCTCCTCCCCCCCCTCTTATTGCTCATCCTCTGGCCTCTCCTCCCCCCCAGTCTCATCCTCCGGCCTCTCCTCCCCCCAGTCTCAGTCTCATCCTCCAGTCTCCCCCCTTCCATGCTCATCCTCCGGCCTCTCCTCCCCCCCCCCCTCTTATTGCTCATCCTCTGGCCTCTCCTCCCCCCCCAGTCTCATCCTCCGGCCTCTCCTCCCCCCCCAGTCTCATCCTCCGGTCTCCCCCCTTCCATGCTCATCCTCCGGTCTCCCCCCCCCCTTTCATGCTCATCCTCCAGTCTCCCCCCCCTTCCATGCTCATCCTCCAGTCTCCCCCCCCTTCCATGCTCATCCCTCGGCTTTTGTCTACTTCCTGACCTCATATAAAGGAGGATTTCCCCTGATGAAGCCGGTGACAGGATGAAACGCGCCGAGACACACAACATTGGCACACAAATGGGCAATGGAGGGTTACATGGCTTTGGGGCCCTGAGGGCAAAGAGGGGCCCCTGCACCGCATACAGGTGACATCAGCCGGGCCCAAAACGTTCATGGCTTTAAAGCTGGCATCAAACTGGCACAGCCATCTACTCAGTGGTGCCAATAAGTAGCTGCTCTGTTTAAAGCAGAACAAAACCCAAGACTATAGTACCTGCCCCATCCGGGATGCCCTGCAGTGTGAGATCTTCAGATTCCCCATAATAGCTCACCGGTCCTACAGCACATGTGCGGCCTCTCGTCCAATCAGAGCGCTCGGATCCACTCACAGCAACTCATCTAAGACTCCGCATCCCCCCGCTGCCCTCCAAAAGGGGGCGCACCCACCATTCACACGCCTGGCACGGGTACGCTGCTCGCACATGTGCCGCTGGATCAGGGGAGAGACCTGGGGGGCGGGGTCACAGCGGGGCATCCCGAATATAGATTCCGGGGGTGTCAGCC
>JAQIHN010000059.1:297260-319760 GCA_027917425.1 Gastrophryne carolinensis
CCCGGGGGGAGGAGTCAGGGTCAGTTTTCTGGGGTGTTTCCGGTTGGGATGCCCCGGGGGGAGGAGTCATGTCAGTTTTCTGAGGTGTTTCCGGTTTGGGATGCTTTTGGTCCACTTTTAACCCTTTCAAAGTGTGACTTCTTGGCAGGCCCCTCCCCCTCCGTGACGTCACTGAGCGGCATCTCACTTTATATCATGAGAAATCATCCCGGTGTGAAGAAGCCCCAGGCCTGGCGTCCCGCCCACTTCCGGAGCCCCGCCCCCTCCCGGTACACCCCGCCGCCTCCCGGTACACCCCGCCGCTCACCCGGTGCCGCAGTCCACCACACAGGCCGGGAGTCGCGCCGCCATGTCCGAGCTTGGGAGCGGCTTCCGCACACTGACAGCGAAGATGGCGCCCGAAGCCGAGCACAGGAAACCCACACACACAACCGACCAATCAGACGGCGCAATGCTCTGCCCACCAGCCAATTAGGAGCGCTTATCGGAAAGACGTTAGCCAATCACAGAGAAGCAGCGATTGCCCATCGGCAGAGGGAACGTCACCGCTCTGCCCACCAACAAATCAGGAAACCCACATACAGCCGACCAATCACACGGCACGATGCTCTGCCCACCAGCCAATAAAGACACGCTTATCGGAAGAACGCTCGCCAATCACAGAGAAGCAGCGATTGGCCAATCGCAGAGGAACGTCACCACAGGGGCGCCCGGGACAGAATCACGCTGCCAGTGTCGCGAGGGTTCCCGGGACATAAACCCGGAAGTGTCTCCTGTCACACCGAGAGCTCCACGTCCCAACCGAGCCCGGCGCCTGTGTCTGTACGTAACTGCTCGGCCACGCCTCTTATTGCCTGACCACGCCCCTCTATCACCCCACGGCCCAGTATAGTGCCATTATTACCCCCTTGTGTGGCTCCTCCCTCTATTATTACCCCTGTGTGGCCCCTCCCTCCATTATTACCCCCCTGTGTGGCTCCTCCCTCTATTATTACCCCCCTGTGTGGCCCCTCCCTCTAGTATAACCCCCTGTGTGGCCCCTCCCTCTATTATTACCCTCCTATGTGGCTCCTCCCTCTATTATTACCCCCCTGTGTGACCCCTCCCTCTATTACCCCATGTGTGGCTCCTCCTCTATTATTACCCCATGTGTGGCCCCTCCCTCTATTACCCATGTGTGGCCCCTCCCTCTATTATTACCCCCATGTGTGGCCCCTCCCTCTATTATTACCCCCTGTGTGGCTCCTCCCTTTATTATTACCCCCTGTGTGGCTCCTCCCTCTATTATTACCCCCTGTGTGGCTCCTCCCTCTATTATTACCCCCTGTGTGGAGGCTCCGTCTATTATTACCCCCTGTGTGGCTCCTCCGTCTATTATTACCCCCCTGTGTGGCTCCTCCGTCTATTATTACCCCCTGTGTGGCTCCTCCGTCTATTATTACCCCCTGTGTGGGCTCCTCCCTCTATTATTACCCCCTGTGTGGAGGCTCCGTCTATTATTACCCCCTGTGTGGCTCCTCCCTCTATTATTACCCCCTGTGTGGCTCTCCGTCTATTATTACCCCCTGTGTGGCTCCTCCCTCTATTATTACCCCCTGTGTGGAGGCTCCGTCTATTATTACCCCCTGTGTGGCCCCTCCCTCTATTATTACCCCCTGTGTGGCTCCTCCGTCTATTATTACCCCCTGTGTGGCTCCTCCGTCTATTATTACCCCCTGTGTGGCTCCTCCGTCTATTATTACCCCCCGGTGTGGCTCCTCGTCTATTATTACCCCCCGGTGTGGCTCCTCCGTCTATTATTACCCCCCGGTGTGGCTCCTCCCTCTATTATTACCCCCCGGTGTGGCTCCTCCCTCTATTATTACCCCCCGGTGTGGCTCCTCCCTCTATTATTACCCCCCGGTGTGGCTCCTCCCTCTATTATTACCCCCCGGTGTGGCTCCTCCCTCTATTATTACCCCCCGGTGTGGCTCCTCCCTCTATTATTACCCCCCGGTGTGGCTCCTCCCTCTATTATTACCCCCCGGTGTGGCTCCTCCCTCTATTATTACCCCCCGGTGGGGCTCCTCCCTCTATTATTACCCCCCGGTGGGGCTCCTCCCTCTATTATTACCCCCCGGTGTGGCTCCTCCCTCTATTATTACCCCCCAGTGTGGCTCCTCCCTCTATTATTACCCCCCGGTGTGGCTCCTCCCTCTATTATTACCCCCCCCGGTGTGGCTCCTCCCTCTATTATTACCCCCCCGGTGTGGCTCCTCCCTCTATTATTACCCCCCTGTGTGGCTCCTCCCTCTATTATTACCCCCCCCCCGTGTGGCTCCTCCCTCTATTATTACCCCCCCCCCCGTGTGGGCTCCTCCCTCTATTATTATCCTCCCTGTGTGGCTCCTCCCTCTATTGTTACCCCCCTGTGTGGCCCCTCCCTCTATCGTTACCCCCCTGTGTGGCCCCTCCCTCTATCGTTACCCCCCCTGTGTGGCCCCTCCCTCTATCGTTACCCCCTGTGTGGCCCCTCCCTTCTATCGTTACCCCCCTGTGTGGCCCCTCCCTCTATCGTTACCCCCCTGTGTGGCCCCTCCCTCTATCTTTACCTCCCCGTGTGGCCCCTCCCTCTATCGTTACCCCCCCGTGTGGCCCCTCCCTCTGTCGTTACCCCCCCCGTGTGCCCCTCCCTCTGTCGTTACCCCCCCGTGTGGGCCCCTCTCTCTATCGTTACCCCCCCGTGTGGCCCCTCCCTCTATCGTTACCCCCCCCGTGTGGCCCCTCCCTCTATCGTTACCCCCCCGTGTGGCCCCTCCCTCTATCGTTACCCCCCCGTGTGGCCCCTCCCTCTATCGTTACCCCCCCGTGTGGCCCCTCCCTCTATCGTTACCCCCCCGTGTGGCCCCTCCATCTATCGTGGGCCCCTCCCTCTATCGTTACCCCCCGTGTGGCCCCTCCCTCTATCGTTACCCCCCGTGTGGCCCTCCCTCTATCGTTACCCCCCGTGTGGCCCCTCCCTCTATTGTTACCCTATGTGTTTTCTTTAAAGAGGGGTGTGGCGATGGCAGAAGGGGGTGGGGCTTACCTTCCTCTGGGTCTCTGGTGGGCGGGGCTTGCTATCTCCTTACATGTGATGTGTTTCTTCTCTGTGCAGCGTGTTTCCTGTCCCCCAGCTTGTGAGAGAGGTGCAGAGTGATGTTGGGGGCGGCTCTGAGCCTCGCCTCAGAGAGAGGAGGGTAAGGTGAGTGCCAGGAATCACATGGGGGTGGAGGGCGGAGCTTAGTGGCATGCTGGGTAATGAAGCTGCTCATCACTATTCCCCCCTTACACTGGTCTCTGGCAACAGAAATCGGGATACCCTCCTGTAAGCCTCTTCCTCATTCCAGCCACATCATGTGACCACCTCCAGCCAATCACTGGGCAGGTCATCTCATAGTGGTGACACGCCCACCAGTGACTAGGAGCAGAAGACCCCGCCCCCTCTGTTTGGGAAGAAATCACTGATTGTGGGGGGTCAAATGAGAAGCATTTGCAAATAAAGTCTATTGAATGAAGGTCACATGATCCATGCAAATCCTGATCCAGCCAATGATACAGTCCAAATAATCTATATCCGGACGTTTCGGGGCAGCAGGCGCCCCTTCATCAGGGTTCAGCAACCAGAGGATATGCACACAACAAAAAAAAAGGGTTAAATACCCTAGAAACAGCACAAAAAGCCCCCCTGATGTCATTAATGACGTCATTGGTGATGTCAGCAGCTTTAGCTGCAAGAATAATAATGCACAGCCAGCATCTCAATATATGTTTGTGCTGTTTCTGGGTATTTAACCCTTTTTTGTGTGCAGATCCTCTGTTTGTTTGCCTCAACCCTGATGAAGCGGCGCGCGCCGCCCCGGAAACGTCGGGTATAGATTATTTGGACTGTATCATTGGCTGGATCAAGATTGCATGGATCACGTGACCTTCATTCAATAGACTTTATATGCAAATGGAGGGGTGGCTTCTCGTGTGATGTCAGTGTATGTGGCGCCATCGCTGGCCAAGCAGCCAATACGATTGCACGGGTAACAGCGCTTCCGGAATATTAACTTTTCCTGTGGATTGTGGGGGGTGTCCCTGTGCTGCCATTCCCATTTGGGATGCCCGAATCTGCAGTGTAAGGCACCATGAAGAGGAGGTAAAGTCCATGCTGACCAGAACCTGGGATTCTGACTGTTCTGGGGCATCCTGATTGGGGGACGCCCTTCCCGGGTCCTGCAGCACATGTGCGGGCTGTTTGCCTATGTAATGTTCAGAAAACGCCTATGCACGTGGGAGCGAGACCGGCGGCATCCCCAGCAGCGTGGTGGTGGGAGCGCGCCTGAGCCCAGAGATTCAGGGGATGAGTTCACACAGCGGAGCATCCCAATTTGGGATACCCAGAGGAAGGCGAGAATCTTTTCCCATTGCATGGCACGGCCTGCTTCATGAAGTCATTACATCTGGTTATTCCGCCACAAGGTGGCGCAGTGCACTGCAGAAGAGTTGTGGCTCCGCCCGGTCCCATATAAAAACAGAATTACCATAGACTTATCCAGTGTTTCCTCTGCAGTGATTCTGCGAAGATAGAAGATGGCGCTCTCTCTATGCGCAGGTGAGCGGGGGGACCAAGCCTGCGGCCCTGCACCCGTTTCCGGACCCTCTGTGCCTCCCAGCCTCGGCTGTCAGATCGGGTGAGGGTAGAGGAGCACTAGGGTCAGGTGAGCGGGGGAACCAATCCTGCGGCCCTGCATGTCTATTCCCACCCGTTTCCGGACCCTCTGTGCCTCCCAGCCTCGGCTGACTGATCGGGTGAGGGTAGAGGAGCACTAGGGTCAGGTGATCGGGGAGCGCTGCTCCAAGCCGCAGACCCTGTACCACAAAGGGGAGCCGGCCATAGGCTTTATGGTGAGCCTACCTAGGGTTCCTGTCCTGGCTTCTGAGGGGGTGAGTGTTTACTTGTTCTGGCGTTTTGGGGCCCCCCCTCGTCCCTGGCCTGGCCCTCGCCGCTGCTCGCTCGCTTTCCTCTCTCCCTCCCCGTCGTGTGCTCGGGGGAGGGCGGGTGTAGTAGGGTGTTTTGTACTGTGTTTTAACTGGTTTTCGCCACTTTGTACTACGCTCCGCGGCGGGCGGCGCTATATCTGTGAGGCATTTTTTTTTTCTACTGTGATGACGGTGGTGAGGTCATGTGAGCGCCGTTTTCGCGCTCTTCGGGGGGGGGGGGGGGGGGCGGGTGGATGACGCATATCCCGTCGTCCTCCCGCGGCCCGCCCCTTAAGGTTCCTCTGCCGGCGCCATTTTGCTTCTGCTGCGGGTCTGGGGAGTTTCTCATCCCGCAGCTGCGGGATGTGTGTGGGGTATCCCCTCTGAGTAACAGTGTCACGGTGTGCGTGCCGTGCGCCCAAAGTGTCCTTGCTCTCCAGGCTGGGCTGCCCGCTTCGCTTCCCGGCTCTGCGCCCCCTTCAGCATCGCCTACCCCCCCCCCCCCCCCCCACAGTCTGGTTCCCTGAGGACACTGATAGCCTGTTAGCTCACATTTTTGAAATCTTGTACATTGTCCCCCTGAGGTGGCTAAGAGGAAGCAGGGTGAGCTCTTTCGTCCTGATAAACAGCGTCTGGAGTTCCCTGAGCAGGGCCATTTCTCTAATATGGTGCTCAAGGAGTGGGAACGTCCTAATAGATTGCCCGCAGTGCCCAAAGGGTTGGGATAAGAGGTATCCCTTTCCTGCCGACCTAGTCAAGCGATGGTCGTGTCCCCCTGAGATGGACGCTCCCGTTCTAGGGCTGGCCATCACCTCGGTCATGCCTTCCCCTAACACTACTACACTGCGGGACAGCGAGGACCGGCGCATGGATCAGCTGGCCTGCCATGCCTTATCGTGTGTAGGGGCTGGGCCGCGCCCGGTCTGTGCTGCTGCCATTACAGCTATTGTCCTTAAGAAACAGCTCAAGCGTCTCCTGGAGGGCGCTACGGCTGGTAGGAGGAGGGAGGATTATAGGGCCCTCTTGCTTTGCTCTGATTTTGTTGCCTTTGTCCTTACTGCCATGGATGATGCAGTACGGCTGAGTGATAGGGCCTCTTAGCCAAGGATGTTTTACCCAATTATGGCCCCCTTTCGGCGGCCCTCCTCTTCCCTCCCCTCCTTTTGTGCTCCCAGAGGGGGTCGTGGCTCCCCTTCCTCGGGTACCCGCAGGGATTTCTGGGGCCGTGGCAGATCCCGTGGTTGTCCCGGTCTCTCATGGGGTTCCAAGCCCAAACCTTCTCCCAAGCCCCCTCAGGCATGAGGAGGCGCCCTCACCCATCCGGGGGGGGGGGGCGGCTTCGGCTCTTTGCTCACGTCTGGAGGCTACGCGTCTCAGACCGGTGGATTCAGGAGGTGCTGTCCTCCGGTTACAAGATAGAGTTTGCAGCCTGGCCGCCCCCCAGATTCCTCAGATCCCGGATGTGTCAAAACACTCTGTCAGCTCAGGGTTTGCGCCTTGCGGTTCAACGTCTGTTGGAGTCAGGAGTCATTTGCATGGTGCTTTCCCGGGAACGGGGGTCAGGGGTTCTACTCCAATCTTTTCACGGTCCCCAAAAAAGACGGGTCCCAGAGGCCCATCCTGGTCTTGAAGGGTCTCAAAAAGTTTGTCAGGTTCAAGCACTTTCGCATGGAGACGCTGCGCTCTGCTGTCAGTACCCTGCGCCCGGGCGACTTCATGACCTCAGTGGACATCAAGGATGCCTATCTTCACGTGCCAATCTTCCCAGGTCATCAGAGATTTCTGAGGTTCGCTCTAGAGGATCAGCATTACCAGTTTGTGGCCTTACCGTTTGGTATCACTTCGGCGCCTCGGGTGTTCACCAAGGTGCTGGCGGGCGTGATGGCTCTGCTGCAGAATCGGGGCATTCGCATCCTTCCTTACCTGGACGACTTTCTGATTGCGGCTCAGTCTCTTCATCAGGCCGAGAAGGATACTCTGGTGGTGACCTCCACTCTCGAGTCCTTCGGCTGGGTGATCAACTACCCCAAGTCTTCACTGTCTCCGTCTTTGGTGAGGTCCTTTCTGGGCATGACTCTGGATACCTCTCAGGTCAAGGTATTCCTGCCTCAGCAGAAGGTGGAGGGCCTTCAGAAGCAGGCACAGACTCTGCTCTTGTGTCCCCATCCCTCCATCCGTCAGGGGATGCAGTTAGTGGGTCTGATGGTGTCCTGCTTCGAGGCGGTCCCCTTTGCTCAGTTTCACGTGGGACCTCAGTTGCACCTATTGTCAGTTTGGGATCGGGACCCTGTGTCCCTGGATCAGGAATTTGCTTTGTCCCCCCTGGCCAGACAGTCCCTCTCGTGGTGGCTGGACTCAGGGAACCTTCTAGTGGGCAGGACCTTTCTGCCTCCGTGCTGGGAGACTGTCACCACAGATGCCAGTCTGACCGGTTGGGGGGGGCTTTTGGAAGTCTCTGAAGTTCCAGGGTCGGTGGGGGGGCCCCAGGAGGCCCATGCTGGGAGTTACTCATGTACGTCAGCCACGTAAGCCTTTGCTACTGGTTTGGGACCTGAATCTGGTGTTGTCTGCTCTGCAGAGTCCTCCTTTTGAGCCTATCCATGGGGCTGCCTTGCCCATTCTGACTCTTAAGGTGGCCTTTTTGGTGGCTATCACTTCTGTAGGTGAGTTTCTGAGCTGGTGGCGTTTTCCATCAAACCTCCTTATTTTGAGCGGCATCAGGATAAGGTGGTGTTTCGGCTTAAGCCGGATTTCTTGCCTAAGGTTGTGTCTGCTTTTCATCTCAATCAGGACATTGTCTTGCCTTCATTGTGTCCTAATCCTGCTAATTCCAAGGAGCGGACCCTTCATTCTCTGGATGTTGTCAGGGCTCTGAAGTTTTATTTGGTTGCTACTGAGTCTTTCAGGAAATCTGATGCTCTTTTTGTTCTTCCTGCTGGATCTAGGAAGGGTTTGCCTCCGGCTAAATCCACTATCAGCAAGTGGATTCGTCAGGCTGTGGAGCAGGCCTATTCTGCTAAGGGAAAGGAACCTCCCTTTAGGGTTACTGCTCATTCTACTCGTGCTATTGGTGCCTCTTGGGCTTTTCAGCACCAGGCTTCTGTTGAACAAGTTTGTAAGGCCGATACTTGGTCTTCTGTTCATACTTTTTCCAAGTTTTACAAGGTTGATGTTAAGGCCTCAGCTGATGCTGTTTTTGGTCACAAGGTACTTCAGGCGGTGGTGGTTTAAACTACCTGTTGTTACTCTTTGGGGATCCCACCCTACCTTACGGACACTGCTTTTGGACGTCCCATATGTAATGACTTCATGAAGCAGGCCGTGCCATGCAATAGGACAATTCTGTGAGTACTCACCTGTAGAATTGTTTTTGTTCTTGCATGGCACGGCCTGCTCACCCCTCCCTTGTTATCGTTATTCTTGGTTGCCTCTTTATGGTGATTGTTCCAGGTTAGTTGGGGTTTTGTTACCTTTTTTACCTTTATTATCTCCCGGTTTCTTGAATCACTGCTTGTGGCGGAATATCCAGATGTAATGACTTCGTGAAGCAGGCCGCGCCATGCATAGGAAAAGCAATTCTACAGGTGAGTACTCACAGAATTGTCTTTTTAGACCCCAGGGCAGGCTTCGGTAGGTTTTGTTCCACTTTAAAGATGATCAGAACCAGATCTCGAGTGTAAACCCCCGTTCACTCACCTTTTTGTTCCCGCTCCAACGGCGCATGCACGGGCCATGGTCACATCCTGCTATCCCTCTAGCAGGGCGTGTGAATGGGCCAGCAGGCACGCTCCCTGTTAGAGGGAAGCGGGGTATGCGGCCGCCAGTGTGCCCTGATTGGACGAGCGGCCGCGCATGCGCCTTAGGACCAGGGAAGGGTGAGTTTGTTTCAGCGATCAGGGGGGTTTCACACAGCGGGGCATCCCGATCGGGGACCAAAACCCAGCACAGTCAAAATACTGGGTTTTGGTCCACTTTAAACAGGCCCTCTTGGCTGCTCCTGGAGTCCAAGGCTCCGCCCCCTGGGGCATCCCGAGTGTGAAACTCCATGTAAGTCACCTTGATGGGTCCTGGCAGTACATGTTAGGGCCGCGCCCCCTCTATACCTCTTAGCTGGGCATTTGTGAATGGGCTGTGCGGCCACACCCACACCTAGAGGGGAGCCATTCAGCTCGCTCGGCACTGTGACATCACTGCGGGTAGCAAAGGTGATTGGCTGAGGGCCCTGTACTATGGGAATGCCAGAAAGGTGAGTTTCCAGGGCTATCCCTGGGGATACACACAGGGGGGCGTCCCAACACCTGGAAGAGGGGTGCTGGTCCTCTCAGGTGGGGCATCCTGACTTGGGATGCCCCGCTGTGTGTATCCCCAGGAAACTTGCGCTGCCAGCAGCTATGAAGGCCAATGTTCCGCCGGCCGCATCCCCGCTCACCTCTAGCTGTGGCCTTGCCCATTGCCAGCCATTCTGACATGCTACAGGCTAGTGCTTGGGGAACAGGTGAGTGCAGCGGACGATGGGGGGGTTTCACAATGAGGGCCATTCCAATTCTGCAGTAGGACTTGGACTCCTTATAGACTCCAGGGCCTCCCATGTTCCTCTTTAAAGTCGACCCATGGCGATTGGCCCAGGAATCTATAACAATCTCGGGCTGATTGATTCCCTCCCCCCGAGGCATCCACTGCCCCGCTGTGTGACACCCCCCAGGTCTCCCCATACACTTACCTTGTTTCCCGGTCCAACACAGCATGCGCGAGCCGCATCCCCGCCATCCCTATAGCAGGGCACCGGCTCGCACCAGGCATTTGTCAATGGCCGGCATGGGCACGCTCCCTGTTAGAGGGAAGACGCTGGCCTTAGACAACGTGACCTCAGCAGCTCCGAGCGCACTGATTAAACGAGAGGCCGCACCAAAACCCAGGATAGTCAAAATACTTTAAAGTGGACCAAAACTGGTGTATGAGACTATGGCAGCTGGTGGCATCTCCTGCTGTGTGTGGGGCTGTGACCAGTGAAGCTGATTTGCCGCAGAGGGGGTGCCGCAGAGGGGGTGCCGCAGAGGGGGTGCCGCAGAGGGGGTGCCGCAGAGGGGGTGCCGCAGAGGGATACCGCAGCTGATCACCATAACAGCTAAGCTCTCATTCATCGCCTGCACCGCGGGTTTGCCAGCGAGGTAAGTATGTTCGCAGCGGGATGCCCCCGGGTCTGAACCCGGCATAGTGATACACGTAGGCGAGGCCTAAAAGCCTTCTCCATGTTCTCCCTGATTGGGATGCCCCGCTGTGCACCTACCTCTTCCATTAAAGTGGACCAAAACCCACCGCGATCTATAAGATTCCCAGGGCGATTGATTCCCCCCCCCCCCCCCGGGAGCGACTCGCTGTGTGAAAGCCACCAGGTTGCCCCATACACTTACCTTCTTTCCAGGTACAACACGGCGCATGCGTAAGCCGCGTCCCTGCCATCCCTCTAGCAGGGCACGTGCCCGCGTCAGGCATTTGTGAATGGGCACGCTGCCTGTTAGAGGGAATCGGGGGATGCGGCCGTCAGCGCACTCGGAGCATCTGGGCTTAGACATCGTGACGTCAGCAGATCCGAGTGTGCTGATTGGACGAGAGGCCACACATGCACTGTAGGACCGGGAAGAGGTGAGTTGGCATCAGTGATCTGGGGGTGTCACACAGCGGGGCATCCCCGATCAAGGGACCAAAACCCAGGATAGTCAAAATCCTGGGTTTTGGTCCACTTTAAATACGAGACTGCCAGCGACCAATCAGATTAGTGCATGGTGATGACATCAGCCCCTTGTCTGGCTCCTGGTAATGCCTGGCCCCTCCCTGTGCTGGTCAGGTGGGAAGGTCTCTCCAATGGGAATGGTGGCAGGAAGCTGGGGTGGGCAGCACCCATGGTGTGGACCAATAGGAGGCGGCAGTTCTCTCCTCAGCCAATTGATGCTCACTGACTTCCTTGTGTGTTGCAGGCTCCTCTCCAGAGATGAGTGACCTGTCTGTATAGTGTGCTGATTGGCTGTGCTGGACCACGCCCACCTGCAAATGGGTAGGTTGCGTTATCCCTCACTAGTGCACCGCAAGAGCTTCACTGCTACAACCTGGGCACTGATTGGTGTGATGGGTCAGGTGTGGGCGGGGCACTGATTGGTGGGATGAGTCAGGTGTGGGCGGGGCACTGATTGGTGGGATGGGTCAGGTGTGGGGACGGGGCACTGATTGGTGGGATGGGTCAGGTGTGGGGACGGGGCACTGATTGGTGGGATGGGTCAGGTGTGGGGACGGGGCACTGATTGGTGGGATGGGTCAGGTGTGGGGGCGGGGCACTGATTGGTGCAATGGGTCAGGTGTGTGGGCGGGGCACTGATTGGTGCAATGGGTCAGGTGTGTGGGCGGGGCACTGATTGGTGCGATGGGTCAGGTGTGGGGGCGGGGCACTGATTGGTGCGATGGGTCAGGTGTGGGGGCGGGGCACTGATTGGTGCGATGGGTCAGGTGTGTGGGCGGGGCACTGATTGGTGCGATGGGTCAGGTGTGTGGGCGGGGCACTGATTGGTGCGATGGGTCAGGTGTGTGGGCGGGGCACTGATTGGTGCGATGGGTCAGGTGTGTGGGCGGGGCACTGATTGGTGCGATGGGTCAGGTGTGTGGGCGGGGCACTGATTGGTGCGATGGGTCAGGTGTGTGGGCGGGGCACTGATTGGTGCGATGGGTCAGGTGTGGACGGGGCACTGATTGGTGCGATGGGTCAGGTGTGGGGACGGGGCACTGATTGGTGCGATGGGTCAGGTGTGGGGGCGGGGCACTGATTGGTGGGATGGGTCAGGTGTGGGGGCGGGGCACTGGTGCGATGGGTCAGGTGTGGGGGCGGGGCACTGATTGGCTGGTTGGTACACATGTGGGCAGGGAAGTGACGGCTCTGTGATTTGTTGTTGGGCAGGAGGGGCGTGGCACACATGATGAATCGGGTGGTGAGCTCGCCTGGTTGGTCGGGATCCCAGCGGCGGCGCCTGGTGCTGGGCATCCTCCTCCTCCTATTGGTGGACGTCATCTGGGTGGCTTCCTCTGAGCTGACAGCGGTGAGTGTGTAACCCCGCCCCCTGTGCTTCTCTTTTTGCTATCACATTCCTCCTAGAAGAAGCCTGTCTTATCAGGAGGGAGGTGTGCAGCCATTCCTGTCCCCCACCTGTCTGATCACATGATCTCTCTGGCAGTACATCCTACCAGAAGGGAGGGGTGTGCAGCCATTCCTGTCCCCCAGCTGTCTGATCACATGATCTCTCTTGCAGTATATCTTCCAGGAGTTCCGGAAGCCGTTCTTCAGCACGTTCGCCAAGACGTCCATGTTTGTTCTGTATCTTCTGGGATTCGCAGTTTGGCGGCCATGGAGGCAGCAGTGCAGCAGGTCGCAGCGGGGGAAGCGCAGCACCCTGGTGAGTATCTCTCGGTCACATGACGCCGTCCTATGGGTGTGCGTATCGGGGCTGTGACCGGCAGCGAATGGGATGTGTCACACTGTGATCAGAGCATTGCTGCCTGACCCCGCCCCCCCCTGTGTCAGGAGCCCTGCTATTGGCCAATTGGACAGAGGTGTGGATGGAGTCATTGTGCACTGCACGGGGGTACGCCTAGAAAGCTTGAGACGTACTGCCAGAGAATATATAGTGTGTGGAGGGGATATCACAAGCCTGGTACCCCTAGAAAGCATGAGGTGTGTACTTCCAGAGAATATATAGTGTGTGTGTGGGATATCACAAGCCTGGTACACCTAGAAAGCTTGAGGTGTGTACTTCCAGAGAATATATAGGGTGTGGGGGGATATCACAAGCCTGATACACCTAGAAAGCTTGAGGTGTGTACTTCCAGAGAATATATAGGGTGTGGGGGGATATCACAAGCCTGGTAAACCTAGAAAGCTTGAGATGTGTACTTCCAGAGAATATCTAGTATGTGGGGATATCACAAGCCTGGTACACCTAGAAAGCATGAGGTGTGTACTTCCAGAGATTATACAGTGTGTGGGGGGATATCCCAAGCCTGGTACACCTATAAAGCTTGAGGTGTGTACTTCCAGAGAATATATAGTGTGTGGGGGGAATATCACAAGCCTGATACACCTAGAAAGCTTGAGATGTGTACTTCCAGAGAATATCTAGTATGTGGGGATATCACAAGCCTGATACACCTATAAAGCTTGAGGTGTGTACTTCCAGAGAATATATAGTGTGTGGGGGGAATATCACAAGCCTGATACACCTAGAAAGCTTGAGATGTGTACTTCCAGAGAATACCTAGTATGTGGGGATATCACAAACCTGGTACACCTAGAAAGCTTGAGGTGTGTACTTCCAGAGAATATATAGTGTGTGTGTGTGGGATATCACAAGCCTGATACACCTAGAAAGCTTGAGGTGTGTACTTCCAGAGAATATATAGTGTGTGTGGGGATATCACAAGCCTGGTACACCTAGAAAGCTTGAGGTGTGTACTTCCAGGGAATATATAGTGTGTGTGGGGATATCACAAGCCTGATACACCTAGAAAGCTTGAGGTTGTCACGCTCTGGGTTCTCTAATGATCCGCTCTGGTAACTCCAGCCCTCCAGGTAAGCCCTCAACCCCCAAGCTCCGCAGCCAGCTTCACCTGTAGGAGCCCCCGCTTGCCGGGACGCAGAATACACCTGCCCGGGATCGGTTGCCCCCAGGACTTCAATGGCTCAAAGGATGTAGGCTTACTGTTTGGAGGTCTGGAGAACCAGTGGCTGGGAGCGGTATTGAGCGAGCCCAATAGCAGGAGCGTTTAAACAGGAAAGTCCAAACAGGCTAGGGGTCGGCAACGGGCGTTCTGAGATAGCAGCGGTACAAAAGGAGAAGGCAAATCGTGGTCAAGGTTCAGAGCAGAGGTCGGCAACAGGATATCAGATCTAGGATGGTCGGTACAGGCGATGGTCGGCAACGGGAGTTCTTATCAAGGATGGTCGGCAACGGGAGTTCAGATCAAGGATGATCGGTAACAGGCGAGGGTCGGCAACAAGATCAATCACAAGACATATGCAAGAAAGGCTAGGTACTAGGCGCTATCACAGGCAATGAGCAACTGGTGGGGTAAACCTTTATAGGAAATGGATATGATTAGGGCTGGGTGTGAGATTGGTGCTACAAAGAACCAGCACCTGATTGGAACATAGGGCGTACAGCCCAGCAACTCCTATTGGGCTCATTGGCCCAATTCACTACAGAGGGCCTGCTTGCCCAGCTGGGCTCATTGGCCCTTTAACTGAAAAGGGGGCGTGCCCCTCTGCCTGCTCAGTTATTCACCTCCTCCGGCGGCCGCGCTGAGTGCAGCGTCGCCGGAGGGCATAGTAGGAACGTGTTCGCGCACCTGCGCGAGCGCGTGTATTGATGCCGAAGACGCCGGCAGAAGAGCGAGCAGCCGTCCGGCGCTTGATTGATGAGGCGGCTGGGACACCGCTGGAACGCGGCACAGGTAAGCTGATGTGACAGAGGTGTGTACTTCCAGAGAATATATAGTGTGTGTGTGGGATATCACAAGCCTGGTACACCTAGAAAGCTTGAGGTGTGTACTTCCAGGGAATATATAGTTTGTTGGGGGATATCACAAGCCTGATACACCTAGAAAGCTTGAGGTGTGTACTTCCAGAGAATATATAGTGTGTGTGTGGGATATCACAAGCCTGATACTCCTAGAAAGTTTGAGGTGTGTACTTCCAGAGAATATATAGTGTGTGGGGGGGATATCACAAGCCTGATACACCTAGAAAGCTTGAGCTGTGTACTTCCAGAGAATATATAGTGTGTGGGGGAATATCACAAGCCTGATGCACCTAGAAAGCTTGAGGTGTGTATTTCCAGGGAATATATAGTGTGTGGGGGGGGGGGGGGGATATCACAAGCCTGATACACCTAGAAAGCTTGAGGTGTGTACTTCCAGGGAATATATAGTGTGTGGGGGGGATATCACAAGCCTGATACACCTAGAAAGCTTGAGTCACGCGGCTGATACACCTAGAAAGCTTGAGTCACGCGGCTGATACACCTAGAAAGCTTGAGTCACGCGGCTGATACACCTAGAAAGCTTGAGTCACGCGGCTGATACACCTAGAAAGCTTGAGTCACGCGGCTGATACACCTAGAAAGCTTGAGTCACGCGGCTGATACACCTAGAAAGCTTGAGTCATGCGGCTGATACACCTAGAAAGCTTGAGTCACGCGGCTGATACACCTAGAAAGCTTGAGTCACGCGGCTGATACACCTAGAAAGCTTGAGTCACGCGGCTGATACACCTAGAAAGCTTGAGTCACGCGGCTGATACACCTAGAAAGCTTAAGGGCATCTACCAATACATATGTGCTGCTGCTGTAACCGGGATAAATGGGGATTTCACACCCAATAAGATTTTATTACACATATTATGACACAGAACCTCAACAAACACATAGATAATAATTATTACGAATACACAGAAGACATTTCATGCTGTAATATATAATATTTCACAATATACACAATATAATTTGTGTGTCACATGATCACCATGTAAGGGCGGGCCCCGGCAGCTGATGGGCCCAGAGCTGACGCCGGCCCTGGATCTGGAAACTCTTGGAGATCGAGTGGCCAAACTGGGACCCAAACCCCACTTATATATGGCAAAGCAATTCCCCCCCCCCCCCCAACCCCGGGTGGGGTGACTGTATGTGACCCAAGGGGAGAACCGCTCACTATTACCCAACCTCCTGCTAGGTGGCGCTATACTATTCCGCACACTTAATGTAAGTCTGTGATATAACATTAATGGTTTTACCCACAGTGCTCCAGAAGAGGGCGGAGCTATGTAAATAATTTCCTTTCTGAATTCTCTCTACAGTTCTCCAACACCGAGAGCTACTTTGCCGCCTGTGCGTCGGAGAGCGCGCCCCTGCACACACTGGTAAGTCCTGTCTGCAGCCCCCGCTGTCACTTACAGTGTAATGTACTCACCTGAATATGAGCCGGCAGGGAGTGCACTGCCCTCCGCACACGCTGGTAAGTCCTGTCTGCAGCCCCCGCTGTCACTTACAGTGTAATATAATGAATGTGAGCGGGCGGGAGTGTACTGTCCCCCACACGCTGGTAAGTCCTGTCTGCAGCCCTGCTGTCACAGTGTAATATAATGAACGCGAGCCGGCGGAGAGTGTACTGTCCCCCACACACGCTGGTAAGTCCTGTCTGCAGCCCTGCTGTCACAGTGTAATATAATGAACGTGAGCCAGCGGGGAGTGTACTGTCCCCCGCACACGCTGGTGAGTCCTGTCTGCAGCCCCCGCACACGCTGGTAAGTCCTGTAAGTCCTCCAACTGCTCCCCAGACACCTAACTGCCTCCAACTGCTCCCCAGACACCTAACTGCCTCCAACTGCTCCCCAGACACCTAACTGCCTCCAACTGCTCCCCAGACACCTAACTGCCTCCAACTGCTCCCCAGACACCTAACTGCCTCCAACTGCTCCCCAGACACCTAACTGCCTCCAACTGCTCCCCAGACACCTAACCCTGTTGGTACACACTGGGAGTTGTGGAGCTGTGCAGGATGAGGGTCAGCCTGTCACTGTCACACACCCATCACCATGGAGACGGCCGCCCCTGTGTGTGCTGTGCAGTGTGTTTGTCTCTTATCTTATCCTGTGAGTGGGCGGGGCCTTGGCATTGTGACATCATCACATGACTGATGATGGAGCCTTTGGTAAATGCTGATAACCTCTGTACAGGTTTCTATGTAAGGTAAAGAGGCACTCCGTATAATACTCCCCTAACCCGCCCCCTTCTGGGGTCATTTCACAGGAACAAGCTGGGCTTAATTTAAAGTGGACCAACACCCAGGGGTGATCGGCCCGGGAGTCTATAAGATTCCCCCCGCTTACCCCCCAGGGGCATCCCCACACCCAGCCCCGCTTACCCCCAGGGGCATCCCCAGCACCCAGCCCCGCTTACCCCCAGGGGCATCCCCACACCCAGCCCCGCTTACCCCCAGGGGCATCCCCAGCACCCCACACCCAGCCCCGCTTACCCCCGGGGGCATCCCCACACCCAGCCCCGCTTACCCCTGGGGGCATCCCCACACCCAGCCCACCCCCAGGGGCATCCCCAGCACCCCACACCCAGCCCCGCTTACCCCCGGGGGCATCCCCACACCCAGCCCCGCTTACCCCCAGGGGCATCCCCACACCCAGCCCCGCTTATGTGAGAAATCTGTGTGTACAGGGTGTGGGAAACATATAAGATAGGCTCTTATTCAGGGTGAGGGTCCGGATTAATGTGAGCAATCTGTATGTACAGGGTGTGGGAAACATATACGATAGGCTCTTATTCTAAGTATGTCACACACCCCGCTTCAAACATTAATAATTACACTTGGGGTTACTCCACCAGCAGGTGGCGACGTTGCAGAGAAGTCTTGAAAAACGAGCCCCTCCTGATCTATAATACCTGGGACCTCCCACTCACTCCCCAGTGTTCTTCTCTGCAAGATGGCGACAAGACAGAAGAATGAAGCCTCCTGCTTGCAGGTAGCCGGGGTATCACCCGGGTGATTTGTTTGTTGTGGCCAAGCCGCGTTTGGAGTTTCCCTGTCAACGACATTTTGAGAATGTCGTCCTTAAGGAATGGGAGCGGCCTACGCGTCTCGTTGGTGTTCCGCCTGGTTGGGATAAGTAGTATCCTTTTCCGGCGGACTTGGTGAAGCGTTGGCTTTTCCTCTCGAGGATCTAACATGGCGGTGTTGCCTTCTCCTGACACGACTACCCTTAAGGATGGCGAAGTTCGCCGGATTGTCCAGCTGGCTCGCCATGGTTTTACCTGTGCGGGTTCGGCTTTGAGGCCTGTTGTGCTTCTGCACTTTTGTTGTTGGCGGTTAGGTCCATTGTCAGGGATTATGTGCGGACCTTGATCCTACTTGTGATGAGTTCCTTGCTCTCAAACGTTGTGAGTCCTTCGTTTTGTTTGTCCTTGCCGCTCAGGATGACGCCATGGTGATGTGTGGCAGGACCACGGCCTTGTTGGTGGCTATCCAACGGTCGATGTGGTTGCGGCAATGGACTGCTGACTTTAATTCTAAGAAGTCGCTCACGGTTCTTTCCTTTTTTGGGTTTGCGCCTGTTTGGTGAGAAATTGGATTCGGTTGCCAAGGGAGGTAAGTTACCTCAGTGCAAGAAATTTCGTCGTTCCTTTCGGGGGGGCGGCCTCTTTGAATTCCTCCTTTCGGGGAGCCAGAGCTGGCAGAGGCGCGGGCTTTACGGCCCCAGGGGTGCAAGCTGGAATAGGGGTTGAGGCCGTGGCCGTCCCGTTCACTCCTGGGGTGCCTAACCCAAACCAGCTGCCAAGCCCGCTCAACAATGAGGGGGTGCCCTCACCCTTGCAGGTGGGGGGACGGTTGCGACTCTTCTCCCGGGGGTGTGACCAGGCGGTCTCGGACAGGTGGATCCGGGAGGTGGTGTCGGCCGGTTACAAGCTGGAGTTCGAGTCCCGACCTCCTCTAAGATTTTTCAGGTCTCGTGTGCCCTCAGATCCTTTGGCCGCGCAGGGGCTTCTGGCGGCGGTGAGGAATCTTCTGGAAATGGCATTCATCTGCCCGGGCTGCGGGTATTATTCCAATCTCTTCACAGTGCCCAAGTTGGACGGGTTGGTTCGTCCCATCCTGGATCTGAAGTTCCTCAATGTGTTTATTCTTCCCCGGAGGTTTCGCAGGTTCGGAACCTCTGCGTTCTGCCATCAATTCTCTGCGGCAGGGGGATTTCATGACAATCATAGACATCAAGGATGCCTATCTTCATATTCATATTTTCCGGCTCACCAAAAGTTTTCTTCGCTTCGTGGTGGAAGATCGGCATTTTCAATTTGTGGCTCTTCCGTTCGGCCCTACCTCTGCTCCAAGAGTGTTCACCAAGGTGTTGGCGGGCGTGATAGCCCTTCTCAGAGCTCAGGGGATTCGCATTGTGTCCTATCTGGACGATCTTCTCATCATAGCTTCTTCTTTCAGTCAAGCGGAGGTGGACACCAGGACGGTGGTATCCGCTCTGGAGAGGTTCGGCTGGGTGATCAACTTCCCCAAGTTCTCTCTCGTTCCGGCCTGGGTGGTGCCCTTTCTGGGGATGTCCTTGGATTCTTGCCAACACAGAGTTGTTCGGCCTCAGGCCAAAGTTCTCTTGGTTCAGGAATTGGTGCAGCTTCTTCTTTCCAATCCTTGCCCGTCCATCCGGCTAGGGATGAGACTGGTGGGGTTGATGGTAGCTTCCTTTGAGGCAGTTCCCTTTGTTCAGTTTCACACGAGGACGCTTCCGTTTCATCTGTTGACGTCTTGGGACCGGCGACTGCGGTCGTTGGATCGGTCTTTCCGGATGTCCTCCCGGGTTCGGCAGTCTCTCCAGTGGTGGATGGTCTGGGGCATTCTCTTGAGGGGCAGGTCTTTTCTGATGCCTCTTTGGGGAACTGTCACCACGGACGCCAGTTTGTCGGGATGGGGAGTTTTCTGGAAGGACCTTCGGTTCCGGGGGAGGTGGGGTCCTCTGGAGGCCCACTTGCCCATCAACATTCTGGAGTTGAGAGCCATCAGGTTGGTTCTGTCTCTCTTGGCACAGCATTTACAGGGCTTGCCGGTTCAGGTTCGGTCGGACGATCGGTTGACTGCCCTCAGGCAGGTGTCTCTGATTCTAGCCTGGGCGGAGACTCATGTCCCTTGCATCTCGGCAGTGTACATTCCATGATTGGAATACGCGGACGCGGCCTTCCTGAGCAGGTGCTCTTTCCGCCGGGGGGAATGGTCTCTCCACCCTCAGGTTTTTCGGTCGCTTTGTCTCCGGTGGGGGACGCTGGAGGTGGATCTGTTTGCTTCTCGTCACAATTGCAAGCTTCCGACATTCTTGTCGCTCTCTCAGGATCCTTTGGCTCTGGCGGTGGATGCCATGTCCCTGAGCTGGGGGGACCTGGGGTTCCTTTATCTGTTTCCTCCGATCCCCATGCTAGGCGAGGTGTTGCGAAGTTGGCCCTGGACGGGGTTCCCGCCATTCTCATGGCTCTAAGGTGGCTAAGGAGGGTGTGTTTCGCAGACATCGTTTGTTTGGCGGTGGATCAGTGCGATCTGCTTCTTCGGCTGGATCTTATCACACAGGGTCAACTGCATTGCTCCAATTTACCAACGCTGGCTATGACGGCCTGGCTGCTGAAACCTCCATCTTAGGGGAGGAAGGTCTTTCAGATCTGTTATTCAGACTTTTATTAGTGCCGGGAAGAGGTCCTCTTCTACCATCTATTATAGGACTTGGAGATCTTATATTGATTGGAGTGAGGCTAGATCTTTGCCCTGTCGGGTCTTTTCTGTTTTCAGGATTTTGGATTTTCTTCAATCGGGGCTGGACTCTGGTCTTCAGCTGAGTATCTTAAAGGGGCAGGTTGCTGCCTTGTCTGTCTGTTTTTCAAAAGTCCTTTGCGTTTCCTCCTTTGGTCAAGACTTTCTTCCAGGGGGTTTTCGCATTGCGGCCTTCTAGGAAGCCTTTGCTCCCTGTTTGGGATTTGAATTTGGTTATCTCTGCTCTTCGGGCTCCTCCTTTGAGCCTTTGCAGGATATTGCTCTTTCTACTGACTCAGAAGGTTGCCTTTTTGGTGGCCATCACTTCGGTTCGGCACGTTTCGGAGTTTTCAGGCTCCTTACTTTGAGAGACATCAGGACAAAGTGGTTTTCCGCTTCAAACCGGACTTTTTTCCTTAGGTGGTCTCTGCTTTTCATCTTAACCAGGACATTGTTCTTCCTTCCTTGTGTCCTAAGCCTAGGAATGACAAGGAGAGGGTTTGCACTGTTTGGATGTGGTACGCTGTGTGTAGTATTGTTTGTTTACTACATCTCCTTTTCGTAAGACTGATGTCTTTTTCGTGGTGCCCTGTTTGGCCTAGGAAATGTTTTGGCTCCCGCTAAGTCTTCCATTAGCAAATGGATTCGTCAGGCTGTTGTTGGGGCCTATTCTACTAAGGGGAAGGTTCCCCTTTTCGTATCACTGCTCTTTCTACTCGTGCTGTTGGAGCGTCTTGGGTTTTTCAGCATCAGGCTTCTGTTGAACAAGTTTGTAAGGCTGCTACTTGGTCTTCTGTTCACACTTTTTCCAAGTTTTTGCAAGGTTGATGTGCGGGCTTCAGCGGATGCTGTGTTTGCCGCAAGGTTCTGCAGGCTGCAGTGGTTTGAGTTTTGCATTATGGCCTTGTTGGATACCCGCCCTTTCTGGACACTGCTTTTGGATGTCCCAAGTGTAATAATTAATGTTTGAAGCAGGGTGTGTGACATACTTAGAATAATACCATTTTGTGAATACTCACCTGTAAAATGGATATTATAAGTATGTTACACACCCTACTTCACCCGCCCTTTTTGGTATCCTGGATTCTTTATAGGGTGAAGCTTCGTTTACAGTTTGATGGTTGCCAATGGTTTTTTCCTGGTACCTTGTCTTTACTGCTGTTTGAATACTGGGGAATAAGTGGGAGGTCCCAGGTATTATAGATCAGGAGGGGCTCGTTTTTCAAGACTTCTCTGCAACGTCGCCACCTGCTGGTGGAGTAACCCAAGTGTAATAATTGTTTGAAGCGGGGTGTGTGACATACTTATATCCATTTTACAGGTGAGTATTCACAAAATGGTATTATTCAGGGTGAGGGTCCGCTTTAGGTATAAGCGGATATTACAGCAATGGAACATGCATATGCAGAAAGCAGATAGTTATCAAGATGAAAGAGATGGAGAGAGAATCAGTCATGAGACGGAATGTTTGGGGGAGGTGAGACCCTTCCTCAGCTGAGTGATGTCGCCCCCAGACCTTCTGTTCATAAGTCACTGATCTCTAATAACAGTATCAGTGTCAGTCACCTGTCTGCGCACATTGGGATCAGCACATCCATCCCCTACATTTATCCCCTATACAGAGGTGTATTCCCCAGTGTGACCAGCAGGGGTCAGTATTCCCCCACTAATGGATACCATTATGATGTTATGTGATTTATGCTTTGTTATGCTGTGACATAGTGTAAATGTGCTGCACACTTTTTATATATATTATATATTTAGATATTAAGCTCTTTATTAATGACTGTTATGTGAATCATGTTATTTCTGTTAATATGAATAAAGGGGGCGGGAGCAGCTCAATCACTATTATTTATGTATCTATGTATCTGCAGATATGTGCAACCAAATCTCTATCCACATAGCCGGACATGTTTGGTGCTTAATACATAGATGAGACTGATGGGTGGGGTGCAGTACATGTCCCTATTATGGGGTAGATATAGATAGATATATAGATTAAGGGCCACACTAAACATACTTGTCGGGGCGGTGTGGCTTCCACATGTATCTGCAGATATATGCGTCCAGGCCTCTGTCTTTCCACACAGCCGGACATGTTTGGTGCCTAATACATAGATGAGACTGATGGGTGGGCTGCAGTATATGTCCCTATTATGAGATAGATAGATA
>JAQIHN010000059.1:322260-336626 GCA_027917425.1 Gastrophryne carolinensis
TGGGCGTGGCCGGCCTTATGTGATTGGAGCCTCAGGTCAGAGATTCCAGGGATGCCGCTGTGGGAGCTGGGGCAAAGGGATGCCCCAGGGGAAGGCCAGTGGCCGGCCCTGGAGTCATGGTAGGTGTAGATTTCTTATGGCTGGGGGCGGTGCATGCACCTCAGGATACCCCAGGGGAAGGCCAGGGGCCGGCCCTGGAGTCATTGTAGGTGTAGATTTCTAATGGCTGGGGGCGAAGCATGCACCTCGGGATGCCCCAGGGGAAGGCCAGTGTCCAGCCCTGGAGTCATGGTAGGTGTAGATTTCTAATGGCTGGGGGCGGGGCATACACCTCGGGATGCCCCAGGGGAAGGCCAGTGTCCGGCCCTGGAGTCATGGTAGGTGTAGATTTCTAATGGCTGGGGGCGGTGCATGCACCTCGGGATGGCGCTGAACTCCGCCCCTTTATATTGCAGAGTGAGCCGCTTTATGTTCCGGTGAAGTTTCATGATCTTCAGCATGAGAAGATTTCTGCACCCAAACCCCCGACTGATGAGAAAGGTGAGTCCTGAGAATGTTCCGGGCTCTCCGTGCCCCGCCCCCTTCTGTCCGGCTTTTCTCTCTCGCTTGGCTGCCATGGTGGAGGCGGAGCCATGAGGAGGCCCCGCCCCTTTCACCCCACACATCCTTTATAATCAAATACTATATCAACATAAATCACTGTATTCAAGTGGAGGTGGAGCCATGAGCAGGCCACGCCCCATTTGTCCCACACCACCTTTATAATCAAATACTATATTAACATAAATCACTTTATTCAAATGGAGGCGGAGCCAGTGCTGAGGACTCGTTACCACCTACATCTACCCCTGTGGTGGCTGCCATGGTGGAGGCGGAGCCATGAGGAGGCCACGCCCCTTTCATCCCACACCCCCTTATACAGCTCCCTGTCATGGTGCCGCCCACGAGCTGAGCTGTGAAGCCACCCCCTGTTGGCCCGGCTATCGGCCCTTGACCCCGGCCCGGCTATCGGCCCTTGACCCCGGCCCGGCTGTCGGCCCTTGACCCCGGCCCGGCTGTCGGCCCTTGACCCCGGCCCGGCTGTCGGCCCTTGACCCCGGCCCGGCTGTCGGCCCTTGACCCCGGCCCGGCTGTCGGCCCTTGACCCCGGCCCGGCTGTCGGCCCTTGACCCCGGCCCCGGCTGTCGGCCCTTGACCCCGGCCCGGCTGTCGGCCCTTGACCCCGGCCCGGCTGTCGGCCCCTTGACCCCCGGCCCGGCTGTCGGCCCTTGACCCCGGGCCCGGCTGTCGGCCCTTGACCCCGGCCCCCCTGTCGGCCCTTGACCCCGGCCCGGCTGTCGGCCCTTGACCCCGGCCCGGCTGTCGGCCCTTGACCCCGGCCCCCCTGTCGGCCCTTGACCCCGGCCCCCCTGTCGGCCCTTGACCCCGGCCCGGCTGTCGGCCCTTGACCCCGGCCCGGCTGTCGGCCCCTTGACCCCCGCGTGCGGCCCCCCTGTCGGCCCCTTGACCCCGCGTGCGGCCCCCCTGTCGGCCCTTGACCCCCGCGTGCGGCCCCCCTGTCGGCCCTTGACCCCCGCGTGCGGCCCCCCTGTCGGCCCTTGACCCCCGCGTGCGGCCCCCCTGTCGGGCCCCTTGACCCCCGCGTGCGGCCCCCCTGTCGGCCCTTGACCCCCGCGTGCGGCCCCCCTGTCGGCCCTTGACCCCCGCGTGCGGCCCCCCTGTCGGCCCTTGACCCCCGCGTGCGGCCCCCCCTGTCGGCCCTTGACCCCCGCGTGCGGCCCCCCTGTCGGCCCTTGACCCCCGCGTGCGGCCCCCCTGTCGGCCCTTGACCCCCCGCGCCCCCGGCTGTCGGCCCTTGACCCCCCGCGCCCGGCTGTCGGCCCTTGACCCCCGCGCCCGGCTGTCGGCCCTTGACCCCCGCCTGCCCCTGACCCCCGCGCCCGGCTGTCGGCCCTTGACCCCCGCGCCCGCGGCTGTCGGCCCTTGACCCCCCGCGCCCGGCTGTCGGCCCTTGACCCCCCGCGCCCGGCTGTCGGCCCTTGACCCCCCGCGCCCGGCTGTCGGCCCTTGACCCCCGCGCCCGGCTGTCGGCCCTTGACCCCCGCGCCCGGCTGTCGGCCCTTGACCCCCGCAGCCCGGCTGTCGGCCCTTGACCCCCGCGCCCCCCTGTGGGCCCTTGACCCCCGCGCCCCCCTGTGGGCCCTTGACCCCCGCGCCCCCCCTGTGGGCCCTTGACCCCCGCGCCCCCCTGTGGGCCCTTGACCCCCCGCGCCCCCCCTGTGGGGCCCTTGACCCCCGCGCCCCCCTGTGGGCCCTTGACCCCCGCGCCCCCCCTGTGGGCCCTTGACCCCCCGCGCCCCCCCTGTGGGCCCTTGACCCCCGCGCCCCCCCTGTGGGCCCCTTGACCCCCGCGCCCCCCCTGTGGGCCCTTGACCCCCGCGCCCCCCTGTGGGCCCTTGACCCCGGCGTGCGGCCCCCCTGTGGGCCCTTGACCCCGGCCCCCCCTGTGGGCCCTTGACCCCGGCCCCCCTGTGGGCCCTTGACCCCCGGCGTGCGGCCCCCCTGTGGGCCCTTGACCCCGGCGTGCGGCCCCCCCTGTGGGCCCTTGACCCCCGGCGTGCGGCCCCCCCTGTGGGCCCTTGACCCCGGCGTGCGGCCCCCCCTGTGGGCCCTTGACCCCGGCGTGCGGCCCCCCCTGTGGGCCCTTGACCCCCGGCGTGCGGGCCCCCCCTGTGGGCCCTTGACCCCGGCGTGCGGCCCCCCCCTGTGGGCCCTTGACCCCCGGCGTGCGGCCCCCCCCTGTGGGCCCTTGACCCCGGCGTGCGGCCCCCCCCTGTGGGGCCCTTGACCCCCGGCGTGCGGCCCCCCCCTGTGGGCCCTTGACCCCGGCGTGCGGCCCCCCCCTGTGGGCCCTTGACCCCGGCGGTGCGGGCCCCCCCCTGTGGGCCCTTGACCCCCGGCGTGCGGCCCCCCCTGTGGGCCCTTGACCCCCGGCGTGCGGCCCCCCCCTGTGGGCCCTTGACCCCGGCGTGCGGCCCCCCCCTGTGGGCCCTTGACCCCCGGCGTGCGGCCCCCCCCTGTGGGCCCTTGACCCCGGCGTGCGGCCCCCCCCTGTGGGCCCTTGACCCCGGCGTGCGGCCCCCCCTGTGGGCCCTTGACCCCGGCGTGCGGCCCCCCCCTGTGGGCCCTTGACCCCCGGCGTGCGGCCCCCCCCTGTGGGCCCTTGACCCCGGCGTGCGGCCCCCCCTGTGGGCCCTCTTGACCCCCGCGTGCGGCCACCCCCCTGTGGGCCCCTTGACCCCCGCGTGCGGCCCCCCCCTGTGGGCCCTTGACCCCCGCGTGCGGCCCCCCCCTGTGGGCCCTTGACCCCCCGCGTGCGGCCCCCCCCTGTGGGCCCTTGACCCCCCGCGTGCGGCCCCCCCCTGTGGGCCCTTGACCCCCCGCGTGCGGCCCCCCCCTGTGGGCCCTTGACCCCCCGCGTGCGGCCCCCCCCTGTGGGCCCTTGACCCCCGCGTGCGGCCCCCCCCTGTGGGCCCTTGACCCCCGCGTGCGGGCCCCCCCCTGTGGGCCCTTGACCCCCGCGTGCGGCCCCCCCTGTGGGCCCTTGACCCCCGCGTGCGGCCCCTCAGTGATGCCGCTAATGACCCTTCTGCTTTGTTTTCCCGCCAGTCAGTAAGAAGCCTCGGGTGCGTTTCAGTAACTTGATGGAGGTTCGGCAGCTGCCGTCCAGCCAGGCCGCGGAGGCCAAGTTATTCCCGCATGTCCCACCCCCCGGCCCGGGACCCCGAGGCGGCCCTCAGGGGCACACACCAAGCTCACCGTGTGCCAGGTGGCCAAGATCAGCTTCTTCTTCTGCTTCGTGGTGAGTGTGCTGCACGCTGATTCCTGTCCCCCATACACACACTGCCCACCTGGACCCCAAAGCTTCCCTTAAAGGGGACCAAAACCCAGCATTGTGACTATCCTGGGTGTTGGTCCTTTCCCCCGGGACCCCCGATCGGGGATGCCCCGCTATGTGACACCCCCCAGGTCTGGGAGGTAGGTGCACATAGTATTACTGTGTGGGATGAAGCCTGCGGGCTGGGAGGTAGGTGCACATAGTATTACTGTGTGGGATGAAGCCTGCGGGCTGGGAGGTAGGTGCACATAGTATTACTGTGTGGGATGAAGCCTGCGGGCTGGGAGGTAGGTGCACATAGTATTACTGTGTGGAATGAAGCCTGTGGGCTGGGAGGTAGGTGCACATAGTATTACTGTGTGGGATGAAGCCTGCGGGCTGGGAGGTAGGTGCACATAGTATTATTCTGTGGGATGAAGCCTGCGGGCTGGGAGGTAGGTGCACATAGTATTACTCTGGGATGAAGCCTGCGGGCTGGGAGGTAGGTGCACATAGTATTACTGTGTAGGATGAAGCCTGCGGGCTGGGAGGTAGGTGCACATAGTATTACTCTGTGGGATGAAGCCTGCAGGCTGGGAGGTAGGTGCACATAGTATTACTCTGTGTGGGATGAAGCCTGCGGGCTGGGAGGTAGGTGCACATAGTATTACTCTGTGTGGGATGAAGCCTGCGGGCTGGGAGGTAGGTGCACATAGTATTACTGTGTGGGATGAAGCCTGCAGGCTGGGAGGTAGGTGCACATAGTATTACTCTGGGATGAAGCCTGCGGGCTGGGAGGTAGGTGCACATAGTATTACTCTGGGATGAAGCCTGCGGGCTGGGAGGTAGGTGCACATAGTATTACTCTGGGATGAAGCCTGCGGGCTGGGAGGTAGGTGCACATAGTATTACTCTGTGTGGATGAAGCCTGCAGGCTGGGAGGTAGGTGCACATAGTATTACTGTGTGGGATGAAGCCTGCGGGCTGGGAGGTAGGTGCACATAGTATTACTGTGTGGGATGAAGCCTGCGGGCTGGGAGGTAGGTGCACATAGTATTGCTGTGTGGGATGAAGCCTGCAGGCTGGGAGGTAGGTGCACATAGTATTACTCTGGGATGAAGCCTGCGGGCTGGGAGGTAGGCACATAGTATTACTCTGTGTGGGATGAAGCCTGCGGGCTGGGAGGTAGGTGCACATAGTATTACTGTGTGGGATGAAGCCTGCGGGCTGGGAGGTAGGTGCACATAGTATTACTGTGTGGGATGAAGCCTGCGGGCTGGGAGGTAGGTGCACATAGTATTATTCTGTGGGATGAAGCCTGCGGGCTGGGAGGTAGGTGCACATAGTATTATTCTGTGGGATGAAGCCTGCGGGCTGGGAGGTAGGTGCACATAGTATTACTGTGTGGGATGAAGCCTGCGGGCTGGGAGGTAGGTGCACATAGTATTACTGTGTGGGATGAAGCCTGCGGGCTGGGAGGTAGGTGCACATAGTATTACTGTGTGGGATGAAGCCTGCAGGCTGGGAGGTAGGTGCACATAGTATTACTCTGGGGATGAAGCCTGCGGGCTGGGAGGTAGGTGCACATAGTATTATTCTGTGGGATGAAGCCTGCGGGCTGGGAGGTAGGTGCACATAGTATTACTGTGTGGGATGAAGCCTGCGGGCTGGGAGGTAGGTGCACATAGTATTACTGTGTGGGATGAAGCCTGCGGGCTGGGAGGTAGGTGCACATAGTATTACTGTGTGGGATGAAGCCTGCGGGCTGGGAGGTAGGTGCACATAGTATTACTGTGTGGGATGAAGCCTGTGGGCTGGGAGGTAGGTGCACATAGTATTACTGTGTGGGATGAAGCCTGCGGGCTGGGAGGTAGGTGCACATAGTATTACTGTGTGGGATGAAAGCCTGCAGGCTGGGAGGTAGGTGCACATAGTATTACTCTGGGATGAAGCCTGCGGGCTGGGAGGTAGGTGCACATAGTATTACTGTGTGGGATGAAGCCTGCAGGCTGGGAGGTAGGTGCACATAGTATTACTCTGGGATGAAGCCTGCGGGCTGGGAGGTAGGTGCACATAGTATTACTGTGTGGGATGAAGCCTGCGGGCTGGGAGGTAGGTGCACATAGTATTACTGTGTGGGATGAAGCCTGCAGGCTGGGAGGTAGGTGCACATAGTATTACTGTGTGGGATGAAGCCTGCGGGCTGGGAGGTAGGTGCACATAGTATTACTGTGTGGGATGAAGCCTGCGGGCTGGGAGGTAGGTGCACATAGTATTACTCTGTGGGATGAAGCCTGCGGGCTGGGAGGTAGGTGCACATAGTATTACTGTGTGGGATGAAGCCTGCAGGCTGGGAGGTAGGTGCACATAGTATTACTCTGGGATGAAGCCTGCGGGCTGGGAGGTAGGTGCACATAGTATTACTGTGTGGGATGAAGCCTGTGGGCTGGGAGGTAGGTGCACATAGTATTACTGTGTGGGATGAAGCCTGTGGGCTGGGAGGTATGTGCACATAGTATTACTCTGGGATGAAGCCTGCGGGCTGGGAGGTAGGTGCACATAGTATTACTGTGTGGGATGAAGCCCTGCGGGCTGGGAGGTAGGTGCACATAGTATTATTCTGTGGGATGAAGCCTGTGGGCTGGGAGGTAGGTGCACATAGTATTACTGTGTGGGATGAAGCCTGTGGGCTGGGAGGTATGTGCACATAGTATTACTCTGGGATGAAGCCTGTGGGCTGGGAGGTAGGTGCACATAGTATTACTGTGTGGGATGAAGCCTGCGGGCTGGGAGGTAGTGTGCACATAGTATTACTCTGGGATGAAGCCTGTGGGCTGGGAGGTAGGTGCACATAGTATTACTGTGTGGGATGAAGCCTGCAGGCTGGGAGGTAGGTGCACATAGTATTACTCTGGGATGAAGCCTGCGGGCTGGGAGGTAGGTGCACATAGTATTACTGTGTGGGATGAAGCCTGCGGGCTGGGAGGTAGGTGCACATAGTATTACTGTGTGGGATGAAGCCTGCGGGCTGGGAGGTAGGTGCACATAGTATTATTCTGTGGGATGAAGCCTGCGGGCTGGTGAGGTAGGTGCACATAGTATTACTGTGTGGGATGAAGCCTGCGGGCTGGGAGGTAGGTGCACATAGTATTACTGTGTGGGATGAAGCCTGCGGGCTGGGAGGTAGGTGCACATAGTATTACTGTGTGGGGATGAAGCCTGCAGGCTGGGAGGTAGGTGCACATAGTATTACTGTGTGGGATGAAGCCTGCGGGGCTGGGAGGTAGGTGCACATAGTATTACTCTGGGATGAAGCCTGCGGGCTGGGAGGTAGGTGCACATAGTATTACTCTGGGATGAAGCCTGCGGGCTGGGAGGGTAGGTGCACATAGTATTACTCTGGGATGAAGCCTGCGGGCTGGGAGGTATGTGCACATAGTATTACTGTGTGGGATGAAGCCTGCGGGCTGGGAGGTAGGTGCACATAGTATTACTGTGTGGGATGAAGCCTGCAGGCTGGGAGGTAGGTGCACATAGTATTACTGTGTGGGATGAAGCCTGCAGGCTGGGAGGTAGGTGCACATAGTATTACTGTGTGGGATGAAGCCTGCAGGCTGGGAGGTAGGTGCACATAGTATTACTGTGTGGGATGAAGCCTGCAGGCTGGGAGGTAGGTGCACATAGTATTACTGTGTGGGATGAAGCCTGCGGGCTGGGAGGTAGGTGCACATAGTATTACTGTGTGGGATGAAGCCTGCGGGCTGGCAGGTAGGTGCACATAGTATTACTGTGTGGGATGAAGCCTGCGGGCTGGGAGGTAGGTGCACATAGTATTACTCTGGGATGAAGCCTGCGGGCTGGGAGGTAGGTGCACATAGTATTACTGTGTGGGATGAAGCCTGCGGGCTGGGAGGTAGGTGCACATAGTATTACTGTGTGGGATGAAGCCTGTGGGCTGGGAGGTAGGTGCACATAGTATTACTGTGTGGGATGAAGCCTGTGGGCTGGGAGGTATGTGCACATAGTATTACTCTGGGATGAAGCCTGCGGGCTGAGGAGGTAGGTGCACATAGTATTACTGTGTGGGATGAAGCCTGCGGGCTGGGAGGTAGGTGCACATAGTATTACTGTGTGGGATGAAGCCTGCGGGCTGGCAGGTAGGTGCACATAGTATTACTGTGTGGGATGAAGCCTGCGGGCTGGGAGGTAGGTGCACATAGTATTACTGTGTGGGATGAAGCCTGCGGGCTGGGAGGTAGGTGCACATAGTATTACTCTGGGATGAAGCCTGTGGGCTGGGAGGTAGGTGCACATAGTATTACTGTGTGGGATGAAGCCTGCGGGCTGGCAGGTAGGTGCACATAGTATTACTGTGTGGGATGAAGCCTGCGGGCTGGGAGGTAGGTGCACATAGTATTACTGTGTGGGATGAAGCCCTGCGGGCTGGGAGGTAGGTGCACATAGTATTACTGTGTGGGATGAAGCCTGTGGGCTGGGAGGTAGGTGCACATAGTATTACTGTGTGGGATGAAGCCTGTGGGCTGGGAGGTAGGTGCACATAGTATTACTGTGTGGGATGAAGCCTGTGGGCTGGGAGGTATGTGCACATAGTATTACTCTGGGATGAAGCCTGCGGGCTGGGAGGTAGGTGCACATAGTATTACTCTGGGATGAAGCCTGTGGGCTGGGAGGTATGTGCACATAGTATTACTCTGGGATGAAGCCTGTGGGCTGGGAGGTAGGTGCACATAGTATTACTCTGGGATGAAGCCTGTGGGCTGGGAGGTAGGTGCACATAGTATTACTCTGGGATGAAGCCTGTGGGCTGGGAGGTAGGTGCACATAGTATTACTGTGTGGGATGAAGCCTGCAGGCTGGGAGGTAGGTGCACATAGTATTACTGTGTGGGATGAAGCCTGCGGGCTGGGAGGTAGGTGCACATAGTATTACTCTGGGATGAAGCCTGCGGGCTGGGAGGTAGGTGCACATAGTATTACTGTGTGGGATGAAGCCTGCAGGCTGGGAGGTAGGTGCACATAGTATTACTGTGTGGGATGAAGCCTGCGGGCTGGGAGGTAGGTGCACATAGTATTACTCTGGGATGAAGCCTGTGGGCTGGGAGGTAGGTGCACATAGTATTACTGTGTGGGATGAAGCCTGCAGGCTGGGAGGTAGGTGCACATAGTATTACTGTGTGGGATGAAGCCTGCGGGCTGGGAGGTAGGTGCACATAGTATTACTCTGGGATGAAGCCTGCGGGCTGGGAGGTAGGTGCACATAGTATTACTGTGTGGGATGAAGCCTGCAGGCTGGGAGGTAGGTGCACATAGTATTACTCTGGGATGAAGCCTGCGGGCTGGGAGGTAGGTGCACATAGTATTACTGTGTGGGATGAAGCCTGCGGGCTGGGAGGTAGGTGCACATAGTATTACTGTGTGGGATGAAGCCTGCGGGCTGGGAGGTAGGTGCACATAGTATTACTGTGTGGGATGAAGCCTGCAGGCTGGGAGGTAGGTGCACATAGTATTACTGTGTGGGATGAAGCCTGCGGGCTGGGAGGTAGGTGCACATAGTATTACTGTGTGGGATGAAGCCTGCGGGCTGGGAGGTAGGTGCACATAGTATTACTGTGTGGGATGAAGCCTGCGGGCTGGGAGGTAGGTGCACATAGTATTACTCTGTGTGGGATGAAGCCTGCGGGCTGGGAGGTAGGTGCACATAGTATTACTGTGTGGGATGAAGCCTGTGGGCTGGGAGGTAGGTGCACATAGTATTACTGTGTGGGATGAAGCCTGCGGGCTGGGAGGTAGGTGCACATAGTATTATTCTGTGGGATGAAGCCTGCGGGCTGGGAGGTAGGTGCACATAGTATTACTGTGTGGGATGAAGCCTGCGGGCTGGGAGGTAGGTGCACATAGTATTACTCTGTGGGATGAAGCCTGCGGGCTGGGAGGTAGGTGCACATAGTATTATTCTGTGGGATGAAGCCTGTGGGCTGGGAGGTAGGTGCACATAGTATTACTGTGTGGGATGAAGCCTGCGGGCTGGGAGGTAGGTGCACATAGTATTACTGTGGGATGAAGCCTGCGGGCTGGGAGGTAGGTGCACATAGTATTACTGTGTGGGATGAAGCCTGCGGGCTGGGAGGTAGGTGCACATAGTATTACTCTGGGATGAAGCCTGCGGGCTGGGAGGTAGGTGCACATAGTATTACTGTGTGGGATGAAGCCTGCGGGCTGGGAGGTAGGTGCACATAGTATTACTGTGTGGGATGAAGCCTGCGGGCTGGGAGGTAGGTGCACATAGTATTACTGTGTGGGATGAAGCCTGCGGGCTGGGAGGTAGGTGCACATAGTATTACTGTGTGGGATGAAGCCTGCGGGCTGTGAGGTAGGTGCACATAGTATTACTGTGTGGGATAAAGCCTGCAGGCTGGGAGGTAGGTGCACATAGTATTACTCTGTGGGATGAAGCCTGCGGGCTGGGAGGTAGGTGCACATAGTATTACTGTGTGGGATGAAGCCTGCGGGCTGGGAGGGTAGGTGCACATAGTATTACTGTGTGGGATGAAGCCTGCGGGCTGGGAGGTAGGTGCACATAGTATTACTCGTGTGGGATGAAGCCTGCGGGCTGGGAGGTAGGTGCACATAGTATTACTCTGGGGATGAAGCCTGCGGGCTGGGAGGTAGGTGCACATAGTATTACTCTGGGGATGAAGCCTGCGGGCTGGGAGGTAGGTGCACATAGTATTACTCTGGGATGAAGCCTGCGGGCTGGGAGGTAGGTGCACATAGTATTACTCGTGGGATGAAGCCTGCAGGGCTGGGAGGTAGGTGCACATAGTATTACTGTGTGGGATGAAGCCTGCGGGCTGGGAGGTAGGTGCACATAGTATTACACTGTGGGATGAAGCCTGCAGGGCTGGGAGGTAGGTGCACATAGTATTACTGTGTGGGATGAAGCCTGCGGGCTGGGAGGTAGGTGCACATAGTATTACTCTGTGGGATGAAGCCTGCGGGCTGGGAGGTAGGTGCACATAGTATATACTGTGTGGGATGAAGCCTGCGGGCGGGGAGGTAGGTGCACATAGTATTACTCTGTGGGATGAAGCCTGCGGGCTGGGAGGTAGGTGCACATAGTATTACTCTGGGGATGAAGCCTGCGGGCTGGGAGGTAGGTGCACATAGTATTACTCTGTGGGATGAAGCCTGCGGGCTGGGAGGTAGGTGCACATAGTATTACTGTGTGGGATGAAGCCTGCGGGCTGGGAGGTAGGTGCACATAGTATTACTGTGTGGGATGAAGCCTCGCGGGCTGGGAGGTAGGTGCACATAGTATTACTGTGTGGGATGAAGCCTGCGGGCTGGGAGGTAGGTGCACATAGTATTACTCTGTGGGATGAAGCCTGCGGGCTGGGAGGTAGGTGCACATAGTATTACTCTGTGTGGGATGAAGCCTGCGGGCTGGGAGGTAGGTGCACATAGTATTACTGTGTGGGATGAAGCCTGCGGGCTGGGAGGTAGGTGCACATAGTATTACTGTGTGGGATGAAGCCTGCGAGGCTGGGAGGTAGGTGCACATAGTATTACTGTGTGGGATGAAGCCTGCGGGCTGGGAGGTAGGTGCACATAGTATTACTCTGTGGGATGAAGCCTGCGGGCTGGGAGGTAGGTGCACATAGTATTACTCTGTGGGATGAAGCCTGCGGGCTGGGAGGTAGGTGCACATAGTATTACTGTGTGGGATGAAGCCTGCGGGCTGGCAGGTAGGTGCACATAGTATTTACTCTGTGGGATGAAGCCTGCGGGCTGGGAGGTAGGTGCACATAGTATTACTCTGTGGGATGAAGCCTGCGGCTGGGAGGTAGGTGCACATAGTATTACTGTGTGGGATGAAGCCTGCGGGCTGGGAGGTAGGTGCACATAGTATTACTGTGTGGGATGAAGCCTGCGGGCTGGGCAGGTAGGTGCACATAGTATTACTCTGGGGATGAAGCCTGCGGGCTGGGAGGTAGGTGCACATAGTATTACTCTGTGTGGGATGAAGCCTGCGGGCTGGGAGGTAGGTGCACATAGTATTACTGTGTGGATGAAGCCTGCGGGCTGGGAGGTAGGTGCACATAGTATTACTGCTGGATGAAGCCTGCGGGCTGGAGGTAGGTGCACATAGTATTACTGTGTGGGATGAAGCCTGCGGGCTGGGAGGTAGGTGCACATAGTATTACTGTGTGGGATGAAGCCTGCGGGCTGGGAGGTAGGTGCACATAGTATTACTGTGTGGGATGAAGCCTGCGGGCTGGGAGGTAGGTGCACATAGTATTACTCTGTGGATGAAGCCTGCGGGCTGGGAGGTAGGTGCACATAGTATTTACTGTGTGGGATGAAGCCTGCCGGGCTGGGAGGTAGGTGCACATAGTATTACTGTGTGGGATGAAGCCTGCGGGCTGGGAGGTAGGTGCACATAGTATTACTGTGTGGGATGAAGCCTGCGGGCTGGGAGGTAGGTGCACATAGTATTACTGTGTGGATGAAGCCTGCGGGCTGGCAGGTAGGTGCACATAGTATTACTGTGTGGGATGAAGCCTGCGGGCTGGGAGGTAGGTGCACATAGTATTACTGTGTGGGATGAAGCCCTGCGGGCTGGGAGGTAGGTGCACATAGTATTACTGTGTGGGATGAAGCCTGCGGGCTGGGAGGTAGGTGCACATAGTATTACTGTGTGGGATGAAGCCTGCGGGCTGGGAGGTAGGTGCACATAGTATTACTGTGTGGGATGAAGCCTGCGGGCTGGGAGGTAGGTGCACATAGTATTACTCTGTGTGGGATGAAGCCTGCGGGCTGGGAGGTAGGTGCACATAGTATTACTGTGTGGGATGAAGCCTGCGGGCTGGGAGGGTAGGTGCACATAGTATTACTGTGTGGGATGAAGCCTGCGGGCTGGGAGGTAGGTGCACATAGTATTACTGTGTGGGATGAAGCCTGCGGGCTGGGAGGTAGGTGCACATAGTATTACTGTGTGGGATGAAGCCTGCGGGCTGGGAGGTAGGTGCACATAGTATTACTGTGTGGGATGAAGCCTGCGGGCTGGAGGTAGGTAGGTGCACATAGTATTACTCTGTGTGGGGATGAAGCCTGCGGGCTGGGAGGTAGGTGCACATAGTATTACTGTGTGGGATGAAGCCTGCGGGCTGGGAGGTAGGTGCACATAGTATTACTGTGTGGGATGAAGCCTGCGGGCTGGGAGGTAGGTGCACATAGTATTACTGTGTGGGATGAAGCCTGCGGGCTGGGAGGTAGGTGCACATAGTATTACTCTGTGGGGATGAAGCTCTGCGGGCTGGGAGGTAGGTGCACATAGTATTACTCTGTGTGGGATGAAGCCTGCGGGCTGGGAGGTAGGTGCACATAGTATTACTGTGTGGGATGAAGCCTGCGGGCTGGGAGGTAGGTGCACATAGTATTACTGTGTGGGATGAAGCCTGCGGGCTGGGAGGTAGGTGCACATAGTATTACTGTGTGGGATGAAGCCTGCGGGCTGGGAGGTAGGTGCACATAGTATTACTCTGTGTGGGATGAAGCCTGCGGGCTGGGAGGTAGGTGCACATAGTATTACTCTGTGGGATGAAGCCTGCGGGCTGGGAGGTAGGTGCACATAGTATTACTGTGTGGGATGAAGCCTGCAGGGCTGGAGGTAGGTGCACATAGTATTACTTCTGTGGGATGAAGCCTGCGGGCTGGGAGGTAGGTGCACATAGTATTACAGCTGTGGGATGAAGCCTGCGGGCTGGGAGGTAGGTGCACATAGTATTACTGTGTGGGATGAAGCCTGCAGGGCTGGGAGGTAGGTGCACATAGTATTACTTGCCTGTGGGATGAAGCCTGCGGGCTGGGAGGTAGGTGCACATAGTATTACTGTGTGGGATGAAGCCTGCGGGCTGGGAGGTAGGTGCACATAGTATTATTCTGTGGGATGAAGCCTGCGGGCTGGGAGGTAGGTGCACATAGTATTACTGTGTGGGATGAAGCCTGCAGGCTGGGAGGTAGGTGCACATAGTATTATTCTGTGGGATGAAGCCTGCGGGCTGGGAGGTAGGTGCACATAGTATTACTGTGTGGGATGAAGCCTGCAGGCTGGGAGGTAGAGTGCACATAGTATTATTCTGTGGGATGAAGCCTGCGGGCTGGGAGGTAGGTGCACATAGTAGTTACTGTGTGGGATGAAGCCTGCGGGCTGGGAGGTAGGTGCACATAGTATTACTGTGTGGGATGAAGCCTGCAGGGCTGGGAGGTAGGTGCACATAGTATTACTTGCTGGGATGAAGCGCTGCGAGGCTGGGAGAGGTAGGTGCACATAGTATTACTGTGTGGGATGAAGCCTGCGGCTGGGAGGTAGGTGCACATGAGTATTTACTGTGTGGAGATGAAGCCTGCGGGCTGGGAGGGTAGGTGCACATAGTATTACTGTGTGGGGATGAAGCCTGCGGGCTGGG